>JACGCM010000178.1:600000-1068503 GCA_014058105.1 Kingdonia uniflora | reverse complement strand
GTTTCTTACCCATCTAATCTAAACCTTCAAACTGATACTCAGACATTGGTAAGTCAACCTCATAATCTAGCAAAGCAAATATCCGCTATCGCACTTCACTATCTTAATCGTTAATCATTCCATAGCGGCATAACAAATTCTCTCAGATCGAGTCCATATAATCTTCTATGTCTCCTCCTATCTACACTCATTCCCCCATTTATGCAAGTTTCTAAATTACTTAAAATCTCCTATATTCTGTATGTATATATTTTGTTGTTCCACAACAACAAATCCTAATACCTGATAAGAATTATTTGAACTTATCTAAACACGTCACCTCATTCCCCCATTTATGCAAGTTTCTAATTACTAAAATCCCCTATATTTTGTATGTATATATTTTTTTTTCCACAACAGCAATCCTAATATCCTTATAAAATTATTTGAACTTAGCTAAACACGTCGACCTTTTAGAGTCGGCCTACCTCGTTTTGAACTTATTTTCCCCCAAATTAAATATTTCAAGAGATTCCCTAAGCTCAAATTTCTAATTCTACAAATTCTAAATCTGCTGTAGTTATCACCCCTAATATTCTAAGTTATTCATTTAAAAAAAAGTTTTTGCACATCTTTTATTTTTATAAACATATTCTTAAAACTCGATTGCTATAATATACTTTCCAGTTTGATAAAATTTTACTCTGAGAATCTTCTGAAGTAAAGTAGGCATTGGAAAGCAAGTGGCATCCTTCTTTCCCCAAGTTTGTTCGATTTAGGAATAGAACCGAACTTCAAATGGAAACTATGGAAAAAGAAGTCTGTGCTTGAACCAACTCTTAACAGAAGGTCTTCTAAAGCCAGAAACGATGATAGTACAGAAGAAGACTCTAATCTCTGTTTCCCTTCTCCCTACCACCATTGCCTCCTCTATAACCACCACCATCAGAGAGTTGGTAGAGATAAAGAAGTCCCTCCCTTAGAATCCAATCCTACGCAAGATACCGTGATACTGCCCCCGTAGTTATACAGGCCTCAACATCTGGCTCCTCAACCTTGTCCTTTGCAAGGTGGCAGAGACACTACTAACTTACTCGCCTGTCAAATAACATATAAAATCTCCACATACAGTAAAAATCTTTTTTTCAGCTTAGTCCTTCTTCTTCCGACATACCTGATACGTTGGTGGAATGGGAATAGGGGGGAATCTATAATTTTGGTCACCAAAGTATCTCAACTTAAATTTTTGCATCTCCGCTGAAACTCTATCTTTATTATCCATTATCCAGGTCTTCACCGTTATCAATCTAGACTTCTAAATTTTTTTTTTGTAAACATCGTACTTTGCCAGAATCCTCGTACAGGTACTACTTATATAACCCTCGTATTAATGCCACAAGTATGTGTTCCAAAGTAGTCATCATTCATGCAGAGCCACTCTCAGAACCCCAAGTGTCACTTACATCAATATTTCCATCATCATCAATGCAGAAATATCAACCCAAAAAATAATACCCCATTTTCCATACAAGTTAATCAATATTAACTACGTCATATCATCTCACTTCTAACACCACTATCCCCAAATCTTTTTCAACCAAAGCCACTCGTGACTTCAGTTACGAGGGGGCGATTGTAGGACCTATCCCCCGACCTAACCCAATTTAAAATACCTTCATTCGAGCTACCTCCATATTAGACTCACGCATTTTTTACGTGACGTAAATAATCTGCATTGACACCTACATCATGAACTGATGAAGAATGTGGGTCAACACATAGAAAAGCATGAAAGTCAGGATACTTTTCTCTCACGACTAATAGTTACTCAGTCAACCACCATTTTACCTCAGTAGTTGGAGAATGTACTTCAACACGATAATGACTGTAGGCAAGGCCTATATAAGGAAATCTTTTTAAAGGAGGCAAGACCAGAAAAATATATGAGCAATCACCAAGAAAACCATATTTTCTTGATTCTCAAAAACTAAATTTCTTATTTACAATCAAGTATTTTTAGTTCCAGAGATCACTTGTAATAGATATCAGCCTCAAGCAATAAAAGTTACTGTTACTAAAACCCTCAACTCGAGGTCATTATTTTTTACCTATTCAAGCTTTTCCACGCTAAATCACATGTGTTATTTATTATTTTACATTAGTTTTGTAATAAGAACATTGGTAAAAGAGCTAATTTAAAGCCATCTTGAGCTTACAAAATAGGCCATTACTCAATCAAGAATTCTAGAAAAATATTTTGTTTTCATAATAGTTTGAAGATCACCTCTTCACTTTGTACGATAAAAGAGTATCAATTAATTTTGAATTTTATGACTCAAATAATGATTATGAATTGTTTTAATAGATTTGTCATGAAGATTCTTACTTGCTTGAAAAGGAAAATTGTTCCTTTATCACTTGATCCCTTTCACCAATCATTACTATTAAGCCTAAACAAATTCTATTATTTACTTCATAAATTTTCTTACTATCTCCACGAAATGCCAAGTTTTTATTTACCAAGATATTTTATACCGAAGTTATTCTATTCATTACTGCCCTACATGTCCTTTTTTCTTATTGACATGGTTTGAAGATCTTAACCAATTGTTTGATTTGTTTCTAATCTAGTTTTTTAATTTATTCCAATAAATACACGTGATATGTTCATTACCCCCTCATGCTTTTAAGCCTAATACTGAGATGTACCCCTTTCTTAATTCTTAATTTCCTAATTACTTACTTGGGGTCCTTTAGCAAATACTTATAACAAAAACATTAAACTTTATTCATACCTTGTGAATAACAATCCACTTTCTGTCATGTTTTTTGTCGTTCGGTAAATAACGAGTATAATGTATTGAAAGACGTCTCCTAATTTTATCTTTAGGGACTTTTTTAAATGCTGTATCTCATGGATATCCATTTATTACTAATTCATCTATTAAATTTTTGGCAAGATTATCCTTTCTTTTTTGGATCATAAATGTTTAGAGTATTAAATTTATTTTGTTGTTCATTATTTTGTAAATCAACATTTTCATTATCAAGATTTGCGTTTTCGTTATCATTTAAACAAACATTATCATTTTCATTCTCATTCAAATCACATTTTAATGATTTAGTTTTTACTTATATCGGTTCTCAATAAATAAATTTCTCAATCGCTCATTGTTGACATTGTACAAATTTTACTTCTTTTTCCTCCTTTTGTTTTTCTTATCGTTCCCAATTAATTTTTTAGGAGGTATTTGATTAAATCTAATTTAAATTTCTAAGATTTCACAAGAAACTATACAAAACAATAATACAAGTACTAAATACTAAGTATAAATTTCAAAATTAAGTACCATAAATTAAATATGATAGAAGAGATAGAGATCGATGATCAGATTTTAGGATCGAGCCAATTAAGCCCACAATCAAATCATAAATAATTCTATTAACCCTTTCTTTTGCTTTTATAATCACAAATTCACAATCAAAATTTTAGAATATCAAATCATATTAGCTCATGCCTCTTGGTAACTCTTGTTCTTACTTCTTGTTATCACTTAACAACCCCAAATCAAATTAAATTAAAATATAACAACTAACAATAAATTTAGTTAAACCTTGCAACCTTGCTTTAATCTTTTGAGAGATTTTAACAAGAAAGAGAGTAATACTGAGATATGTGGTGAAGGTAACGAGATTGAGTGAATTGAATAAAAAGATTTTAAGCTGTTGGGGAACCAAAGAGTGTTAGAGAGAGAGAGAGTAGGGAATAACAGAGTAAGAAAGGTTGGTATTTGTTTTTGACTTTGTGGGCCTTGTAAGTTGAATAATGGATTTGGTTTTGTGGCCAAATTTGAACTAGGTCTGGGTTGGTTTTAATATATATATATATATATATAATTTAGGCAATAGCAATTTTTTTTTCTTTGGGCCCTGTGCCGTCGTACATGTCGCACACCTCCATGGCAGGGCCTACTGATGATGAGGCATTGTCCTAAAAAGGAAGGTCCGAATTCTGTCTCGAATAATAACAGTCCCAATCAAGATATTACGAGTAGTGGCCTCTTAGAAGGGTACTCAAAGAGAGCTTTGGATGGCAACGCCATAGGTAGATCCAGATAATAAAGGCAAGTAGGAGACACAAATCCATAAGTCATAGTTTCTCTACTAGAATCTTTATCGTCTCTCAAAATAATCTCCAACCAGCTTCACAAAACAATCAAAATCCCTCGTTCACAAATCGATCCCCAGTGTGGTTCAACCCTGCTTACCCACAAGTTGCAGTAGTAACAGAAATTTATTTAAACAAAATTCCAGTGCAATAATTGCCGTCGTTGCCACCGGGAAAAGAAGTTAAGTTCACGGTTCAAGCATTGACTAAATATCAGCTCCCAATCAGAGAGCCTTTTAAGATAACTTTTATTTTTTTATAGAGCTTTAGATTATTTACTTTACTCTTTGTTATAATCTCTTTTTTGTATAACTTTTCGTGTAGTTTTATTTTATTGCTATTGACATCTCAGTTGATTGTTTAAATTTCCGCGTCTTAGTAAAGGTATAACAAAGGTTAGGGCTTCACCCTGCGAGGAACCACAATCCTTGGGACCACCTACTGGGGATCTATTAAAGTTTATGTCACATGAATTATGATCCCGTCATATCGATCTTAAATAACAAAACTTAAAAAATGCTAGAAGATTTCTAAGGGATTTCATCACCTGCGGACTAGAAATACCAGACTTGGTATCAAACACATTTCGTAGGAAACACTTAAATCTCATGTTATAAAGATTTGTTAATTTGAGCCAAAAGTAACATTCCCCTCTTTGGGTGACCCACACAGTTCAGCGAGTTACTATCCTCGCAATTTGTGGCCAACTACCTAGTGGGAAAAAGTTGTGCATAGGTGGCGAAGGCAATACGATATATTAGTTTCATAGTCATAGAAGGCAGAGGCAATACTATATACTAGTCTCATAGGAGGTAGGGGAAATACTTTATACCAATGTTAGCCTTCAACTAACATTGATGTGATCCGCCATAAACTTATAGCTAGTTTCCTACTAACATTGCTGTGATCCGCCATAAACCGCAACAAACCATTTTTTCTTATGGTTTTGATGAAGTCACAACATTGTCTGCTTTATTGGATGTTAAGATATTGTCGTTTCTCCATAAGTAAAAATATATCTTATCTGAGAAAGACCCTTTATGGATATAATACTTTAGCTGAATACACGTAACCATCTAACTTCAATTTGCTGTGATGTGTTTGAGTTAAACAATCTCAAATCAACTTTACGACTTAGATGTACGCAAGTAGGTAGGCTTGGAATTGTGGCATGCTAACAAGTTCATTGTAAATGAAATATTAGGTTTTATAACTTCAGGATAAAAAAAAGTGTAAATAACTCCTAAATACGGCACTTCAGCCCCAAGGGCTGTTCACCATCTTTAGGAAGATAAAATTGACCACTAAATACTTCTTGTGTCCTAACGACCATTGGTGTCCCCAACAGTTGAACATATCAAGTGATAGTTTCAACACCTTCTCTGTATATGAGACTTTGTGGACCAAGAATATTAACAACTAGATGATTATATTGCAAGCTGGGACAATACTTAGTTTTACCAATTTTTATCTCGCATTTTTTCTGATTTTTCAAAGGCGTGAGTAATTTATTCAGGAGTTCTACTGATATTAAATCACAGGCACTCACTATTTTGAATGATTCGCAGACGAGCCCTGATTAGCTAACCCATGGCGAGCTAGATAGCTACCCCACTAATAAGATACCTCTGTTCATGGTATTGTTAAAGGATTTTGAATGGTTTAATTAATCTCAATAAGAGGCCCATTTTGATAAGGAAGGTTTGTAATCTACTAGGACTCTCATAGAAATAAAATATAGACTTCATGAGATTTGGGGAGTTTTTTTTTACTCAAAAAACATATATGGTGAACAGAGAGAAGGAAAATGGACTAAAAGATCTCTACTTTCCTCTTCCATGTGGACCAATCAAAAGTACCGGGGTAGCTAGCTAGATCCCTCATGGTGTTTAGCTATTCATTTTCCTTCGTAGATCCAATCTAAGGATTTAAGTTTTTAACCTCATCAACCATGTCAAGCAAGCCTTTAGTAGATTTTTTTCATAAAAATATAAAGCTTCTGGCTTTCCTTTTAAGAATTTTGTGCACGGTGAAAAAGAACTTGCATGCCACACTAGCAAAATTAAAGAATAACAACCGTATTGCAAGAAATCTCTTGTAAGCTCGAAAACTAATATATAACACAGACCCCCCACAATTTGATTCACATGAAAAATAATTTGTTCAGATTTAACCAAAAGGAAAAGGAAAAGTAATTGAGTAACATAGTCGTAACAAGTATTTGCTGCGTACATAACATTACAAACTCACATGACTATGACTAATCAAATGGCAACCCTGGGATTTTGCATCATAATTGACCATAGGAGGGATAAACCACGTAAACTTTTACTGAACAAGGTCACTTAAGAAATTAGAGAGATGTGGGATGTTAATCTTTTGTTGACCAAGCTAATAGCCTTTGCAGTACCACCATCTTCTCCCTGGACTGCCATTTCAATTAACATTAGTGTTTCTTGATCGCATTTGCCACAAATATATCATTCATACAAATAAAAAAGTTAGGAATAAGACCTATATGAATTTTGTTAGATCTTCTTGTCATGGCCCAAATCCAAATCGGTAGCTGGACCAATTACTAAGATTCGAGGATGTGCAGTCAGGGAATCCAAAGATTCGCCCCACAAAAACCGAGCCGTAGACAAATTCTGGCTCAGTCATTCACAATAGTATCACAACAAAGTAATAAGGAAAAACAAAATAGCGGAAGACTAAGATAACAAATATCTAAAGGTAAGATTCTACAAACCTCTACGCAGCAAACCCAACAGTAATAACTGGAGAATGAGCCTCTAGCTCAGCATCCCAAAGATCACCACGCAGCAACTAAAACTTGAAACAACCTGCCACTGAAAGGGGGATGCGAGAGTGAGCAAACAGCGAGCTCACTAACTCCCAAGAATAGCTAACGATTATACTAACCAAGAAATGGATATAATATTAATGATATAAGATATAATAATATCTAACGATAAGCAATATATATATATATATAATATATATAGGATGCCTAACAGTATCTAATAGGTACATAACTAGTCTAATAATTATATTAGCTATACTATAATTATACATATATAGGATGCCTAACAGGTATCTAATAGGTACATAACTAGTCTAATAATTATATGTAACTATACTATATTAACATCACATCTCGAGCAAAAGTGGCCAAGACTATAACTACACTCCAGTCCCAAGGACTACTAACTACACTCTAATCACTACCATGGCCCGCGGTGCCAAACGACTAACTTACCTCAGAAATACAATCACACACGAGGGTAAACACCCTCGGCCAACTATAATTCAACCGGGTTATCCAACCCCAACCAGGAACAACTCCGAAACTATCACAAGCTAAGCGAGATCGCCCACAACCAGATACCAGCCTAAAGCTCACAACAACCAACTAGACTAATTACCCTAATAAATTACTTGGATACAGAGATGGAGGATAGTACACAGAGGAGAGGATCGATTGGAGGAATAGTACACAGAGGAGAGGAATCGATGCACAAGGAAGATGAATCTAATATACCGTAATAATTAGGAGAAGAGGAATTAATAAGCGGAGAAGAATAAAAAGACTAGGATAATCCTAATTATCCCAATACAATGATATGTTATGAGATGATATGATGGAATGAGATAATCTTATAATTATCCCAAGTACAGAAGATTCTATATTAAACATAATGCACAAAGGGTAATGATTTTATATCGGAAGAACCTACGATAAGGAAGTGTGCGGAGATACAATGATATGAATGATGATGATGATGATGCAAAATGATTTAGTGATGTCACCCCATGGGCTAGCCCCCAAGACTAAGTGGACTGACAGCCGCTGAAAAGGGATTTACCTTACCGGATATAGTTTGGATACAAGGTACGATGTGCTGCACTAGCTCGACCAGACTAAAGGATATTATATCAATCTATTAAATCCCACAAGGCAATGTCTAAACTATATATACATTAAGAGGCATTTCAACCTCTAGGCTAAGCCCTGTACCGGATAGTAAATACTATCTCATACCATCCCACACTCCCTAATTGGTGACTAGGTAAATAGTATCCATCCTGGACCCACCTTTCTATTTTAACCCCGATTTAAGGAATCTCGAACCTCTCGAGGGTCAGCTGATACCGAGTTATTTATGTATTCAATCGCAGTAAGATAAGGAGAGAATATATTATCTATGTATGTGAGCAAAATCCTAAAGACTGAAACACAACTACTGCTAGCACAGCCAGTATACAATAAGATAACCACCTGCCTGAGAGCGTGGCAACTAAAACTAACACAGATGCCCTCCTGTAACTTAGTTGCTCCATTTAAACCTAGATGAACACAACTTAACCTCATGACATCTAAACAACATCAGTCTCTAAGACTCCTCAGCGATATGATTACCATCAAATGCTACAGTACTCTAGCTGTCACCGAAGACTAGTACTCATGGGGTGACCTACAAGTGTCCACAAGTAGTCAATAATCCCCAATAACAAACTACTCACAATCCTCCTAATCATGTACATAAGTCACCAGTATGGATGTATAGGAACCGGATTCCACAGGAGGTTTCAGCCTCATTCCAGCATCTCGGTGACGTACAACTTTATAGACCACCTGGCTCAACTGTGTACCTCACTGCGCCATGTTGTCTCGCTGCCTCCTAGATGACGGAAGGGAACACAGCCCTAACAGCCTCATCCCAGGGAAAGAAGCTTATGGGAAGCTCTATTACTCTATGAATTATAAGGACAATAAGTGTCACAACACTAAGCAAACAATCCTAAGGCAAACCATCAGAAGTTCAATATCCACGACCAACCACCACGGACAAGCCATCTGCTCTCACCACCAACAACTAACATTCCGGAGATACCACACTCCCACATGGAATCCAACATTCTAAACACCCACCAATCACAATGACAGTGCTCAAGAACTAGGCCTCGAGAACACAGAGTACACCTAGACTAGTCCTAAGACTAATCAAAACAATAGCAGGCAAGGGACAAGCTCTGAATCGAAGACCATGTCTTACTGAAGCTATGTCGCCCCAAGACTACCCTAAAACCAAGTCCAACAACCTAAATAACCAAGGTGCTATACTATAAGATGAGAACTATAGTCTCTGAACTACACTATCTCTGAGAAATGGTGGCTAAACCACATGCCGTCCATATATCTCTACTAATCGTCAAACCTAGTGCCCTGAAGCAAGCTGGGCACCTTAATACTAACCAACAATACTACACTCAATATATTATATATATATATAATATAGCGATGCTGAGGCATCGCAACACACTGAGAAATGCCTTTGTTCTCAACCTCAATGAAGAAAAGATCCATGATAACCACCTTCAATGAAATCGGTCTAAGAGGAATCTCAAAAGTCATTGTCACATCGACGACAACAGAGAATAACCTCCTCTGGCTAATCATAACCTACGGATTCTATCTAATAACTAAACTCATATTGTTGTAGGTTTTACTAACTTATCAAACCCTTAAATACTCTTGCCTAAGGTATGCTAAACGGATAACCCGTAAAAATGTCCTCAACAATTAACCTTATACTAACCTAATAACAGATATAACATTTTATACTAGGCATTTCTATAACTCACAAATCAGGATAATAATCTAGCTATTCAGAAAGATAAAACTCGCCTGACAAAACAACGCTTAGAACGGTAATCTCGGCAAAACTGTCCAAACAACACCCCAACTGAAATGTGCTCCACAAAGCGCAACGGAATGCCTGACAAGCTATCACAATCAATAACGATAACGAGCAACCAATCAATTCAAGAAAACAAAAGTAAACCGAAACCCTAGAATCACAAATCACAAATCGGAAAGGAAAGGGGCAATACTCACCCAAGGAAAGGAGAGGAAGCTCGCCCAACAACGATGCCAAACACTGAGGAATCGATCAAATTAAAGTAGGGAGAGGGTGAGTGGAGAGTGAGAGAGAGAATTGAGAGAGTGAAGAAGAAGAATGAAAATGAAAACTAAAAAAAGGATAAAATACCCGCCAAGTCGTTCGAACGACAATGGAGTCGTTTGAATGGACAAGGAAGACACTGAAAGGACACAAAAGTCGCTCGAATGTACCCAGAAGTCGTTCGAAGGATTAGAAAAACATGGGCCAAATTCTAGAGGGAATGAAACTTCGTTTGATAGGTCGTTCGAACGACCTATCAAACAACTGAGAGATTTCAGGCAAATCCTAAGACCCTCTCAAACCAAAGGATCACCCCAGACACCCCAGAAACACCACGGACCACGGACCACCACCACTACCACACACACACTACTACAACCCCAACACAGGCTTTCAAAAGTAGAAATACCATCTCCACTACCTCACGGCCACCAAAACGCCTAAACCCCCAAAAGGAATCTTTTCCTCGGGAAGCTCTGAAAACCTACCGGCCAATCCAAGGGCTCACCAGAGCCACCCCGAACTATAGACACACTAATAAAACATCACTACCAAACTTTCTAGGGGTTCCTGAGGTCTAAACACCACCTCCACCGCCTAATGGCCACCAGAACTTCTAAAACCCAGAAAAATGAATCTAACAGCTAGAAACTTATCTGAAAGGAATAAGTGGATGTGGAATGGATAGAAAAGATTCATGAGGAATAATATACAAATGTGTGACGTGTTGGAGTGTATACGGAAGCTTTACGGAAGACATAAGGAATTTTTTTTGAAGAAATGGACAGAAAGGAAGAAAATGGACAGAAAGGAATAAGAATGGACGGGAGGAATCTGACAAGCCAGATAGGAGGGGAAGCATCAAGGAATCCCAAATCTACCCTAGGATTCCCTAAGATCATACCACACCACCACACAACAACATCATACAACCACCAAGCCACAGCGGGCACCTATAACCAAAACACAAACATTTTCACCCCGAAACCACCGAAACCAACAGAACTACCAAAAGAATCTAATACAAACCTACCAAAGAAATAACACGGATGCATAACGAATAACAATATATGAATAATAGTAACAATACTTAATAATAAACAAAAAAAAAATACCCTAAAATTCCGGGACATTACACTTCTTCTTCATAATATTCATCGCCTTCCCAATCTTCATCACCCCATGATTGTGGTGGTCGATTAAGACCTAGGCCCTGATGCCATTTATGACGTGAATGCGTAAATTAAGGAAAAGAAATGAAACATCATTGATTTAGACTATAAACTCTCCCTTTTATTGAATTGAAATAACCCTAATAACTAAATAACCTAATAACCCTAAATATCAACTAAGAATCTAAAGACCTAGGGGATGGATTTTTATAAGGAAAATCCCCAATCCACTAATATTAGGGTTCCTAAAATTATGAGACCCGCCCCCAACAACTAACCCACCTACATCAATAACTGAAATAAATAAAATAAATTAAAAGTAGAGATAATGACGTCAACTGAGCGACCTAGAGGGAGACGCTATTTCTTTAAGTATATGTATGCGGTCATGAGAGCCGTGATATATTATGTTATTATATATTGTTTGCTGCTAACTCAAACGTCACCGGCAAGAAGAAAATCTTACACGAATACTTTATAATTATCCATAAACTTGAATTGGACTTTGAGTTCATCATACCCCAATGATTTATTTCACAAAAATCATGTCAACGTGATACGATTACACCATGTTTAATATTCCATGACTCATATCGTGTATTATTGATCTAGGAGATACATACATAATGCCAGTTGGAAAGGGAGTTTGATGTGTCTTAAAAATGTACTCGCAAGTGCATGATTCGTTTGAAATGTGTATAGGGCAAGTGAGGTCGAACCCACAAGGACTTGAATTTTATCGTATCTTTTAGTTTTGTTTTTGCTTATAAAAATGGTAATTAATGAAAATAAAGAGAATCTAGTTTATGAATATCGAATAACAAAGGTAGATATAAAATAATAAAATGACAATTAAGGTTTTGGATCTTAGCACCATTAACATATACTAGCTAATTTAATCTAAAGTTCCCAATTTGAAGAATATTATTTTGATGACCTAATCGTTGAATAATTACTCATTATAATCAAAGAATCGAGATGCACATATTATGTAACTTGGTATGTGATGAAAATACAACTTGTTAAATTTTTTAGTTAAATACAAGATGCTACTTAAAATCATACGACTCACATAATATATGAAAATCTAATCCTAATGATCAATTTAATAAACATCTAAAATCTTATAAAACATATACTATATCTCTCCTTAAAGAGAACATAATATATTATATAAGTACTCTTCAAATAATTAATGAAAAATTAGCATATAATGACTATGGGAACCTTAGATTAAATATAGCTAAGTACATATATATAATATATATTATATATATATATATATATATATTTAGGGTGGTGGTGGTGGTGGTACATATAAGCGGTTTAGCCGACCATCTAACAATTAAACTCTAGTACTTTTACTTCTCTTCTCAAGCTTCCTACTCTCAAGCACTCCTAGTACTCTTCCCTCCCCCTTCTTCTCCAACATAACATATGCCATTCTTTTATAAGGGAAGGGTAAGGCATCAAAAGTCATGACACAAATGTGAAATTCTAAATAGTAAGGCCACAAGTAACATTTATTGTACATATCATTTCCTTCAAGAATCACGACTTTGAATTCTTCTTTCCTTTAAAAAAATTTGGCCAATCAAAAATGCATATTTCTGGATCTACCTGGCCCTACATCACTATTGGAAAATAGTTAAAAATGTCGCTTTTAAGCTGTAATGTGCTTTGATTATGGAAAACCTGCATTATTAAAATTAACCATTAGATATTACTAATTAAGTAAAATAATGACTTAACCAAATATAAATTCAAGGGTAAAATGGCCAATATTCCTTTCCCATTAGAGTTCCATGTACAATATGTGTACAACTACACTTATTGTAATGGCCTAATTCTGTAGCTCGAAATGGCTCGGAATTAGTTTTACACCAATGTACCTATGATAAAAACTAATGTAAAGCAAGAAATGACACAGTTGATTTAGCGTGGAAAACCTTTAAATAGGTAAAAAACCACAACCTCGAGTTGAGGGTTTATGAATAGTAACTTTAATTGCTTGAGGCTGATATCTTATTACAAGTGATCTCTCAAACTAGAAATACTTGATCTTGTAACTAAGAAGCTTTGTGTTAGAGTATAACAAATCTAGTTTTTCTTGGTCCTTTGTCTCTTCTAGAACTTTTTCTTTGTATAGACCTTACCCGCAGCTTATTGTCATGTTGAAGCACGTTCTTCGAATAATGAGGTAAGTGGTGGTTAACTGTGTAACTGTTGAGTTCGTGGGAGACAGGTGTCTTTGACTTGCTCATATTATTTTGTTGTGTTCAATCCATGTTCTTTATCAGTTCGTGGTCTAGACGTCAATGTTGACTATTTATGTCATGTGTGAAATGTATGAGTCTAATATGGTGGTAGTTCAAATTTGGTTAGGTCATGGGTTAGGTCCCTACAATCGCCCCCTCACAACTGAAGGCACGAGTGGCTTTGGTTAAAAAAGAGCCTGTGGATTGGTGTTATAAGTTGAAAAAAATTGATGTATTAATGGTGATTTGACTGGTTTGGAAATGGTTTTTTTTAAGTTTTATGGAGGGATGTATTTGGCATTTATGAAATGGAAAGAATTGATGTACTTGATGCTTGGGGTTTCGAGAGTGGCTCTGCTATGAATGATGACTATAATGGCCTAATTCGGGGATTCTTACTTAGCCTTTACACCAAATGTATCTAGAAGCCATAGAACAATAAATAATAATCAACAAGATAATTTAGTATGAAAAACCTTTGAATAGGTTAAAAACCACGACATCTCTTGAGGACTTTAAGAAAAGAGAAGACGATCTTAATGAAGTTGCTAACTTATTACAATGAGCACTCTGAGTATCTAGAGTTTCGGAGCAGGGAATCTTCTGTATAGAATTGCCTGTTTTCTCTATCGTTCTCTAATTTTATTTATAAGTTTTATAATATGACCGTTTGATGACTATTAATATTCTTAATGGTGGACATTACAAAGTATATATAAGATATTCTCTGACCAGATAGTATAACGTTCTGACCTCTATTGCTGTATAATGGCTTAATTGATGACTGTACACTTGCATAAATCAAACTGCTGAGGTGGAGGTCGAAAGCGATGACTCAAACTAAGGAATATTGAATATGGCTTTAGTAGTGTTTCCTGTATTCTAATAAGGTCGAGGATGAGGCTTTGAGTCCTAGTTACGACATAAGGTATTACAAGACCGCTCTCAAGTAATAGCACGAGTAGCATCAAGGATGAGTAGTGTTGGTTGAGAAACGTGTGCTGTATGTATTTCCTGACTGTAGGGACCTATCCCTCGATCTCACCTAAAGTCGAGCTGTCACCAGTTCGAATCACTTCTGTAGGGACCTATCCCTTGATCACGCCAAAAGTCAAGCTCACATAGTTCGAATTACCTCCATCTCAGACTCAAGCTTTTTTAACACATATCCCAATCAACATTCCAACCTACCTCACGAACTGGTAAAAAACGTGGACCAAACTTAAATCGAAAAACCTTATCCAGTCAAAGATACCTGTCTCATACGAACTCGTTAGCTACTCAGTCAACCACCACTAACCACATTGTTCAGAGAACGTGCTCCAACACGATGAAGAGCTGCGGAGAAGGCCTATATAAAGAAAATGTTCCAGAAGAGACAGGGACCAGAAAAATTACACAAGGGATCACCTAAAAATTACATATTCTAGATTCTCGATAATCATCAAAACTTCTTAGCTACAAGATTCAAACATTTATATTTTTAGAGATCTCTTGTAATAAGATATCTGCCTCAAGCAATAAAAATACTTTAACAAAAATCCTCCATACGAGGTCGTGGTTTTTTACCTATTCAGAGGTTTTCCACGCTAAAATTACCTGTTTCATTTCTTACTTTCCATTAGAATATTATTACAAGTTCATTGGTGTGTTAGTAAATTCTAAGCTATTTCGAGCTTACAGAAATTGGCCATTATATTTGGCGCCGTGTGTGAGAAAGATTACATTTCCATGATATCCTAAGGCAGTCTTTCACTATAACTTTTAATCATGGTTACTTCCAGACGACCGGCTGCAGGAACTCAGCTAGAAGTTTCTATGGAGCTGGGGTAACTTACAGAGTTATGGACAAATCTCAACGCCGAGACAGAGAAACGCGCCGAACTCAAACTTCAGTTAACAAAGGATCGGGAGCTCTGGGAAAAAGAGCTCGATACAGAATGACAAGCTCGTGTGACAATGATGAAATGGCATGAAGATCAGATGACAACAATGTAGACTGGCCTAAAATCTCTGTAAAATACTTAGTAGTCTTCTCTAGCCAAAGGTCAGATAAGCTTTCAGAGACCTCCCGCGTCTCAGCAAGGGAAAGATTAGGACTTCGGGGAGTCACCAGTAAAGTTATTTCTAGGAGCCTATAACGCGAGCCACAATCCTCCATACATTTAGGAGGGGGGGGGGAGAAGTTCAGTCCAAAGTCAGTCGAGGTCATCAAATTTTTATCCGCTAAGAGGAAGAGCAGTGACCTCAACATCAAGTTCCAGCACGAGATCGCCTGAGTGAAGGTACGAGCACTCATCATCCATAGCCAGCTCGTCCAGTAATTCATCCAATATGTCATTACATCACAAAAGAACATATGGACCAATGGATTAAGGAGTTGATTGAAGCACAGGTTCTGGGTACTACCGGCGATACCACAAAGTTATAGAGAAGTCCGATTGCTAAGGAACTATTAGATATGAAGATACCAAAAGGTTTCCATTCTCCCAAAATTTGCAAATACAAAGGTACTGACCCGAAGGAGTACATTCAACAATGACGTAATTCTTTGGGGTTATACTCCAATCTCAACAACAACCTCTGCCGTCTGTTCACCATAAGTCAACAGGAGGAACTACTCTGATGGTTCCATTCTCTCCCTGAGGACTCCATCAGGACATTTGATCAGCTGCAGAAGCAATTTATCAAGACGTATGCTCACAGCAAAGATAAAGGGGAGAACTTGTATTCTCTTATCGGTCTTAAACAGTCGCATGGAGAGAAGCTCAAAGATTTATCGAAGAAATTCTTAGAGCTCGCGCAAAAAGTGGATAACCTCGATCATAAAATGGCTGCTACTGCTTTCATCAATGCTCTCTGGCTCGATTGCAAGGCCAAATAATACCTCTTCCTTAACAAACCAACGACCTTGGAGGAGATGATCACCAAAGTCACCAGTTACGTCGACCTAGGAAGGATGATGTCCAAGCGAGAAAAATCTTCTAAATCTATCCTCTCCAACAAAAACCCATCTACAGATCGAGCCAGTGAACCCAAGGACGAATAGGGAGATCAGAAGCGCACCAAGGGCAACGCTGGTTACCCTCGAAAAGGCGGTCTACCAAGCAAACCCATCTTTTAAAATTGAACATCCGAGTCTCCATAATTTTTCCACTGCTACCCCGTCTCTCAATCGCTGGAACCAATCGAAAGTCGACCATATTGCCTGTATCATAAGGTAAATCATTATACTACTGACAATTACTATGCTCTACAACGGTTGATCGAGTACATTTTTAAAGAGGGATAGATGCTAGAATTCATTGTTGATCTGAAGTTGTACAAAGATGGTAGCTATAAGATGCAGCTTGAAGTTATTCAGGCCAATGATCGAGCTGAGAAGAAGCATCTCTACTATATGCACCATAACAACATGATCGAAATCAATCAGATCACTAATTCCAATAGATCAAAATGCAGGAGACTATCAGAATTTTGTGATATCATACCTCAAGACAAAGAAGCTAAGCTTCTTCCTGAGTCGAGCAATCGCCGATTCGGGATCTCCTTCGAAGATTACGATACTAGCCATGTCAAGTTTCCACATCATGATGCATTAGTCATAATGCTCAAGATGAAGAAGTTTGTCATGCACACAATGATGATCGATACGGGAAGTGGTATTGAGACTCTTTTTCAGAGTACGATCGACCAAATGGGTTTGGCCGACCAAGTTATTCAGAGTGACACCGATATCAGTGGGTTCAATGGTTCTAGCGAATAACGAGTAGGTAAGATTATCTTACCAATTGCCGCAGGACCAACCACTATCGACGTCATTTTCTATGTCATTAATGCCAAATCTTGTTATCTCGGGATTATGGGCCGCTGCTGGATACACAACATGGAGACAATCGCTTCCACCTATCATCAGGTACTCTAATTCAAATACAACAACTATATTTATGAGATCAGAGGTAGTCAGAAGCTCTCTCAAGCATATAAAAATATTGTGTCTTTTATCCTAGATACTTCAGACAAATTTACTGTATAACAATTATTGGAAGCTGATCACCTCAATTATTAACCAGCCACATAGGAGCCCACATAATATATCAGTATTGATGGGCCTAGCAGAGGTACTTTCATTGGTACTGAGTTAGTTTAGTACAAAAAAAATGTTCTCATTCAGTTCCTGCAATTTAATCGAGACGTTTTTGCACGGTCTTTCGAAGAAATGCCTGGGGTTGATCCAGCCATGGCCGGTCGCAAATTAACTATCAATATAATTGCCGCAGCGGTCAAATAGAAATAGTGACGACTTTCACCTCATCTTCAAGATGAAGTTAACATCGGGAGTAAGAAATTGATCAAAGTGGGATTCATTCGAGAAGCCAAGTATTCAGACTGGATATCCAACATTGTCGCTGTCCCAAAGAAGAACGGAAAAGTTTGTGTTTGCATAGATTTCATAGATCTGAACAAACATACTCCAAAGGATAGTTTCCCTCTTCCCAACATTCATCAGATCCTCGATTCCACAGTAGGCCATGAAATTCTATCTATGATGGACGCTGCTTCGGGGTACAATCAAATTCCACTTTAGGAAGAAGATCAAGAGAAGACAACTTTCATCACTGAAAGAGGCTTTTATTGTTACAAAGTAATACCCTTCAGACTCAAGAATGCGGGTGCCACATATCAACGGTTGATGACTACAATGTTCAAATTATACCTAGGGAAAGTCGTTGAAGTCTACATCGACGATCTCTTGTGTAAGAGTGTATATTCAGCCAATCACATCTCAGATCTCAATACTATATTCAACATTCTTTGATCTTACAGGATGCGTCTCAGCCCTAATAAATATCAATTCGGGGTCCATTCTAAAGGATTTCTTGATCACCTCATCAGCAAGAAGAGGATTGAGGCCGATCCAGATCAGATTCGGGATCTCCTCGACATGCCCTCTCCAAAATAGCAAAAAACATTCAAAAACTTACCGGAAAGATTGCCGCTATCAACTGTTTCGTTTTTAAATCTTCAGCAAGACCCTATCATTTGCCTGGAAGGGAAAATAGAGAAACCAGTCTTCTTCATCAGCAAGACCCTCAAACCAGCGGGAACAAGGTACTCAAAAATTGAGAAATTTCTTCTCACTCATGTTAACATTTTACAGAAACTCAAGCACTACTTCCAAGCTCATCCATTCAAAGTCATGACGAACTACCCACTTCGAGAATTTTGATCCAAGAATGAAAAATCAAGAAGAGTGTAACAGTGGTCACTCAGTTTGGGAGAACATGATATCCTATTCGTGCAACGTCATTCTAAAAAAGGTAAGGCCAGTACAGATTTTCTTATGGATTTTCCAGTGAAGGATCCCGAGTGGGAGGAACACGACCCTAACCTTATAGAAGAAATACCTGAGGATCCAACCCCCAAGCCATTTGACAAACGAGCTGAATGGATCACTACATTAGGGTGGAAACTTCACACAGATGGATCAGCAGGACCCGCAAGGTCAGGTATCGGGATCGTTTTGATTACCCCTTCCAATGACTGAATTGAGAAATTAATCCGCTTTGATTTTGAGTCCTCAAATAATGTCACCGAGTGTGAAGCTCTCATTCATGGACCCAACCTCGCTCTTGAGCTCGATGTCCCCAAACTTTCAGTTTACACATATTCACTACTTATCGTCCACCACTACTCAAAGCAATAAAAGAAGAATGGGAATATGATCGAATACACAGCTCTCGTTGCAGATGGAATAAGCAAGTTCGTGAAAGCAACTCTCAATTATCTACCTCGAGGTGAAAATAGACATGCCGATTCCTTGGCATATCTAGCCGAGGTCTTGGGTACAGAAGCTCGATATCTCCAGATCAAAATCATTTCAACCCCTAACATTGATCACATTTTAGTATGAACAATCAATACTTATGGCGATAAAGAGGGAAACGACGATTAAAGAAAGCCTTTCTTTGCCTACCTCGGTGGAACAACAATCGCGGCGGATTACTCCCAACAAATCCAAAAGAGCGCCGACAACTAATTAGCAACTCGAAGTACTGCAATAATCAAAATGGTATGCTATTCCACCTTTCCATCACCAGGCCTTACCTCAAAAGCAAATGAACTGCTCCACAAATTACATAAAGGAACTTATGGCTCCCATGTCGCAAGTCAATCATTAACAAACATAGCTATCACTCAAGGAGTATTATGGCCTGGAATGTGCAAGCAACCAGAGGAGTACTCCCACAGATGTGATACCTGCCAAAGACATGGACATATGATATGCGCCCCTACGCTCGAACTCCATACAAGAAAGGTTTTCTGGCCATTCAAAAGATGGGCACTAGATCTTGTCGGCGAATTCACTAACTCTCCAAGTAACTGCCATTACCTATGTCGAACTAGAGAAGAAGAGGTTATCTCTTTAATCTGGAACCACATAATCACTCGGTTTGCGTGCCTCTACCTAATTCGTATAGACAATGGGCCCTAATTTGTGGGAGAGAAAGTCGTAACCTTCCTAAACCACCAAAATATCATCCACTCACCATCTAATCCTTAATATCCTCAAGGCAATAGACAAGCCAAAATCACCAACAAAACCATCGTGGATGGACACAAAAAATGGCTTCACTCCCAGAAAATAAAGGAATTGGGTTCGCGAGCTGCCTCATGTCCTATGAGCCTATCGTACAACTTTCGGACAATCAACTGGGTGTACCCCATTCCTCCTTGCTTATGGTACTGAGGCCGTCATTCCTTCTTAATATCATCATCCAGTTCGTGACCATAAACTAACTGACAAGGAAAATGAGTTTGAGTTGGCTTGCAACCTCAATATGATAGATAAAATCAGGGAACGTGCCATCGCAAACCTATGTCGGTATCAGCATATGTATGCCAGATCCTATAACAGCCGAGTCAGAAGCCGTGTCTTCCAAATCAAAGATCTCGTCCTCAGAGAAATTCCTCAACATCGCAAAGAGCCTCACGCTAGAAAATTAGCCAGCAATTGGGAGGGTCAATTCATTATCACAGGTCTCTCTAGCCTGGGATCATATTATCTCATGAGAGAAGAGGGAATCCCCATTTCAAATCCTTGGAACATTAGGCGACTGAAACGGTACTATCGTTAAGCATCTTACTACTCCATTTCCTTTCCTCATTTTTGCTATTTTGTTTTTCAATTCCAAAAGTGAGATTTTTATCTCCATCTAATGTAAATTCTGAACTTATCAATGAAATTATGAGTTTTAGACAACATCTCTCTACTTATGTAGATTCTACCAAACATCAGAAAGGTCAAAGATAATACTAGCCTTTATCTACTTCAACTTGTTTGGGTCATTTATAATGGCTAGATCAAAGATAACACTTGGTTCGAGTGACTCTACTAAATCTCTGCGATTGTAGCAAGCATAGAAAATTGTTTCATATTAAAGAATTTTACCAAACATCAGATATGGCAAAGATAATACTAGCCTTCATCTACTTCAACTTGTTTGGGTCATTAATAACGGCTTGATCAATGATAACATTTGGTTTGGCTGACTCTACTAAATCTCTGTGGTTGTAGCAAGTATAGAAACTTGTTTCATATCAATGATTCTATCAGGCATAAGATAAGGTAAAGGTAATACTAGCCTTAATCTCTTTTAATATGTCTATAACATTTCTATAGTTCAATCAAGTTTCAACTTGGTTTAACTCAACCCATTTCTGCGATTGAAACAAATGTAAAAACTTGTTTTATATCAAAGACCCCACCAAACACAAGATAAGGCAAAGGTCATGCTAGCTTTCATCTATTTCGATGTGTCTGCGACATATACTATTTATTTTTCTAGTCAAATTCATATTACAAGGAATTCTTTTTTGCTGATAGTATGTCAGCCGTGCTTCCCCCAACAGCAAGAGGTCGAACATTCAGTTCACGGATTACAGGAACTCTACTTCTCTCTATCAGGTCAGCAGGTTGAGGGCCTAAATCAGTTTCCATGGAGGCCATACAGTTCCCTCGATCACTGTTAACTCAGCAAATACATCCCTTATCCGATAGACTTTTGAATAAGGTATCTCGTTCTAACTCAAGTCTTTTTACTTCCTCTATAAAATACGCAGCAATTGACTTTAGAAGGTATAAGCGTGACGCATCAGGTATGACCATCGTAGTAAATTTTTCTCTCACCTTCTTGAGGCGTGACTCCAATCTAGTATACAAATTATTTTGATGAGTCATTTCCATATCGACTTTAGCATCATGAGCTACATTCTCTTCTAATTTTTTATTATATATTGAGCTGATTCAGCCAGCTTCATGGCCAATAGGTCCACTACCTAGGCTCGAAGCTTCTTAATTTATGCATTCAACTCTTCCCTAGCTGGAATATCCTTTAATAATTTTTCTTTCATCTTCATCAATATTTCCATTGCCCTGATTTCCCCTTCGAGGTCCTTCTCCCTGATAAGAGCAGCATCCAACTTCAGCTAGCATTCCCTTAAGTTTACATTTCCTCTCTAGACATTCTCCTGAATGCGAGACACTTCACTCTCCAGCTCTCTAATTTGACATGAGAGACTGACTACATCGCCTTGGACTAGAGATGCCTTAGCCCTCTTTCTACTTCCCCTTGAGTGCTCTCTAGTCTGGGCTTTCTTGGCATGCACGATTGCTTGGGTTAGTTCGGTCTTTAATCTTGGAACCCTCTCATTTTAATCATTGCACCTTCGTTACATTTCCCAAAACTCTATATCCTTGATAGGTAAGGCTTTATGGAAATGCTCGGCCGCGGCTTCTAAAGCTGATAGATTTTCTCGGACTACTCTTAGCTCGTTATCTTTTTTAACCATTTTTTGTTTCAGTCACTCTAGCTCGTTTCTACAATTCTGAAGATCAAATCGAATTGCCCCTCCGATCTTTCTAGCGCCTAAATACGGTATTGAGCCATGTTTGCTTGCTTGTTCTTAATGATCAACGTGTTAGCCCGACTTTGAAGCTTCGCAGTGTGCTCTGTTATCTCCGCTAGCTTTTTTTGCCCCTTGTCTATTTCGGCGTCTTTCTCTTCGACTTTATGTGAGAGGTCAGAAACAGCCTGGGTTGCCTCTACAAGTTTAAAATGCACCTTTACGTGTTGATCTTCTCTATTCTCATTCACCTCCCTCATCCTATCGAACTCCTCTGAAAATTCCCAGTTACATTGGAGTACATTGTCCTCACAAGAGCGAGCTGAATCCAATTCGACCTGTACGATATAAAGATATTAATACAGTTCGATTCAGAACACCATCAATATGCATATATATATATATATATATATATATATATATATATCTCATTTCTAAAATTATATATGATTTCTAACATCTGCGGTGTGCAAATACTTTTAGACTAAAAGGTTGGGGTACATTATCAGATAAGCGCTCCATGAGGTATATTATGAAGTCTAAGGTACATGCTTTCGATATGCTACTTTATATAAAGAGCGTTGAATTTTTCTATGCACTATATTAATGTTATTTTCCTAAAGCTAGTAGCAATTTTTTTTAATCTGCATCAACATCCTATACAAGTCGAAAGACCTATTCTGATCTAACTTGCAGTTCCGCTCGCGAAGACAGCAAGGCTGTAGAGGTCTCTCTTTCCCTGACAAGCCCAGTCTCTAGATCTTTTATTCTGAGATTATTTCTTTAAGTGCCTACAAGAGGTGTATAACAAAAAGAAAAGTCAACCTACAAAAGTCTCCTCCATACACACAATCCAACAGTATACAAATATTCATACAAAAACACATTTCTACCCTAACTTCTCATTATCACCCTCTGGGAGGTCGACGTCATCCCCTGGATTATCAAGCACCGTCTGACAGAAGATATCGTCCAGACCATCAGCGACCCCCACAACTACCTCTCCTACTTCTTCATCATCTTGCTCCTCAACATAGGTATCCACCTTAATGGCATCCACCTCCTCCTAAGAATAGTCCTTCAACATCAGGTGGCTCCCCAGCCTATCGCGCTCCTCAACCATCTCCCCCAGATTGGCTCTCGCCTCCGCCTGTAGCTGACCAATTGGCACGGCATGGGAAACCTTCAGAGTATTAATTCTAGCTTGAGCTAGCTTCTTTTCCAGCTCGATCTTTGTCTTCTTCAGCTCGGATTTTTTCTCCTCAACTCTGTGCCAAATCCCCTTAACAAGACGAGCAACCTACAACATGCGAATCAATCACGGCGTTAGCTCGAAACGTATTAAGTAACTTTTTTACATAATTAATATTAACTTACCATCTTGCTCATGTCTTCCTCTCCATGAAGAACCACCAGCCTGGCCCTTTCCTCAACCTCTTTGAGGTCATCCACCACAGTAGATTGCTCCTTAGTGACCTTTTCCCCTAATTCTCAAATAGGCCTGACCCTTCTCCTTTTCTTTTTTATGACCTCACCACTTCCAGTGGTACCAGAGGCCAGCATGGTCTTTAGTATCCATTGTTTCTAATATTTTTGAGCTATTTTGCTAGATATAATAGGTTATGACTGGACTGAGCTATCTATTCCAAGGGTCTTGAACAAGTTGGTTCGGCCTTCCTCACCAGTTACTCGCTTCTTCTCTTCCTCAACACCAGCCATCAACCTGGTTGACTAAGATTTTTTAACCCTCCTCGATCTGCTATCAACCCTCTTCATTCTACTAAGTCCAAGTCCTTCCAATGCAAATTCGAGCTCAACCTCCTCCTCTACAACTTTGTCCAATAATGACTCTTTCCTCTACACGGGGGACTTCACACCTGCCATGCATAACATTTTTATTATCAACTATAGGCATAAGTTCAAACATAGCATTAATATTATCTATGCATGGCTATACTTACTTTATTTTACAGTCCTAAACCGAAGGTCCAAAGGTTCGTCGTCATATCTCTGAAGGCAATTATCCTTCACCCATATGACGTTGTCATTCCAGGTTTAACTTGCTGAATTCAAATTGAAGAAGCGACGCCGAGTTGCGCTCGCACAAAAATATGCCTCACTACTGGCCTTATAATTCTTTACCCCATAAAGCGACAAAATGTCCTCAGGGGTTATCCTCCTCACTTTCCCCTAATTTTCCCATTTTTCTTTCAGATGATCTCAAACAGCTATTACCTCCCACATATTCCCGTTCAATTTAGCAGGACGGGCCCTAATCGTATTCATAATCTCCTTCTCCAAATTGGTAAGGGGATGACTCAACCCATACTTTAATTGGGACAGCTAACACAAAAAACCCTCTGGGAGGTCACTCCAAACACCCCCCATCAAAATATTATAACGAGATCGATTCATCTATACCTCTATCCCATTTTTCCACTTCCAAGTCAGCCAACAGATAAAAATACTCTTCCCCCGCCGCTATCGTATAATCCCTAAACTACCTACCGACGTATTCTGCACAGTTACCCCACGTCCCTCCTACAGCTACCTTAGCCTTACAAAATTCTCTGAAGGCATCAGAACCAGGATGATAGGATATTAATTGATTAGGAAAACCTGATAATTTTTCCAATCCTACTTCAACCTCACTATTAGGCTTAATCGTCTGACCAGAGGTTGACACCTCGTTAACAGGTGAACTATCCATCTCAACAACAGTTTTTACAACAAGTTTTCAACCCTACACAATTGCCTCTCACGCTCGATCTACATACAGGTTCAGGTATCTATCATTATTTTGTATACATCAATCATTTACATACAACATATATATTTAGTATATTCTGTGTATATGTCAAAATTACATAGACTGCCATAAATAGTTATTTTTAAGATTTGCTTAAAAAACAATTACTATTTATACAAATACATATATACTGTATACGTTTCTACTAACCTTCAGTGTTTGAATAAGAATCTGCAGTAGCACCAAATCCTTCTCTCACGATGCTGCTGTATAGCCACCTGCGTGATTTAGTGTCTTTCGTTCCCTTCGACCGTTGATCACCTTCAAATAACTCCTTATCAAATCCCCTGCAATCTTTTCGTGTCGCTCTCTCTGTGCCCTCCAAATTTTTAGAAGTTAAAAAATGTTTAAATGATAAGGAAGAAGCACTATTTATCCTTTCACTCTCTAGCGGCTGGTAGTTATTGCATCTCGCACGGCCCGTTCTCAGTTTTGGAATCGAGGCGTCCTTTCCACTATCCATGTCAGACTTTTTGTACATTTTTAATAAAATTACCTTTCCATCATTACCCCTCCCCTCATATTTTAACCTATTTTTCTCTCCTGTTTCCATATCTTTTTCTGACCTTCCCACACCCATGATGACTCACCCAATACGATATCAGATTTCTGCAGTTTTACATTCAAAACAAAACTAGAAGGTGCAGCATTTCCAAAGTTGAGAAAATTTATCATACTTATAGTGATAATGACATCATTTTCAAAGTTGAGAAATTTTTTAAGTTTATTCAAAATTATTTTCCACGACAGTCTCAAAATGGCATTTGAACTATAGAGGATCCGATTGATTTACATCTTTTCTGTTACATTCAACAAACTTATATTTTATTTATGATAAACACTTTATACAGCATCTAGAACAACCTTAATAACCTGGAAGACAACATCCAATGCATTATTCGTCAGTCCTCAGATCTTTAAATTCGATCTCCACCTCAGTAATTAAATCAACCATCTCTTCTCGATCTACCGGATCCCTCACCAATTCACGAAAGTACACCTCATAGAAAAAATGGGCATACTTAAGTTCTATACTCCTTATATCCAATACTTCGAGTTGACACTCCCTCACTGGTAACTCAGCATCATAGCAATGCACACAAAAATCTACTCCCGTACTTTAGCAATCTTTATAGCCAACAGTCCTTCCGCGGCATGATGAATCCTCTGAAATCGTGTCCGTACCATCCTAATCTCTTCTAAATTTTCACAAATCATCCTGCCCTTATTTATACATTTTTCATACACTTTCCCTTCAAAATGTGATTTTTACCTTTTATCTCGTAACAAAAAACCCCAGAATCATGATACAACTATTTGAACTTATCTCTTCCTTCAAGCTTGTCCATTCTATTACTTTCAAGGTCGAGCTTAATATATTTAGATCTATTCTTCCATCAACCTCTATTAGATCAAATTTTTGCATTATTGAATTCTTGACATTTTTGCCTCAAACATTTTTGACACACACAACAAAATCTACTTACATCACCACATCAATTCTCAAACATACTTATCTTAGTTTGAATAAAGAATGACAATACTTGCCATACTCATACATTCTATACGTTCTTCAAAATAATTTAGTTTGATTTCTACTTAGTCTATATCTACAACAAGCACAAGTAATTGGAAAACCAACTTTTTATTCATAATGGAAGGTAAAGGTGTTTCCTCGTACTAAGTCTGACCATTCTCTTCTATTTGGGGAGTGTAATGGAATAGCTAAGCCGAGCAACATTCCTTTCCGATATATGCAATCTTGGAGCAAGGAACAAAGCTTTAGAGATGTGGTTGAGAATAGCTGGAAGCAACCTCTATATGCTGCCTCTTTTTTTGTAATTATGCTGAAACTAAGGCGATTGAAGACTGCGATTAAAAACTGGAAAATGCAAGTTCTTGATAAAACCGTTCGCAATAAGAAGGAATTTGAGAAAGAGATACTACATCTGCAAATTCGGCAAGAAGAAGATGATACAGATGATAGTATGAATTTCTAGATGCTTAACAAATCCAAAGAATTGGAAAGACTTGAGGAGAAGGAAGAGGATGATTGGAGACAAAGATCGAGAGTCAAATGGTTGTTTGCTGGGGATCGAAGCACTTCATTTTTTCATCAATCTACTCTAATGAAAAGGGTCAAGACTACTATTATGGAAATGCAAGACCAAAATGGGGACCGATCTCTAATCAGAACAACATTAAAGAATATATCCTCACTTACTATGAGGAAAAATTTGCAAGTTATGAGGTGATTGAATGTCTTGAATTATTAACACATAATGAAGTATTTATTGCGCAGGAAGAAAATACTTGTCTCTCCGACATTGCTAAGGAAGAGGAGGTTCGTGATGCAGTCTTTTCTATCGATGGTCAAAGTTCCCCTGGGCCGGATGGATTTTTTGGGGCATTCTTTAGAACATATTGGGATATTATTGGGGAGGATATTGTGAAAGGCATCTCATCTTTCTTCAGGGATGGAGTTCTTCCAGCAAACTTTAACTCGAACCTTATAGTGCTGATCTCTAAGGTAAAGAAACTGACCTATGTGCGAGACTATAGGCCTATCTGCCTTAGCAATTTTGCATTCAAAATCATCACGAAGATTCTTGCCACAAGGCTCTCTCTGATTGCGTCAAGAATTGTCTCCACAGAGCAAAGTGCTTTTATACCGAATAGAAGCATCCAAAATAATATTTGCATGGCATCTGAGTTGGTAAATGAGATGGAGGTGAAAAGACAAGGGGGAAATATTGGGTTAAAGCTGGATATTACCCAAGCATATGACACTATGAGTTGGGATTTCCTGATCAAAGCACTCCGATCATTTAGGTTTTGCAATACATTTTGCAATTGGATCCTTACTATTATTAACATAGGAATGCTATCCATTTCCATTAATGGCAGTCCTTCTGGCTACTTCAAAGCGGCCAAGGGTCTTAAACAAGGTGATCCACTCTCTCTGCTACTTTTCGCTATTGCTTAAGATATCATGAGTTCTAATCTTAAGTTTCTGGTGGGACAAAAGAAGATCACTCCCATGGTCAGGATTAAAGGTATTACAAGTCCTACCCACCTATTTTTTGCTGACTACATTTTTTTGTTTATTAATGGAGCGGCCAAATGTTTAAAGAATCTGCACAAAGTACTTCAAAACTACCAACTTGCTTCAGGGCAGATGGTTAGTATTGAAAAAGAAAAATATTTCTTGGTCGCATTCCAAATTATAGAAGATCTGAGGTTCTTGATATGTTTGGGTTTCGGGAAGGAGGGTTCCTAGAGTCTTACCTTGGAATACCTCTGGTACAAGGAAGGGTAACGAAAAGCACTACCACCCCTCTTGTGGAAAAAATTAGGAAGATAACGAACAGTTGGAATGGGAGAATACTATCATTTCAAGGGAGAGTAGTACTTGCCAAATCTATATTGAATAGTATACCAACTTATAATATGGCCATATACAAATGGCCTCAATCATCGATTAAAGAGAGAGATGCCATTATTCGAAACTTTATTTTGACTGGGGACCCTATAAAGAGAAAGGGGATTACTCTTAGATGGGAAAAGTTGTGTAAACCCGCTAAAAAAGGTGGTCTGGGAATAAGAAGTCTGAAGGAGGTAAACAATGCTATACTATGTAAGCTAAACTGGATTTTTACTCTAAGAGAAGTACCTTGGTCACAAATGATATATGCTAAATTCCATACAAAAAGTAGGGAAAGGATTAAATACCATAAGAGCTCCTCTGTCTGGCCGGGAATAAAATTTGCTGAGCCGATTAATAATCCTTTTATCGGATGGATAATTAAAAATGGTAAAAAGATTGATTTTTAGAGAGATACTTGGGCTACATGCACTCCGTTACGAGAACATATAGACCTTCCAATTCATCTTTGGAACTATGTACAACCAAGGTTAGTGAATTCATTAATTCTGATGGTTGGAACTTTCCTATGAATATCTCTCTTGCATTTTTGGCTATGGGAATAGACATTTATAGTATTCCATGCGACCCTAATACAAAAGATTTTCAGATCTGGAAACCGGATATACATGGTGAATTTTAAGCTAAAAATGCTTTCGAAAGTACCCGCAACCGTCTCGACTCAACTTGGTGCTGGAAATATACATGGTTACATTGCTTACACCCAGAACTAAGTGGATTTTCCTGGAAACTTATGTACCAAATTCTGCCTATGGATGACTTGATATAGAGGAAGGGAATACAACTAGTATCCATATGCAATCAGTGTGGCTGCATAGCTAAATCGGTAGAACATCTGTTCTTTGAATGTACGTTAGCGAAAGTGCATTGGATTTGGGCAACAAGCACTTTTAACATTGCTGCTATTTTTGATAACAAAAGCTAGAAACAGATTCTAGATAAAAGCAAAGCACTGAGCTTGTACCTGAGTGATCTATGGACAACAATGGTCTTCGCTGTGAGTCGTTGGCTTTGGAATGCAAGAAACAAAATCAGATTTGATGAAACTAAACTATCAATTAGAGAGATACAAAACAGGGTGTTACGAGAAATTGGAAACAACGCGAAACTGTCTAAGCACGGCATGTATTACACTGCCTCTGAGTTACAAATGATCAAAGCTCTCTCTGCAAATTGCAAAATGAGTAAAGCTATTGTGGTTAAAAGCTACATGTGGATACTACCTAACGTGAATGAAATTAAGTTGTGATGTGATGGTTTGGCGTTGGGAAATCTGGGTCCTTCTGGCATTGGAATAGTTTACAGTGACTGGGAAGGTAGAGTCCTAGGAACGTTTTGAAAATTAGTTGGAACAACAACTAATTACCTGGAAGAAGTTAATGCAATCATAGACGGGGTGGATAAAGCTATATATTGTGGATGGAATAACCTGTGGGTGGTTTCAGACTCCTCGGAAGCAAACAATGCTTTCATCACGCATAAAATACCATGGAAATTTAGAACTAAGTGGGCACAAATACTCAATTTTGTGTAGTCAATCCGGTTTAGCACAACCTGAAGAGAAGCAAACTTTTTGGCAGATACCATGGGCAAAAGAGGATCTAGCAAAAACCTACCTTTTGTAGAATGGACTGAGGGAAGACCGGTATTCCTTACAAAGATTAAAGACCCCCACACAAAATACTTTAGATTTTGTTGAAAACATTATTGTCATAGTTTCTGTTTGTGGTTCTTTTGGGCTTTCCTCGTCTAATTAGACGTGGTCCCCTAGTATGTAATTACTGTTTTGTTCTATATAAAATCTAAACTTTTTACAAAAAAAAGAGAACATTACGTACGATTTTACAGATAAAAATATTTTTAGTATATCAATCTCAGGTATACAGCATAAACATTATCCGTCTAGCACCAAACTGCAAGTACTTTATAGGTAACGAGTTTTTAACCATTTTTAAAAGTCACAGGTCATTCAGGCGCGTCGAAGCATCAACTCTTCCAGTTCTTCTTGCTTCAATGACCTTTTACTCTGATATAAAGCAAAAATTAAAACCAACAGAGAGCTTCACTCGCATGAGTTTGGTTGAAGTCTAATACTTCAAATGGAAACTATGCAAGCATTAGACTCAGTGCTAGAACCAAATTCTTGAACTAAAGGTTTTCTGAGTGCCAAAGCGTAATGGAAATATAGAAGCAGACTCCCATCGGTTTTCTCCCTCCTCCACAACCATCACCCCCTCCTCTGAAACTGCCATCACCAAAGAGTTGGTAAAGATGAAGAGGGCCCAACCATAGAATCCAGATGATACAAGGAATAAGCATAACTACGCTACAGTTATGCCTATCCATGCATATGAAGCCCTAACCCTGCCTTCCGTAAGAGTACAGAGACAGTCCCACTGGTCCTCGCCTGTCAAGACGATGATATAAAATCTCTATTTGTAGTTGAACTCTTCCTTAGCTTTAATCGCTTCGTCTTTCGATATGCCTTGATACGTTAGAGAAACAGGAGCGGGTATCAACATCCTCAAGGATTGATCGCCAAAGTATTTTAGCTTCATCCTTTGCATTTCAGATGTAATTCTCTCTTCAAGGACCATACTGTGAGTCTTTGCCATTGTTAAATTTTTTTTAGGGAATTTCACAAAGGACAAACATACTCTTCTTTCAAAATCCGATGCAGGTATCATTTATATAACCTTACATTTAATGTGCAAGCACATTTTACCAAGCGTCATCATTCATTACAGATGCAACTTTTCGAATCATAACCGTCACATACATCAATATCAACATCCTTATTAAATACACGTCATTTTCTATATCGCGCGCAAGTTACACACAGTCAATACCATTAATATTATATTTCAATTATCAAGAATTTCAACCGAGATTATAAGTTGATCTTTTCTCAACCAAGGCCACACGTGACTTTGGTTGCGAGGGGGCAATTGTTGGGACCTATCCATCGATATCACCCAAATTTGAGCTCACATAGTTCGAATTACCTCCGTCTCAGACTCATGTTATATTAACACATTTCCCCACTCAACATTCCAACCTACCCCACGAACTGGTCATAAATGTAGACCAAATTTAAACCGAAAAACCTTATCCAGTCAAAGACACCTGTCGCACACAAACTCGTTAGTTACTTAGTAAATCTCCACTAACCACAATGCTCAGAGAATGTGCTCCAGCACAATGAAGAGCTGCGGAGAAGGCCTATATAAGGGAAAAGCTCTAGAAGAGACAGGGACCAGAAAAATTACACAAGAGATCACCTAGAAATTATATATTATAGATTCTCGATAATCATCAAAACTTCTTAACTACAAGATTCAAGCATTTATATTTTTAGAGATTACTTGTAATAAGATATCTACCTCTAGCAATAAATATACTTTCACAAAAATCCTCCACACCAGGTCATGGTTTTTTTTTACCTATTTAGAGGTTTTCTATGCTAAAATCCCCTATTTCACTTCTTACTTTCCATTAGAATATTGTTACAGGTTCATTGGTGTGATAAAAGATTCTAATCCATTTCGAGCTTGCAGAATTTGCCTAATACAACTTCTATCTCAGACTCACACATTTTAAATATAACTTCCCAGTCAACATTCCAACCTACCCCACGAATGGTTAAGAACGTAGGCCGAACTTAAATCAAAATGCCTAATCCAGTCAAAGATACCTGTCTCTCACGATCTTGTCACTTACTCAATCAACCACCACTAACCACATTGTTTGGAAAACGTGCTCCAGCACAATGAAGAGCTGCGGAGAAGGCCTATATAAGGGAAAAGTTCCAGAAGAGACAGAGACCAGAAAAATTACACAAAAGATCATCAAGAAACTAATTATTTTTAGATTCTCAGTAACATTCAAACTTCTTAGTTACAAGGTTCAAGCATTTCTATATCCAATGATCACTTGTAATAAGATATCTGCCTCAAGCAATAAAGATACTTTTACGAAAATCTTCCACTCGAGGTCATGGTTTTTTACCTATTCATTGGTTTTCCAAGCTAAAATTGCCTGTGCCATTTCATACTTTCAATTAAAATATTATTACAGGTTCATTGGTGTGATAGCGAATTCCAAGCCATTTCAAGCTTATGGAATTTGGCCATTACACTGACGTTATTGTATTAGTTCTGATTGTGCTACGTGCTCTGTTGTTGAGGTCAAAAGTTTGTATGTAGTTTAAAGATAAAGCATAAGTTTGAAATGCAAAATACGCCACTACAGTTGCCCCCTCTCAGCTTGTAGTATGAGAAACCTTGTGGGAGAGTGGTGTTGGTTGAGAAGTGTCATTAATGCTGTTGTTAAAATCAGGGAATCATTTCTAATGCATATTCATAAGTATCTTGTTGGTGCCTTTTGGGTTTCCCAGAACCAATGGTTCTAGTAAATGTTTATTGGCATGGGAAATCCTTCTGACGTTGGGAATCTGAAGAGTATATTTTAAATACTTTTAATAGTATAAAAGATATTCAGATGTGAGAGTGAGGAACCAAGTCTTTGTCTCTAGCTCTCTTCTTTTCTATTCTTGACTATTGTCAAGGACTTGAGTATTGAGAGTATGGTGAATACCAAGAACCAATCTCGAGAGTCTTGGATTCAAAGAAAGATGGAAGAATTACGTATCTAATACTTTGGATACCAACCTCTGCATTTGCCAACACTCATTCCTGTTTCACCTACCTATCACCGCATATCATATGAAGAAGTAATGGAGACAGGGGATGATTATTATCAGATGGCGTGGTTTCACTATCTGCTGACATCTTAGGCGGAGTACCGAAATGGGCTTCATTTGCTGGCTAAGGTGGTTGTTTTAACTGAAGATGATGTTGCAAGTGTTCGTCTGAGGGAGTCTCGCGGGTATCCTGCTAGTGAATGGGTCCTTTCTAAAAGGTAAGACCTTCTGTTTGTCTCTTGCATACGGGGTGGGGGTTATGGTGGAAGAGGTGAGAGGATGTAGAGGATTATTTCCTTTCATGGACCATAGATTTTGACCATGAAGAAGATCTTTCATCTGTGATTTCAAGTTCTGATTGTTTCTCGGATCTTGCATCATGGGATCAGGGTTTGGGAGTTACTTCAAATCTTTATCATCTTCTCTTTTAATTCTTGAAAAGTAATTCAAACTGTAACTTTGTGATGTAAACTGTTGTAACTATTTGGAATATTTTGTTATCTATAAAGTAACCTGTAAAGAAAATTTTGAACTTAATGAAATAACTTTGCTCTGGCGTTAAGATTCTTTGTCACGAACTTGTCTATGTAGTTTATTATTTGTAAAATAGGAGTTAGATATCATGGGGCATGATAGGGAAAATTAAGCTAGAAGGAGTACTTTGTATATGTGGGTGAATGGTAGTTATAGCTAGTGTTTAAGAGAGAGGAGTTTGAGGAAGTAGTTAGCTATGTTGACTACGATTTGTGTACTTGAACTGGGTGACAGAGTTCTTTGAACTGTGAGAAAGGGTGGGCATTGAACTGTAGGTGCTTTTACTGGATTTGTGTGATCTTGTATGTTGCCCTTTTTATATTTGCTTGTACAAAATTGAATGAGATATTTCATACTATGGAAAGAATGACCTGTCACAATATTCTATATTTGATGTTGATATTCTGTTGTTTTGTGAACTTGCTTTGAACAATATATCCTTTGGCCAAATCAGTGGGGTGATATTTGCAAAGATCTTCCTGGCGGCTATAAAATCATAAATCTTGGCTATTTTGATCTGCATCTTCTGCAGAGATAATTTTGCTGTGGAGGTGGTGCGATTATCCATGGTGAGGATACGTGCTCAACATGCTTATCAGGCTGAAGATGGTTACTTTCATATCAAGCTTACTGAACATTGTGAGTGGTATTTTCGCCGGCTCCTTTACGATATCGTGTTGCCGAAATGGCCATTGAATCTAACTGGACTTGATGAAGAAGGTAGGCGTGTAGAGTATGGCCACTTATTTTTTGTGTGATTTGTTTCAGAGGTCGCTGTTGAGTACCGCAGTGCATGAATTTACTATTCGACCGCTAGCGTGTGACAAGATTGTTAAAGAGCATGCCAGGCCAGCAAGAGGGGAAATCATTATGTACGGTGAGGTGAATCACCGAGGCTGTTTAAGATATGATTGGAGAACTCGGTAAGCTCGAAGCATGGGAACTCGTAATAAGTAATCTATATCTGAGTATTTTGTGGTTGGGTTTGAATAAATATAAGATGAGGGATCTTAAGAGGATAAACAAATGTGATATCTTGATCTGATTGAATAAGAATAAAGTATTATGTTTTAGTCTTTGTGCGCAGATATTGTGTGAGACCGTTGTAGGATTTTAACAACTGTATTAATATATTAAAATTTTGAATATTGATCTATTTTGGGAAAGTTGTACGATCTTGGCAGGGTAAAAGTTAGGTGATTGGTCATTTGTACTATATTTGGGGTGGAGGTGCAGAATTGTGTAATGGCAGAAAATAGGGACAGACCTGATGACAGTTGACATTATCACAAAAGTCGTGATGATGCCTTCAGCTGAAAAGACGTGCCTGCAGAGACAGTAGGGATAGTTGACGTGTGTCAGAAGGAGCCATTATTTCAGAAACAGAGGAAGATTATAAAAATGCGTCTCTCTCCCTCATAAATTATCTACAGTTTTTGAGAGTGAAAAAAGTGGTACAAATCTTATTTCCAAGAAGAGGAAACGTTTGAGCGCTGAGTCTGATTTGAGAAGAAAATCGTCATTAGGTGACAAAAAAACTGTCGGAGAAGCGACAAGAGCGTTCGTTCTTGAAAAGACGTATGGGTAAAGCAGAAGATTGTTGTTCTTCAAGTACAGGTTGGTAATATAGAGCTCTATCTGGTTGATTTGCTTAGTTATCTGGATAATATTTGTAGTAATCTGTTTGATATGTATAGTAACCTGTTTGATATGTATATCTGATAATATAGGGGGTTTGGGATATTTGGATAAAAATGGAGGATATGAGTTTAAGTATATGAATAGACTATTATAGGGAGAAAATATGCATTTGGAGAAGAATGGGAAATTTTAAAATGATTGATTTTTGCTTTTTGTTTTGGGAATTTGTAAAATAGACGTGTTAACTGGCTAGAAAGTGGGTTTGTTTTATTTGTATGTAATGTAGAGAAAATGATAAAAAATATATTTCTACATATTGTAGGCTTGATATGCAATTTAAACCTAGTATTCTCACCATTATATTTGTAGTATTGTCCAGTTCTGAGGAAATATCATCGTCAGGGAGGTGAGACGAGTGTAGTATGATGGAGGAAACTAAAAATAGTGTAGAGAAAAACACAGAGGGTGGGGAACATAGTAAGGTTGAGAAAGTGATAGAATGGGAGGATAGATAAGAGAAGGGAAAAGTCCTTGTGATATTACCCAGAGGGGGTAGATGCAAGGACAAAAAACTTAAAATTTAAAAAGAAATTGCAGGGAGAATGGGGAGGTTATGTGGAGGTGCAAGGTTTATGGTTCAGGGCCTATATCTCTAATAAAGGGGATGAGGCTGTATACTACCAAGTCCCATTCTTGGCAAGGTAGAAGAGGATAGAGGGATTGGTAAGGGGGTTAATTTCTCAAATTATAATGGTCTCGGGTTATCATGCCCGAGCGATGGGTTTTTGTGTTTTTTAAATCAGGTCGTATATGGCCTTAGAATTCCTCTGACCATTCATTTAGAATGGGGTTATAAATGTGTTATAGTGTTGCCCTGCCGAGTTAAATAGGAATGTTTATAAAATGATGAGGGTATGTGAGGTACTAAAAGAAAAATAAAAGAATGAAGGAACTGCGAAACAGTTCAAAGCTGAAGATGTGATAAAGTTTTATAAATGGAAATATGTCGAAGGTCGCATTAGTAGTTACTTATATAGTGATTCTGCTAGGCTAAATTTTTTTGATTTGGAATCTGTGGGTAGACCACGGAATGACCACCTTGTGTGGGTAGAGGGTAACTGTATGCATATTCCAGATGAACTGGTGTTCGAACTGAACCAAAGATATTATAATCCGTGTAAGTAATGTCGACCAATCTTTAAATATACTATAACTTATCTTTGAGCTATTACTTAATGTTGTGTTCTGTATGTAGTAGTTTATTCCATAGATTCGAAGAGACTAAGCCAGCAAAGAGTAGTCGAAGACAGCCATACATGATCGAAGACAGATAGCACTCGAGAAGATATATCAAGTCCTCAACCTACAAAATGTAGCCGTTGTGCCTGGTCATGAAATAGCTGTTAGAGATCCGCGAAGTTCACCCACTTCCCCCAGAATAGAAGACTGTTTCTTTCTTTTTGTAAAACTGCCTTTATCTACTAGAATTACAGGCATAAAATAGATTGTTCAAGGACCAGAATCCACAACTTTACTATCCTTACTTCCTAAATCCTACTATCACTCAATTTTTTTTATAATAACTAGCAATATACTTGATTTTACATCAAAATCCTCCCCGAGGTTGTGGTTTTTCTCAGCTTTTGCTGAGTTTTCCATGTAAAATCTTGTTTTCTTATCTTTTTATTTTATTCTCCTGACGAATAAGTATTGGCAAAGATTCTCCTTCGAGAATATATGCCACTACAATTGGCACCATCTGTGGGAATTACCATAGTTTTCTTTTCCACCCCTGATCTAAAAACCTTCCGATGACAAACATGAACCTAAAAAGCCATTCCAGCACCGTGAGAGATCAAGAAATTAATCCAATACCCGGAACGGTCCACCTGCATGGTGTTGTAGTCGAACTTCAAAAATAAATGACTGCAGAAAAATCCCAAAGATTGCTGGATCAACGTATCCACACTCAAGCTCTTCAAATGGACAGAGACAAACGAAGGAAAACCTTAGATTAACAGAGTCAAATACATTAAAAAGAAATAGAGAGACTAAGAAGGATACAAGATTTACTCACTGGCCTCCAGACGTTACCTCCACATGCCCAAATCTATCATAGATCAAGAGAAATTCAGCGCGATGATCAACAGAGAGAAAATGAGTTATGAATTTCTCGATCCAGATCCGGGATTCCAAACAGGGCTTCTCGACATTTCGGTTTGACATCTTCAACATCGACAACTCAAGGAAGTCAATGCACACGTCATCAGACTCCCCCGCCACTCGAAAGAGGACCAATCAGAGATCAATTGGAACCAGAAGGACATGGAGATTTCATTCTACAAGTCGTAGCCTTTCCATTTCCCCTGCAATAGTTCGTCACCTTGAACGACCTAAACAACAGGATCCAGGCCATAAACTCCTATATTCCTGGCCAAATATCCACTCTTAATAGAATTGTAACAAACCCCAACTCACCCCATCTCGAAGTCATGCCCTTACCAGAGAATTTTCATATGCCAAAGTTCATTCAATATGCAAGACTCACTGACCCACTCACCCATGTCTGATACTTTAAAGCCACAGTTGGATTATATTCTAAACTCGACCAGATGCTGTGCAGGCTATTTAACATGAGCCTAAAGGAAGAACAACTCCGATGGTTCCACGCCATCCAAAAAGCCTCTATTACCATGTTTAGCCAGTTACAGCGTCTTTTTGAATCTAATTACGCTCATGCTAAAGAGTGAGAGATCACTATCGATTCTTTGTTCTTCTTCGAGCAGGGCACAAAAGAGACATTGGCAAGCTTTTACAATCATTTTTTTCTATAGGAAACAACGAAAATTGGTAACTCAGACCCTAAAATCGTTGTTCCAGTATTCATCTCCGCCCTGCACATTGACTCTAAGGTTCGAAAAGAACTTACTCTGCATAAACCGAGAATAGTCACAGAAATGATTGATGCAGTTAATAATTACATCGAATTAGAACGATTAAAAAAAGATAATTATTAGAATGGCTCATCTGCCATCCATTCTCGAGAAACAACTTCGACCACATTCTGATAATTAGAAACTACTAAAGCACCCAAGCAATGCGATAGAAACATCGACAAAAATAGAAGAAGGGACGGTAAACCCGACAGACCAGTTCACATTCTGCCACCAATGACAGCAACTTTCTCTACTATATTACCGACGATAAAGGGAGATGAGTGTTATCGTGCACCACAAACCATTTCGGATCTCCCCAACAGACCTCTATGTCATTATCACAATGTGCATAGTCATGGAACTGACAATTGCTACTCTCTCATATGAATCCTTCATCGCATCCTAATAGCTTGGAGGTTTCATAATGATGTTATCGACATCCAAAAGTTTCTTGAAGATGAAGCAAAAAACAAAGAATTTGAACAAAATTAGGTCCAAGGGTAAGCTCGCCACCTGTATATGATCCTGATTGAAAAAGAGAAGAAAAGCAAGCAAGACGATCAGATTACATCCTATCGAAAAATAACTTCCTTTGATTAAACAGCAAAACTTCTCCCAAGCTCAAGAAAATTGAAGTGTCCTTACCATATTACCTTTGAGGACTGTGATAACAGCCACATGAAATACCCTCATGATGACCCTCTCGTCATTATGCTCAAAGTCATACAGGACTACCTACATACGCTTATCGTCGATACACGAAGAGCGACAGATGTATTGTTCTGAAGAGCAATTGGAGTCCTAGGCCTCACAGACTCGGTCAAAGCTTCGATAACAACAATTACCTGCTTCAATGGTTTAAAAGAATCAGCCACAAGAGAAATTACTCTGTCAGTTCAGGCAGGATCTGAAACTACATTCATAAAATTCCTTGTCATCGATGCTGAATCCAAATATTTGAGAATTTTGGGACGAAATTGGTTACATTCGATCAAAGTAGTACCTTCTACTTATCATCTAGCATTATAATTTCCAATAAATCACAGAATCTACGAGATCAAAGGTAGCCAAGAAGTTGCACGTATGTGCAAAAATATCACAACCAACCCTTAGACAATAAAATTTCTCAAAGCATAATAACTACAGCAAGAAGCACCCCCTACATTCGAGCAGCATAACACCGAAATGGTCGAATCTTTTGAACTCGATGGTCTAGGATGTATCACCTTCATCGGCCCCAAACTATCAACCGACGAAAAAGATGCCATGATCCAGCTACTTAAGAAAAAAATTGACATCTTTGCTTGGACTTTACAAGAAATATCTCGTATCAATCCATCAATCGCGTGTCACCGAATTAACCTCCTTCCTGACAGTAAAGCTATCATTTAGAAATGATGGAATTTAACTCCTCGCCTCCACGATGCAGTAAACGAAGAGATTGATAAACTCCTTCGGGTAGGATTTATTCGAGAAGCAAAGTATCCGAAGTGGGTTTCTAATATCGTAGCAGTACCGTAGAAAAATGGAAAGATCAGGGTTTATGTTGATTTCATAGAACCCAACAAGTTCACACCCAATGACAGTTTTCTGCTACCACTGATTCTGTAACTCTCGACCCCATCGCAGGGCACAAACTTCTTTCTATGATGGATACAGCCTCCGGCTACAACAAAGTTCCACTCGTCGAAGACGATCAGGAAAAAACAACCTTCATAACCGAAAGAGGTCTCTGCTATTACACAGTAATGCAGTTTGGGTTAAAGAATACAGTTGCTACATAACTAAAGACTTGTAACAAAAATGTTCAAATATCATCTCGATACAATTATGGATGTCTACATAGAGGATATGATCTGTAAAATCTAGAAATGCGAAGATCACTCCAGCAACCTTCAATCCATCTTTGATATCCTTCACAAATACTAGATAAAACTCAACCTAGAGAAATGCCAATTTAGTGTCGCATCAGGTAAATTTTTGGGACACCTGGTCAGCAAAAGAGGGATTAAAATTGATCCTACGTAAATCAAAGCGCTCATCGCGATGCCATCTCCTTAAACGAAGAAATATGTCCAAAAATTTATAGGCAAGATTGCCGCTCTTCACAGATTCATCTCAAAGTCATCTGATCGATGCAAACTTCTTTACCTTCTTCTTCGTGGTAATCCCACCCCTCTTTCAAAGAAATAGCACAAGAAAATCATTTAGACTCTTGACTGTGAGTTAGCCTTCCATGATCTTAATCGATACTTGGGGCGTCCTCCTATTATGAGTACTTTAGTTGATGGCAAAACGCTGACAATGTACTTATCCACGACTGAAGACTCAATTAGTTCTGTCCTTATTCGAGAAGATGGAGGAGTAGAAAAACCAATCTACTTTATCAGTAAAACACTCATGCCTGCTGAAAAAAGATATACAACAACAGAAACACAACTACTCTTCTTGGTCTATAGTTCTCAAAAACTTTGTCCATACGCTCAAGCTCATCCCATCAAAATCATCACCTAGTACCCCCTCATACTGGTACTCTCCAAAATAAAAATCTCAAAGAATCTAGCAATTGTCTATTTTCCTTGGCGAATACGACATCTTCTTCAAACCCCAAATATTAGTCAAGGGACAAGCAGTAGCTGACTTTTTGGCAGACTTTTCGGTCAAGGACCCCAATTAGGAAAAACTCAAAGAAATCTTCAAAGATGAGTCAATAGCAAAACCAGATGGATGGTCCAAAAGCTCAAGTTGGAGACTTTTTACAGACAGATCAACTGGACCACAAGGGTCAGGGATTGGCATCGTCCTCGTTATACCTTCCAATCATTGAATCGAGAAAGCTATCAAACTAAACTTCTATGTCACCAATAATGAGATAGAATATGAAGAAATCCTATACATTCTAGATCTTGTACTCACACTTGAAGCAGAAGAATTGGTAATCTGCGTCAATTCTTTACTCGTGGGAAATCATTACAGCAAGACATTCCACACAATAGGAAAAATGGTTGATTATGCAGCTCTGGTTGAAGAAAAGATGAACAAATTCAAACGTGCAATAATCTCTTACTTACCTCGATAAGAAAATCAGCATGCCGAAGCATTAACTTACATCCCTGCCATGCTAAAGGACACTGAAAAGAAATCTTTAAAAATCGAAATCATCGAGCATTCCAGTCTTTATATACTATCAACACTATAGATCACAATTGCTGAAGATGATAACCCCCCTAAAGACTGGAGAAGGCTATTTTATGCATACCTCAACTTTAACATACTCCCCAGTAACAAAGAAGAAGCCTGATCACTTTTGGCCAAGTTCCCCAAATTCACAGTCCAAGATAATATCTTATATCGCATCACAGGAGGGGGACCACTTATCGAATGCATCTCTAAAAAAAAGCTCAGATCAAAATTAGAGAACTTCATAGAGGTATATATGGCGTACAGATTTCAAGAAGATCAGTAGCTCACTGCGCATTCACGCATGGAGTATGCTAGCCTAAGATGAGATAGGATTGTAAAGAATTTATGCATAAATGCTACAAATGCCAAATCCACTCTCAAGATATCAAAAGTCCATCCCTCGACTTGCATATTAGCAATGTCCTCTGTCCATTCAAGCGATAGGGGATCGACATCATTGGACTTTTCCATCCAGCATCGGGAAACCGAAGATTTATCCTAGTCGCCACTGGTTACTTCACAAAATTGGTTGAAGCAGTTCCTCTATGCCATGCCGATGAAAATAAGGTTATCAAGTTCCTTTGGGAGCACATTATCACCAGGTTTGATTTCCTACAAATGATACGCTATGATAATGGCAAGCAATTCATCAGCGTAAAAGTACTTACTTTCCTCCATAAATACAAAATCTAGCTATCAACATTCATACCATACTATCCTCAAGGCAACGGACAAGCCGAAGCCATTAACATAAGCATCAAATCAGGTTTATGCAAGCCTCTCGGCGACAAGAAAGGAAGGTAGGTTGACGAACTACTCAATGTTCTCTAGGCCTACTGAACTACTCCTCAAGTTTTAATAGGCCGCACTCTGTTCATGCCTTCGGTACTGAAGCAGTCATACCTTCAGACCTCAATCTACCAAGTACCCGAAGGAAAATTTAAGATGAAGACAATGAACTCGGCCTCCTCTGCAACCTCAACTAGGAAAATTTAAGATGAAGACAATGAACTCGGTCTCCTCTGCACCCTCAACTAGATTGAAGAAACCCACGATAAGGCTATCGCAAACTTGGGACGTTACCATGACACATTGAAAAAAGCATATAACAAAAAAAGTTTGAAAATGTAAATTTGGTATTGGAGACCTTGTCCTGCGACGGATCCATAATACTACTCGACCTAAAAAATTAGGAAAGTTATCAGAAAACTGAGAGGGGCCATACATTGTCAGTGACAAAAATGATAGTGGAACTTACAGGCTGATGACTGAAGATAAAATACAGCTTGAATATTCATAGAATACTGCTCAACTAAAACTATTTTACAGATGAAACGCTGTAACCATTTTATCAATTCAAATAAACAAATTTTACTATCAGTTTAATCCTTATTATTTTAATTTGATCTTGATCCATACTTCACTAGTATGCATCAGACAATTAATCATCCTTACTACTTTGACTTGATCTCGATCCATTTAACAAGTATGCATAAGACAATTAATCATCCTTAGTATTTTAACTTGATCTCGATCCATACTTAACATGTATCCATCATACAATCAATCATCCTTACTATTTTGACTTGATCTTGATCTTTTTTTTGCAAAAAGTTTAGATTATTTATATATGCTCAATCAAAGATTACAAGATAAGTACAAATCATTGACACAGATGCCCACCCACTCTAAAAAAAAAGAAAAAAACCCTGATATCTACTCTATTTCAATAGACTAACAATTTATTCGAATAAAGTTATATTTGAATAAAATAATACTTTATTCGAATAAAATTTCCCAAGAAGAATTCTATTCGAATAAAAATAATTCTATTCGAATAAAATTGCCCAGGCAGAAATCTATTCGAACAGAAATAATTATATTCGAATAAAATACTTAGTCTAGAGTGTATTTGAACAAGAAACTTTCTATTCGATTAAAACCACTCAGTTTCAATTATGTTCGAACAGGAAAGGATATATTCGAATAAAACATGAAAACTAAGAGAACTCTTGATCAGCGGAATCGAAAGTACTCATTGAAGGAAATTTCAATTCTCGTGAGGATAGATGGGCGTCCACTATATTCTTCTTCAAAAGGTTCAACTTTTTCAGATCCTCTCCTTGCCAATAGGTCAGCGGAGAAATTGCATTCCCTCCATGTGTGGCTGAAACGGATTTGTCGAATTGATTTCTTGAGTAGACTCCATTATTTCTTAAACTTCCAGGGAATCTTTTCATTTTTAAATGCTCTAATTGTTATTTCGTAGTCGGACAACACCCGTAGATTATGCCAACATCTTGCAACAGCTATCTGAATACCTGTAAGTATCGCAAGTATTTTGGTAACAAAACTAGTTGAGATACCAATCACCTTGTTAAATGCCCCCAGAATAGCTCCCTCACTGTCCTGAAACACCGCACCAATACTCGCAGTACCCTGATTTCCAATACTAGAGCCATCACAACATATTTTAACTTCATTCGGCATAGGCAGATCCAAGAAACAGCTTTGTACACCTGCATAGCTATTGGTCTTGCATTGAACTTTAAGAATTTTGATACTCTGCAGTTCCTGTATGATGTTATTCATCTTTCCTTTTGACAGTTCAGTAGTATACTGATTTTTTTTTTAGAATCTCCCTCTTCATATTAGTCACGGATAGCGTTGTATCATCAAAGCGCAAGCTGCTCCTAGCTGTCCAGATTGTATGGTAGATGGAGAAAATAGTTGTAATCCAAAGGTTGTTTATATAGCTGCTAGCTGAACAACTCTTTTCTAGAATGGATTTCAATGTGTCTGTACTAGTTATTAAAGGAAGAAAGAAATAATTAGTAGCCCATAACCAAATATTTACAGCTGAAGGGCAGTGCAAGAGCAAATAAGTTTATGATTCCTCCTGCAAGTGGCAAAGAGTGCATCATGAAGTGATTTGGATTCCCTTTTTTTGAACAATGTCATCCAAAGGTAGGATATGATTTACCAATCTCAATGCAAAATCCCCAAATTTTGGGTAAACGCTTCCCCTCCACGTATACTTCCACCACCATGCCATATTCGATTTTTTCCTTATAGTCTCTTAAGCATTTCTAACATTGAAGTTCCCATAGCTATCAGGTTTCTAGATTCTTTTATCTGCTTCTTGTGGGTTGCAAGGAATGTCTAACACATTGATCCCTAGAGCCAACAGTAGAATTCTAATATCTGTAGGTATATCCCATCCATTGGAGTTGATAAAGTCACGAAGTTTAGCTGTGCATCTTTTCCACAGGGATTGTGACATCTCAATGTATTCCCGCAGAGGTATCTCCATGGCCCAAGTTTCCCTTCAGAAGTCGATTTTAGCCCCATTCCCTGCTAACAATCTCATATAAGGTCGATTAATACTAGCAGCTAATTTAATACCTGGCCAAATCGTGGACTTCTTATGATATCGGATGAAGTCACCTATTTTGCTTTTGAACTTAGCGTGCATAAATTGAGATCAGTTCTCTTACCTGTCACAAAAGGCCCAATGGAGTTTGCATAACATAGCAACATTCACTTCTTTCAAGCTTCAGATACCCAACCCACCTTCCTTCAGTGGTTTGCAGACTTTCTCCCATTTTACTATGATTCCTTTTCTTCAGGATGGATCCCCAGTCTAGATAAAGTTACGAATGATCGAGTCCCCTTCCTTTATCAGCGATCTTGGCCATTTATAAATAGCCATATTGTAGACGGGTAGACTATTTAAAATAGCCCTTTCTAGGATTACTCTACCCTGGAACGATAAGAGTTTTCCTTTCCGACTATTGGCCCTTTTCTAAATATTTTCCACTAGAGGTCTTATAGTATTTGTGGTTACTCTACCTTAACTCAGGGGAATTTCCAGGTATGTTTCAGGGAAAGTGCCTTCAGAAAACTTGAATATGCTCAACACAATTTGACGCCGGGTTAGGGGTACACCACTGAGGAAAATCTTGCTTTTGTCTAAGCTTATTTCCTGTCCGAACGCATTTTTTTATCGTGTAAGAGCTTCTCGCAGGTGTTTCAGGTATTTGGTTCAACCATTTACAAAGATTAGAATATCATCTGCGAATAAGAGGTGTCTAGGGGCTTGATAATTTTTAATATTAACCATGGGGAGGATCTTTTGTTGTTTGAGTAGATGGTGAAGGTGAATACTCAGTATATCTTCAGCTATCGCAAATAGCAGTGGGGATAAGGGGCCCCCCTGTTTCAGACCTCTGCTCATAGTAAAATAACCTGAAGGGCTACCATTCAATGAGACTGAGATCATACTACTACTAACGATGGTGATATACACTGACAAAATGTAGGGCCAAATCCAAAAGAGTCCAGAGCTGCAAATAGAAATTACCAACTTAGAGTATCATAAGCTTGTGAGATGTCTAGCTTGAGTACAATGTTTCCACCCTTCCATTTTTCTATCATTTCATTCACCAACTCAGAGGCCATACAAATGTTATTCTGGATACTTCTGCCCGGGATAAATGCATTTTGGTCTTGAGAAACAATTCTGGAAGAAATAGGAGATAATCTTGTGGCTATAATTTTAGTAATAATCTTGAAGATGAAATTACTTTGACAAATGGGTCAGAACTGCTTAATAGTCACTGGATTTTTTACCTTTGGAATCAAAACGATCAGATTAGTGTTGAAATATTTGGGGATCTTACCATCAGAGAAGAAGGAGGTGATGCCAGAGTAGATGTCTGCTTCTAGAATATTCTAGTGTGTCCTGAAAAAAGATCCAGGGAAACCATCTGGTCTGGGTGAACTATCACCATCCAAGTCAAACACAGCTTCTTTAATCTCTTCTTGTGATAGACTATTAGTCAGCTGAATGTTTTCCTCGGTTCTGACTTTGTGGAGCATGTTGGCAAACAGTGATGGGGTATGAATGACTTAGTGGGCAGTGAATTTCTCTGTATAGTATGCTACTATATGTTGCCGAATATCATCTTGGTCCGTAATAATCAAACCCCCTGGAATGGATAGTTCAGTAATAATTGCTTTCTCTGTTCTTATCTTTGTTGAAAAATGAAAGAATTTTGTATTTCTCTTACATGCTTCGAGCCATTTAATGCGGGAACGTTGTCTCTACGTAATCTCCTCCATTTTCACAATGTCTGTAAGAAATATTTCTTTCCCAAACATTTGATGCTCCAGATCTTCATTTGTATGGTCCTGTTCTAACTCCATTTGCAGATGAAGAATTTCTCGTTCAAGGTCATTTTTTATAATCTGGAGGGCGGTAATCGTAACCCTCCATTCTTTTATATCTACCCTGAGTCTTCGCAGTTTAGGCATCACCATAAACAATGGGCTAGCCTGCATAGGTTTATACCTGCTCCGCTCCACAACCTTATAAAATTTAGCATATCTGCTTTATGCCTACATGTATCGAAAAAGAATGTTGTGAGGTTTGGGTATATGGAAGCATTCTCCAAACATAAGAGAATGATCAGATTGAGTTCTTGGGAATACTTTGATTTTCCAGCCAGGAAACAAGTCCAGCCACTACTTATTTTAGAGACATCTGTCAAGATGATTGAAGATTCTGTGATGTCCTTTTTGATCATTGCACCACGTGAAGTTCATACCTGAAGTAATACTCTTTGTCAAGTTGGTACTATCAAAGAAATTTGCAAAATTGGATATAACATTCACCAAAGGAGGTATTCCACCTTTTCTTTTGGAGAGACAGAGAATCACATTATAATCCCCTATACAAATCCAAGGTTTGGTGTTGTTCAGCGAGAATCTAGAAAGCTGTGACCATAACTCTAGTCTATTTATTCTCAGGCATTCTGCATGAATAAAAGAAAGATGACAATCCATGTATTCGACCGTTATAAACTATTTATCTACCTGAATCACCTGTGGTTCTTGAGAATTCTATGCCCATAGTATCCATAAATTGCCCTTCATATCCATGGATTCGTTAGAAATCATCCTTAAACTTAATCCGGGAATGTAAAGTCCATTGGTGAAAATCTTAGGTTCAGCAAAACCCATAATCTGGAGTTTAAGTATTCCAATTTTCCTCTTCAAATAAGGTAGAGTTTTGGAGTTTCCTAAACCACGTGCATTCCAAAAGATGATTTTCATCAAATGCCTTTAAGTTGGGATCGTGTGGTTCTAGGATCAAAGGTGTAAACCTTACTTCCTTTGAAAAGTTGTTTAGGCCCTAGTTTGGGTTGGTTGCTATCCTCGAGTTCCATCCCATCTGCCCAATTATCTGAGTTAAGTAGTATACGTACTTCCTCTTGTGCGTTAAAGCTATCATCCTGGCCTTCTTCATAAGGTGCCAACTGAAAATTTTATGGTTGAACCCCATCTTCATTTGCTGTTTTTGCACCTTCTATCTCTTGTGTACCTGAAAATTCCTCTTGCCTGTGCTCTTCTTTATTGCTTCTTAAAGCTTGAAATTAATTGAGGCTTGTGGTAAAACAGTTTTAAGAGGTGGCAGACCTTTGTTTGTTATTGCCTTAGGTGCTGACCATAATTCTGCTTTCCTGATTTTTACCACCTGTTGCGCCGTGTTTATTTTAGGAAAATGAATTATAGGTGATGCTACACTACTTTCATTTGGGGTATCTTGAAAGTACAGGTGTTTGTTAAGCAAGTGGGGCTGTTGTTCATTGATCCCTTTCTTCATAGGTTGCACATCTTTGATCTTCACCACTTAATTATTATTGTGGATCACCGGCTTTTGACAGATTTTCTGTAGCTGTTCATTCTGTCTGCAAGCCTTTTGTATCACTTTGCATTCTTCTATAATATGCCCAATGTTGCTGCAATGACCACAATATTTAGGAATCTTGTGAAGAATGACTTCCTGACTGATGATCGCTCCCTCCGCCTCTATCAAAAATTTATTTGGTATCGATTTTGATAAATCAATGTCTACAAGCACACACACATTGTAACCATAAATTTTGTTAGTAGTGAAGTGATATAAATGAATAGGTGTACCCAACATTTTGATGTTGATGTTGATGTTGATGTTGATCTTGATCCATAATTAACAAGTATGCATAAGACAATCAATCATCCTTACTATTTTGACTTGATCTCAATCCATACTTTATAAGTACACATCAAGACTATTATTCAATTTTACGTGAACACTATCCAACAATAGGATATTCAACTTTGCATTTCTTACTTATTGAGCAAACTCTAAACAACTCTTATTCTTCTCAAATCTAAATCCAGATACCCATTTAAGGATACATATCTGGTACTCATTCTCATTACTTGCCATTTCATAGTCATCTTTCACTTATCATGCAAACAAGCGTTCCTTACTTATCTGTTACAATCTACAATTACATTTGACATATCACTTTGTCGAATCTACTGCTTAGCATTATTTAAAAAATATATGCAACAAGTTTTCAAAATAAAATTTCTCCGAAAAACAAATATTCATCGTCGAACATACCACAAGATTACAAATTTTTTGGTCCCACCGACCATTTTTACATACTTCTACACATTCAATACTACTTACACAAAATTTCTTACACTACAGGAGAAGATACTACGCCATCTACATTAAAAAAACCTTCGGGTACGGGAACATCTACTAGCTCCCCAGGACGCGAGCCATCAGTTTCTATCATCACCACATCCTCTACGACTTCTATCAAACCATGAACATTGGGAGTCTCCGACACTTCGTCTTCTAAACTTGAGTTATCGAAAACAACACCACCAGACTTCACCAACCCCATATAAAAGTTTTTCCTCACCTCCAACTCCGTATACTGCCCTGCAAAATGGGCCCTCACTTCCCCTACATCTTTCCAACTTCTCTGTATTTAGCTGAGCCCTAAACTCGTCAAGAACCTTTCCCTGCTCCAACTCCATTGCCCTTTGTGCTTTGGCAACCTGATCCCTTACATCCTTCTTAAAGTTTGCTTTCTACAGTGCCAAAGCCTCCAATTTTTCCTTTTTTGATTTTTTCTTTGAATCATGAAGCGCTGCACCCCTCACCTTTTTTGCCTCCAGCTTGTAGGTATTCAGGTTTGCATTTAGCTCATCCCTCTCCTCGATCAAATCTTTCTCTATATTCTTATACGCCAGTATTTGGTTTGCAAAATCATTACTGCAAATAATGCAATCTTTGGCTTTCGTCAGCAACTTCTTGATCTACATTACATTCATAAATTGAGTATTTGAATGACTTACTAGTTTCTTTAATCGAACTAAAGCATAAAAATTTCTCACCTTCGACATATTTTACTGGCCCTCGCTAAGAAACATTATCAAGCTCTCAGTCCCTACGAAACAGTCATCTAACTCCAACTCCATCGTCAGCACATCCGTCCCAAACATATATGAGTCCAATGTCCTCTGAACTTCAGTTTCAGACTCTTCGACAAATTTATTCTTCAACGTCTCACCACTCCCTCTCTTCTTCGGGAGCACATTCCCCGCACCCCGTGGAGGATGCCCATCTACCACAGCAACCGGTTAGTAGTACTAGCTGCCTCCTCCATTGTCGACTGTCGAGTAGTCCTCTTGTGAGGAAGCAGCGGAGGAGCAGCTCGGTTAGCCATCCTTTTCTTCTTACTCTTTCCCAGAGATTCTTCGAACATGCCATTTATCTCCATGTCAATATTGTACCCATCCAGGGAATGATTTTCCAGAGGCAGACTATCTTCTGTAGCCCTCTTGTTCTTCGCCGACATCTTACCGTCGATGATAGAAACTTTACTACCTTTCTTCCTCGACCTCTTTAACCCTACTTTTTAGAACAAGGCGGTAACTCGATCTTGGTCGATGACCAGATTATCGATCCTACCAAAGAATCTTTTCCTAATCTTGTACAACTCTTCTTTAACTTGAGAGCTCTTATTGACCTCCATCAAAGTTGCACATACATAACAATACAGTAACAATAAATTCATAAATAATAACTACTTACAAGTCCGACAACTTAGTTACCTAACTACAAACCTAAATGAAAGGTCTTTCTTTTAAAGGGCTCCCTCGGGTCCTTCTTGTCGAACTCATACTTCTCATAGACAAGTAAACGTTCATCACTGTATCGCCCTTCTGTTGACACCATGTCACAAAAAAATGGCCTTTTAAGAAACCTCGCTAAGTAGGTATAACCTAGTTTCTTCGGGTTCATCTTTAGTGTGTAGTACACACATAAATCATCGACTGTTATCAACTCCTCCCCCCTAGCCTTAAGTTGACCATTTATTGCCCTACATACCCTAAATAGGTTATATACATTCAGATTAAACTGATCAGGTGCTACATAAAAGAAGTTCAACAACTTTTTCTGGTTAGCTCTAAGGGAAAGTTTCAACCCTTTCTTAATTTGTTCTCGATGAACCAGAATCCCATCTAAGGGTATTTCTTGATCAATCATATTATACTGGTACTCCACTAGCCTAATGTCTTTAGGAATACCGTATTTTTTCTTGAACCTTAATATTACTTTCGTCTCCAATCCCACTCTGTAGCAGGCCTCCTCACCATCCTCCACGTCTTCCTCCCCACCCCCGCTACCATCTTGATCACTAGCTTGAGGCTCGTGATCCACATCCGTCTCGGTAACCTCCTCATCAGATAGTTCGACAACCCTAGGCGCCACCCTATACTGTTCCATACCAGCAATGCCTGTACTACTCGACCCTACCATATATCAACCTCCCAATTGTTGTACACAGGTCCTTACATTAATCATCAGGGGTACTGTAGTAGCCTACTCACTACCTTCAACTCGAAATCTACTCGTAGAAATCAACACGAGGCATACTCGTAGCCTTCTGCCCCAGTCATACTCGAAGCCTACTTGCCACCTTCTACTCGATGCCTACTCGCAGAATTCAACTCGAAGCCTACCCGTAGCCTTCTACTTGAAGCCTACTCGCAGCCTTATACTCGAAGCCTACTCGAAGTATATTCTACTCGAAGCCTCGAGAACAGACTCCACACATCGCAGCAGAAACACTTCGACCATAGTTGTAGATGGTTGAAGTATGACGGGATAGGCAACCATCACATCAGACATGTTCGGCGGCCATACCCTTGTCAGTGCAGACATATTCGGCCATACTTGCTCCGGAATATCCTGACAGTACTCATGTAATCTGACCCATACTTGGTGACTCAGCTCCTTATGATTCTATAAATAGGAGAGGTGGGGAACCAAGGAGGGGTTAGAAAAATTCCCCTCAGACCCCTTGCAGTTTACCTCTGACCACTTTGTAAAACCTAGTATTCAAACCTTCAATTACTCATCAGTAATGCAAACTCTCTTAAAAATCCTCATTAGAGGTCGTAGAGCGCCATATTTGGGACTCTACGCATGTATATTGTCTATTGATTTTTTGCATTCTAGGTTATATACTTGCATTCATTTGTTTGAAGATTAAACCCCGTGGTGTAAGAGCCGACTTCCCCTCCAAAAGAAGTTAGGCCCCTACATTTGGCATTGTCTGTGCTTCCCACTCTATATGTCTCCTTCTCCTCTTCCCCTACTTTTGTTTTCAACTTTAAAAGATTATCCTCAATGTCATCCATCCTCCGTTCAAGTTTAATCTATGCCGGCAACTCTGTCGACGGAGTGGCAGCCCAAGTGGCCTTCTTTCACAACACAAAATAATCAATACACAGTTTTTCCACCCCTACATCATCTCCTATTTTTAATAAATTTCTTGGTTTAACTTTGGTATCATGTCAACCCTTTGACCCTACTGATACTTGGGCGCAACCTTGAGTTTTTCAAACCTCTAATTTTGAGCAAACTCGAGGAGAAAGGAAGGTCAATATTCGGATGACCAGACCCTCGGGGATGTATTAGGGGCGAACAGTTATGCTTCGTTGTGGCTTAGGCCTTCGAAGTCCAGTCGATTTCTTGGTTAACCCTGGGTATCATGTCCACCCTCGCCCTGAATAATACTTGGGGGCGACCTTGAAATTTTCAAACCTCCAATTTTGAGCAAACTCGAGGGGCAAGGAAGGTCATTATTCGGATGACCAGACCCTCAGGGATGCATTGGGGGTGAACAGTTATGCTTCGCTGTGGCATAGGCCTTCAAAGTCCAGTTGATTTCTTGGTTTACCCTGGGTATCATGTCTACCCTCGCCCCAACTGATACTTGGGGGGGACCTCGAAATTTTCAAAATCCCAATTTCGAGCAAACTCGAGGGGCAAGGAAGGTTAATATTTGGATGACCGGACCCTCGGGGATGCATTAGGGGCAAACTCGATAATGCTTTGATAAGGCCCACAAAGCCGTCGAAGTCCAGTGAATTTCGTAGTTTCCTCTAAGTATCATGTCACCTTCAACCCGACTGACACTTGGGGGTGACCTCGAAATTTTTTCAAACCCCCACCCTTTAACTTCAATAGGTCAAACTTTTACTTCAAAAAGATTATACTTCTACTTCGAAGCCTACTTGAAGGTATCGAAGCCTACTCAAACAAATCAAACTTTTACTTCAAATAGATCAGACTTCTCCTTCGAAGCCTACTCGAAGGTGTTGAAGCCTACTCAAATAGATCAAACTTCTACTTTAACAGATCAAACTTCTACTTCGAAGCCTACTCGAAGGTGTCGAAGCCTACCCAACTGATCAGACTTCTCCTTCAACAGATTTAATTTCTACTTTAATAATTCAGACACCGATCATAATTTTTACTTCACAAACTTCAGACTTCTACTTCAACAGTTCGGACTTTTACTTCAACAGTTCAAACTTCTATTTTAATAGATCAGACTTCTCCTTCAACAGATCAGATTTCTACTTCAACAATTCAGACTTCTACCTTCGACAACTTCGACCGATCACGATTTTCACTTCACAAAGTTCAGACTTCTACTTCAACCGTTCAGATCTCTACTTCAACAGTTCGGACTTTTACTTCAATAGTTCGGACTTCTACTTCAACAGATCAAACTTTTCCTTTAACAGATCAGATTTCTACTTCAACAATTCAGACTTCTACCTTTGACAGCTTCGACCGACCACAATTTTCACTTCACAAAGTTCAGACTTCTACTTCAATAGTTCGGACCTCTACTTCAACAGTTCAGACTTCTACTTCAACATATAAGACTTCACCTTCAGCAGATCGGATTTCTTCTTTAACAATTCAAACTTCCACCTTCGACAGCTTCGGCCGATCACAATTTTCACTTCACAAAGTTTAGACTTTTACTTCTGCAGTTCGGACCTCTACTTCAATAGTTTGGACTTCTACTTCAGTAGATCAGACTTCTCTTTCAACAGATCAGATTTCTACTTTACCAATTCAGACTTCTACCTTTGACAGCTTCGACCGATTACAATTTTTACTTCACAAAGTTTAGACTTCTACTTCAACAGTTTGGATCTCTACTTTAACAGTTTGGACTTCTACTTCAGCAGATTAGACTTCTCCTTCAGCAGATCAGATTTCTACTTCAACAATTCAGACTTCTACCTTCGACATTTTCGACCGATCACAATTTTCACTTCACAAAGTTTATACTTCAACTTTAATAGTTTGGATCTCTAGTTCAATAGTTCGGACTTCTACTTCAGCAGTTCGGACTTCTACTTCAATAGATTAGACTTCTCCTTCAGCAGATCAGATTTCTACTTCAACAATTCAGACTTCTTCCTTCGACAGCTTCGACCGATCACAATTTTCACTTCACAAAGTTCAGACTTCTACTTCAATAGTTTAGACCTCTACTTCAACAGTTCAAACTTCTACTTCAGCAGATCAGACTTCTCCTTCAATAAATCAGATTTCTACTTTAACAATTTAGAGTTCTACCTTCGACAGCTTCGACCGATCATAATTTTTACTTCACAAAGTTTAGACTTCTACTTCAATAGTTCGGACCTTTACTTCAATAGTTTGGACTTCTACTTCAGCAGATCATACTTCTCCTTCAACATATCAGATTTCTACTTCACCAATTCAGACTTCTACCTTTGACAGCTTTGACTGATCATAATTTTCACTTCACAAAATTCAGATTGTTACTTCAACAGTTTAGACCTCTACATCAACAGATCAGACTTCTCCTTCAACAGATCAGATTTTTCTTCAACAATTCAGACTTTGACCTTCGACTGATCATAATTTTTACTGCACAAAGTTCAGACTTCTACATCAACAGTTCGGACCTCTACCTTTAACAAATCATTATTCTACCTCAACAGATCAGACTTCTACTTCAGATCAGCCTTCTACCTCGACAGTTCAGACCTCTACTTCAGTTTAGACTTCTACCTTCGATAGTTCAGACTTATACCTTCGGCAGTTTAGACTTTTACCTTCGATAGTTCAGATTTATACTTTGACAGTTCAGATTTCTACTTGAAATCAGCCTTCTATCTCGACAGATCAAACTCCTACTTCAGATCAACCTTCTACCTTCGACAGTTCAGACTTATACTTCGACAGTTAAGACTTCTACCTTCACCAGATCAGTCTTATACCTCGACAGTTCAGACTTCTACCTCAACAGATTAAACTTCTACCTCAGCAAATCAACCTTCTACCTTGACAGATCAACCTTCTACCTCGACAAATTAGCTTTCCACCTCGATAGTTCAGACTTCTACTTTAACAGTTCGGACTTCTAATTCAACATATCAGACTTCTACTTTAATAGATCAGACTTCTACCTCAACAGCTCAGACTTCTACTTTGCCAGCTTAAACTTTGACTTCGACAACTCAAACTTTGACATCGACAAATTACACTTTTTGCATCACCAAGTTTAGACTTCTACTTCAAAAGGTCAGATACTTCACCAAGTTCAGACGTACTTTTCAAACAGAAAATACAAATACCCTTCTATATCCATCTATAAACCCAACAAATCGGTAAGATGCCCCAATTTATCATCGGGATGCTTCTCCTCGCTCCTAGCCTCAGCAGCTCCTGCTCCACCATCTTTTCTGCAAATGATTTCAGTAAAAAAAAATGGTGGCTGCGATACAGACCTATGATCTGACTAACCCCCCACCAAAATTTCTTTATTACCCTCTTTAATTACTTTCCCAAAAACTAACAGTCGAACTGTTCAACTTCCAACGCCAAACAGCTTTCTCAGCAAAGGCATCTATAACCGTTTTTAAGACCTTCGTTGAGAGGGGGCGAATGTAGTAGCCTACTCGCAGCCTTCTACTCGAAATCTACTCGTAGCCTACTTGCAGAAATCTACACGAAGCCTACTTGTAGCCTTCTACTCTAGTTATACTCGAAGCCTACTTGCAGCCTTCTACTCGAAGCTTACTTGCAGCCTTCTACTCGAAGCTTACTTGCAGCCTTCTACACGAAGCCTACTCGCAGCCATCTACTCGCAGAATTCTACTTGAAGCCTACTCCAAGCATATTCTACTCGAAGCCTAGAGAACAGACCCAACACATCATAGCAGAAATGCTTCGACCATAACTGTACATGGTTAAAGTATGACAGGACAGGCAGCAATCACATCAGGCATGTTTGGCACCCATACTCTTGTCAGTATAGACATGTTCGGCACCCATACTTGCTCCAGAATATCCTGACAATACTTATATAATCTGACCCATACTTGGTGACTCAGTTCCCTATGATTCTATAAATAAGAGAGGTGGGGAACCAAGGAGGGGTTAGAAAAATTCCCCTCAGACCCCTTGCAGTTTACCTTCAGCCACTCTATAAAGGCTAATATTCAAGCCTTCAATTACTCATAAGTAATACAAACTCTCTTAAAAATCCTCATCAGAGATCGCAGAGCGCCATATTCGGGTCTCTGCGCAAGTATATTGTCTATTGATTTTCTGTATTCTAGGTTATATACTTGCATTCCTTTGTTTGAAGATAAAACCCCACGGCGTAAGAGTCGACTTCCCCTCCAAAAGAAGTTAGGCCCCTACGGGCACTAGATCTTCAAGGCTCTTGTATTTAACTTTATCATCAATTTGAGTTGATTCAGCCATTTTAAAGAACCTGTAAATAAGATTTCATGTTTCTGCCACAGTTAGAATCTATCATATCTGATACATATATAAGTTCATAGGTTCATATCTTAATATTTGTATAGTTGTTGAGATTACTCTCCAGTACATCATTCTCAATTTACTATCTGCAACTATCATTATTGTAGTTCATTTTAATACATGCAGTTCTCGATATAGCTTATATGACTTATTTCCTAAAGTCATATACATCGATTACTGCGCTACATTCAATTCTCGATGAACTTTTATTTGTTAAAAATTAAACATCGAGCACTTTATTAATCTGTGCTTTGCTCTTATTTCAGGAATTTGAAAGTTTTCGAAGATACTTCAATGGCTTCCAGCTAAAACTACTATCCGTCAAACATACAGATATTGCCTTTTCCAGCACAAATTCCAGCATATCCAAACTACTTCTACAAAATAATCCCTACATTCTCGCTTTTAACCCAACTGATCCATATAGGTGGATGGAATAACTCGTATATTGTATAACCAGCAGTGCCCCATTATCTACAAATAATAGGATTTTGTATTAATAACATCAAAGACAATGTCAAGTGTCACAGGTCCTGCCATGATAGGAAATATAATCTTTCCAACACTTTCTTCTTTAGATCCGTTAAATCCATATTTAGTAATGTCACTGGGCTGTACTTTATCGGCCAGTCCCATCTGATCAATCGTGCTTTGAAAAAGTAATTTAATAGTACTCCTAGTATCTATCATCATCGTGTGAAGCACCATATTTTAGATTTTTAGCAATGTCACAAAAGAATCATGGCGATGAGAGTTGATATGAAAAAAAATATAATCGTCAAAAGAAATTCATGTTCGTTAAGAATTGGAAACGGGAAGTAAACGAGTTTTTGTGTCTTCCATGGACAGGTAATGATATTTGTAGACCCGTCGTCTCTTAGTTCTGTTCAATTGGTTGATGATTTGAGTCTCAATGAAGTGGTAGAGCGACATATGGTATAAGTGTTTCTCTCCTGCTGACTCTTTTATTTGTACGGCATCTGTAGAAACTTTATAACTCCCATTCTTGTATCTTTCAACGTCTATAATGTACTCAAGCATTCGTCCATTAGTAAAGATATACTCTAACAACCGCTGTAATGCAAAGCAGCGTTCTATTTCATGATGTCTGACCCTATGGTAAATGCAATCTGGTTTGTTCTCAATGGGTTGGAGATGTTGTGCATTGTGGAAAAACCTATCCTTCTGAAGTAAAGGATAAATGATGGCTATGGTCACATTCATCTTGGGAAGGCAAGGCTTTGGCAAGTTACTCCCCTTTCGAAGTCGCTCGTCGCTAGGTTTTGTCTGTTTCCTATCTCATTCCTGATTAACAGCTTGATTAAAATCCTGGTTGGCGGATTGATCTCGAGCTGTTAATGTTAACTTCTGAGGTTTTTGTCTGTCAGACACCATTCTTTCCAGGTCGATATACCCATTGAATTTTTTGATCATGTCCTCAAGGGTTATTGGCTTGTTTAGGGTGAGGTAATCTTTTGCCCTTCCATCAACAAGTAAGGCATTTAAGAAAGATGATATAGTGATCTTCTGGTTGAGTCGATCTACCTTTCGAGCTAACTCCTAAAACTTCTTACTGAACGTCTTGAGCTTCTCACCTGACATCTACTTAAGGTTGAAAAGAGAGTATAGATTCTCCTCTTTGTTTCTGTTGTGTGAGTAATTTTTAATGAAGAGTTCTTGCTGCTGTTCAAAAGTTGTGATAGATCCTTCAGGTTGTATGCGGAACCATCACAGAGGTTCTCCGGACAAGCTGGTAGGGCAGAGCCGGTAAATAATGTGGTTGGATATGGAATGTAGGTCTAAGGCATCCTGGAATTATTAGATGTACTCCACTGGATCTGTTCCTTTGTATTTACGGATTTCGGAGTATGGAATCCGGTGAGGACCTCGCCATCCAATAGCTCCTGTACGATCGTGCTTTTCTGTAATATGTTGTGGATTCCTTTAGTCGGGGTCTGAGCTTCAAGAATTTCTTTGATTTGTCTCTCGACATGTTCCTAAGTCATGTATTGTCGAGCTGCGGTGGTCGGGTAGGTGACACGTCCTTCTCTAGGATTATGGTTGCCACTCCCTTCACTTAGACATTCTTTTACTGGGACTCGAACAGTTCGAGGTAGATTTTTAATCTGTCTGACTCCTACTGGGCTGCCATCTATTTCCTAGGGGGCCTCCTAAATCGGGATGGGTTCCATTTTTTGTTGATGATGGTTAGATCGAAGAAAACCTCCTACGTGATTGCCTTTCAGAGGAGGTCCTATTCTATTATGAAGAGAAATTTGCGAGCCTTCAGGTTGTACAGGTTTATTCTTTTGGGAGACGACTTGCTGACCCTATAGAACCTTCAGTGCGTCGTGTACACTCGCCAGCTGTTGCTCCAAAGAAGCATGTCTTTCTATTTTAGAATTTAAGGTGGCCCACAGATCTGCTAGCGTGGTATTTTCTTCTGCTTGAACTATTGGCGTGCTCTGACCTGGAGGTGACATTCTGAAAGGAGATGATCAACGGTTTCTGGGATAATGGGTTTAAGTACTTTGATTCCCACAGATGGCGCCAAATGTAATGACCTAATTCTAGGATTCAGACTTAGCCTTTACAACAAATATGACTAGAATACTCAAGAACAGTAAATAATAATCAACAAGATAATTTAGCATGGTAAATGTTTGAATTGGTTAAAAACCACGACCTCTCTTGAGAATTTTGAGAAAAAAGAAGATGATCTTTTTGAAGTTGCTAACTTATTACAATGATCACTTTGAGTATCTGGAGTTTCGGAGTAGAGATTCTTTTATAAAGAATTGCCTATTTTCTCTGTTGTTCTCTGGTTCTATTTATAGGTCTTATAATATAACCGTTTGATGACCTTTACCATTCTTAATGGTGGACGTTACAAAGTGTATATAAGATATTCCTTAACCAGATAGGTAACATTCTGACCTCTGCTGATGTACAAAAGCTTTATTGATGACTATATACTTGGATAAATTAAACTGTTGATGTGGAGGTTAAAAGCGATGACTCGAACTGAGAAATATTGAATATGCCTTTAGTAGTGTTTTTTGAATGCTATTGAGGTCGAGGATGAGGCTTTGAGTGTGAGATATGGAATAAGCTATTACAAGACGGCTCTCAAGCAATAGCACGAGTAGCATCAGGGATGAGTGGTACTGGTTGAGAAACTCGTGTTGTATGTATTTCTTGTCATTGTTGTCTTATTTCTTATTATGCCACATACTCTGTTAATGAGGTCAAAAGTTCATATGTAGTTCGAAGATGAAGCATAAGTTCGAGATGCAGAATAATTTACTACAATGACTGCTTTGGAAACGTACCTACGCATTAAATATGAATTTGATATAAATAGTACCTGTATAGAGTCTAGCAACGTACACTGTGTTGTAATATTATCTGTAATTCCTAAGTGATAATGGTGAAGACCAGAAGAATTGTATATGAAGGGAGAGTTTATGTTGAATTGTTGAGGTTGAAGTTGAGATACTTTGGGGATTAATCTGTGGAGATGCCCACCCCAATTCTTATTCCACCGACGTACCACGGTATGTCGGAAGATGATGCGGCTGAAGCTAAGGAAGATTTTTACTATATGTGGAGATTTTATTATGTTGTCTTGACAAGCGAGCAATGTTATAAGTATCTTCGCATCCTTGCGAAGGACAAGGTTAAGGAGACAGATGTGGGGGCCGACGTGTCAGTGAGGCAGTATCGCCAGTATCCTGTGAAGGACTGGATTCTAAGGTAGGACTCCTTTATGTCTTCATCAATTCTTTGTTCGTAGGGGTTATAGAGGAGGAGGCAATGATGGTATTGGAGGGAGATGGATATTGGAACTCTTGCCCCTGCATAATCATTGGCTCTTGGTGCTAAGAAGGCCTTTTATTTGAAGAGTTGGTTCAAGCACTGATACCCTTGCTTCCATGTCTAGACTTCGACCAAACTTAATTTTTTATCGAAATAAATGGTGTAAATAAAGATGGATGCTCAGTGATTTTCAATTCTAACTTTGCTTCAGAAGATTCACGGAGTAAAACATCACTAAAAGCTATTATGACTTTGAGACTTGCTATTTGTAAAGTACCTAAAAAACTTGTTTTCTATAAAGTATCTGTAATTAATATTTAGGCTTAATAAAGATGATTTATTCAAACTCTGTGTTGATAGATAGAATTAGGACTTGTGATAAAAATTGAGCTATAAGAAATACATATATATATGATTAAAAAACAAAATGTAATATTTGAGATCGAACTAGAAAATATATTTTAGCAATCAAGCTGTGAAAAATGTGTCTGTGAAATAGTAGATGTGTAAAAATATGTTTTGAACTGAATAAATTATAGAATTATGGGGGGAGAATATCGTAAAAGATATAGAATGTGGAGAAATTAAAAGTTTGAGCTCATGGAGATCTCGTGTAAAATGTTGGATTGAGGGACAGATTGTGATGAATAGGTCAAAATGAGGTATGACGAAACCAAAGAGGTTGGTGTAGATAGATAAGGTCAAATAACTTTCTATAAAGATTTTAGGGTTTCCAGTTATAGAAAAAACAAAATTATATATACAGAATGTAGGGGATATGAAGTGATCTTGAAAATTATACAAATATGGGGAAATGTGATTTAAAGAGAAGGAAGAAAAAGAATATAGTGAGGACTCGATCTGAGAGAGTTCGTCAAGCTCCTGAAGGGCAGTGGTGATAAAGATAGCTGAAGTGCGAGTGAGGATTTTTGGGTTATTAATTTTGATTTTCCTGAATCTGAAGTATATTTTGAAGGCTTAGATTTGAGGGCGAGGGAACTTGAGATTGGGCGTCATTTTTACTAGGAGATATTCTGTGAAGTGATTTTGGAGCTTGCAGCTAGAAGAGATACCGTGAGGCTAATTGCTAAAGAAGATATTGAAGAGAAAAATGTGAGGATAGTTGGGGGTAAACTGATTAGGTGTGGCCACCCAGGAAAATTGGGATGTTTTATGTATAATTATGAGGGAGTGAATTGTATGAGGTCGAATAACTATAATTGAAACATAGTTAGAATGATGTTTTGAATATGTCCTCTTTTGTTGTAAATGTTATTTGTGACTGTTGTAGAATAAAAAAATTGAATTTGAAATATGATCGCTTTGGAAATGACGTCAGTAGTTCTATAAGTAGCAGAAGTAGGAATAGAAAAAAAATGTAGCTTTGATTTTGTCTCTTGTGTAATTACAGGGAAAGTCCAATTGCGTGTGAGTGTTGAGTCAACATGAGTATGGGGAGGTCAGAGGGAAATTTGGGTAGGTGAGATGAGAACATATTGAAATATAGGTTCGGGAACTATATTGGGAAGGTATTTTTACCGAAAGGGTGCAAAGCGTCTGATATTAATTGTAGAAGGGACGCATCGGTTCCAAAATTGAGGGCTGCTCATATAACGCCTAATAACTGTCAACAGTTATAGAAATAAACTATAAATAATGCTTCTTGTTCCTCATTCAAATGTTTATCAACCTCTAAAGAAATGAGGAACAGTGAGAGAGAAAAAAGAAAAAAGAATAGAGATTCACGTGAGAGATTAGACGAGACTTATCATCAATCAAGGTGAGAAAAAGTTGGAGAGATAGAGTCATGACGGTGGTTATACATAAGCGTTGTGAAGAAGGATTTGGTACTGCTTTAGATTCGTATTCAAATGTTAAAGGTTAGTAGATGATTTATAATATTGTGAATGTGTGTTTGAAAATTTTTGTGGTTTTCAAATTTTGAAAAATTACTATTTATAGTAATTTTGTAAAAATTTGTTTGATATATATAGAAAAAAGAGATACAATGTGATATATATATGTATGATGGATGTATGGTAAATGTGTGCATGGATTTGTAAAAGATAATAATAGAATACCTGGACCTGTATGTAGGTCGAGCTTAAGGAATATTTGTGTATAATCAAACCTCATCCTTTAACTTGTAATTAAGATAAAGACTTCACCTGATATGGAGGCGTTGACCTCTAGTCGTACTGCTGAGTCTGGTAATTTAGAATCAACAAATATGGAGTCTGATCAGGAGGATGTAGTAGTACTTATTCAATTTCCAGACTTCCCTAGTGGTATCATACCTTCTAAACTTTGATGTGTTTATAGAGTTCTATAAATACAAAGATCTCGTAAGTAGAATATGGGGAAACATTATAAAACATGCTGGTAGGCAGTTCAGAGGCTGTATTGTAGCATTTGGGGAAGAGAATTTATTTTTGTTGCTTGATTTAGAGAAGGAGAAATCTGATAGGGGAGTGGATGAGTCAATCTCCCTTGAATATTTTGATGGAAATGAACAAGGCGACTTGGATGAGGGTTTTGTGTGTTATTTGTCTCATTTGGAGTATGGATTGAGTTTACCTCTTTTCAATCTTGCTAAAGGTATAATGAATATCATAAGAGCTTGTCCTGCCCAACTGAATGGGAACATGTGGGAAGTGATCAATGTTTGTAAGAGTTTGAATAAGTTGTGGGAGGTGAATGAGGTGGAGAGGAGAATTTCTCCAGAAGATGTTTTGCAGTTTTATCGCGTGAAAAATTATTCTATAACTAGAAGAGCATATTTCTATTCGAGCTCATCTCGACCGCTTTTCTTCGATCTAAATTCAGCAGGTCGAATGTGGAATGATAATGTATTAGGGGTGAAAGGTGATTGCTTTCTGAAAGAAGATGTAGAACCCATGGAACTTTTGTATAGAACTATGAAGAAAAGTAAGTAATAGTGTGGCAGTAGCATATTCCCTAGATTCGATAAGAGTAAGCCATCATAGTATAGTCAAAGACAAACATGTATATTCGAAGACAAATAGCATTCGAGAAGATGCTACAAGTCCTCAACCTACAAAAAGTAACCGTTTTACCTGGTCAAGAAAGAGCGATTAGAGATCCCCAAAGTTCGCCCACTTCCCCCAGAATAGGAGACTGTTTCTTTCTTTTTGTATACTGCCTGTATCAACTATAAATACAGGCAGTGAATAGATTGTTCAGGACCATGTAATTCTCAACTTTACCATCCTTACTTCTTAACCCTAATATCATTCCAAAAATTTATAATAACTAGCAACATACTGGATTTTACATCAAAACCTTCCCCGAAGTCGTGATTTTTCTCAGTTATTACTGAGTTTTCCACGAAAAATCTTGCGTGATCAGCCTTTTATTATATTCTCTTTACGAATATTAGTGACAAAGATTCTCCTTTCGGAAAACATGCCACTTCAATTGGCGTCGTCTGTGGGAAATAATGCACTTTTCTTTACCACCACTAATCTAAACACCTTCCGATGACAAATATGAATCTAAGAAGCCATTCAAGTACTGTAAGAGACCAAGAATTCCACGAACGGCCGACTTACATGGTGCAGTAATCAAACTTCATAAACAAATGGCTACAGAAAAACTAAAAGATTGAAGGATTAGCGTGTCCACGCACAAGCTCTTCAAATGGAGAGAGACAAACGAAGGATAGCCATAGACCAACAGAGTCAGACACATCAAAACTAAATATAGAGACTAAGGAGGTCACAAGATCGACTCACTGGCCACCAGACATCTCCTCCACTTTCCCAAAGTGATCATAGATCAAGAGAAATTCAACGCGATGATCAATAAAGAGAAGATAAGATACGAATTTCTCGATTTAGATCTGGGAACCCAAATAGGGCTTCTTGTAATTTTGGGCTGACATCCTCAGCATCGACAACTTAAGGAAGTCAACGCACGCGTCATCAGAGTCCCCTGCCACCAGAAAGAAGACCAATCAGGAATCGATTGGGACCAGAAGGACAAGGACATTTTGTTCCGCAAGTTGAAGCCTTACGATTTCCCCCGCAGCAGTTCGTCACCTTGGACGACCTAAATAATAGAATCCAGGCCATAAACTTTGAAATCCCAAACTGGAAATCTGTGCTTGACAGAATCGAGACAAACCCCATCTCCTCTCATCTCGAAGTTATGCCCATCCTAGAAAATTTCCATATGCCTAAATTTATCCAATATGCAAGCCCGACTGACCCGCTTACCCATGTCCAGCATTTCAAAGACGTAGCTGGATTATATTCCAAACTCGAGCACATGTTGTGCAGGTTATTCAACATGATCCTAAAGGAAGAACCGTTTCGGTGGTTCCAAACCATCCAAGAGGCCTCTATTACCACGTTCGACCAGTTGCAACATCTTTTCGAGTCTAATTATACTCATGCTAAAGAGAGGGAGATTATTATCGATTCCTTGTTCTTCTTCGAGCAGGGTGCCAAAGAGACATTGGTGAGATTTTACAAACGCTTCTTATAGGAAATAAGAAAAATTGGGAACTCATACCCCAAGATCGTAGTTCCAACATTCACCTCCGCCCTGCACATCGACTCTAAAGTTTGAACTAGTCTGTACAAGCCAAGAACAGTTACAGAAATGATTGATGTAGTTAATAATTATATGTAATTAGAGCGTTCAAAGAAAGATAAGATGAAAAGCTCATCTGCAATCCATTCTCGTGAAACTACTTCGACCCCACCCCAGAGATCGACAACTACTGAAGCACCCAAGCAGCGCATCAGGAACACGGATAACAGTAGAAGAAGGGATCGTAGGCCCAACAGAGCAGTCCCGATTCAGCCACCAATGCAACAAATCTCTCTACTATCTTACCAACGATAATGGGAGATGAGCGTTATCACGCAACACAGACCATTCCGGGTGTGCCCACCAAACCTCTATGTCAGTATCACAACATGCATAGCCACGAAACTGACAACTCCTACTCTTTCATACAAATTTTTCACCACATCCAATTAGCTGGAAGGCTTCACAATTATGTCATCGATATGCATAAGTTTCTCGAAGATGAAGTAATAAACAAAGACGTCGAACAAAATCAGAACCAGGGGTAGGCACGCCATACATGATTGAAATTGAGAAAGGGAAGAAGAGAAAACAAGACGATCAGATTACATTTTCCTGTAAAATGACCCCCTCAGATAAATTTGCAAAACTTCTCCCCAGCTCGAGCAAGTCAAAGCGTCCATACCATATCACCTTCGAGGACTGTGACACCAACCACGTAAAGTACCCTCATAATGACCTTCTTGTCATCATGCTTAAAGTCGGATAGAACTACCTAAATACGCTTATCGATACCGGAAGAGCGATAGATATGTTGTTCAGAAAAGCAATTAAAGTCTTAGGCCTCACAGACTCGGTTAAAGCTTCGACAACAATAATTAGCAGCTTCTTCGGGTCAAAAGAATCAGCTACAGGACAAATCACTCTGCCAGTTCAGGCAGGATCTGAAGCAAAATTCATGAAATTCCTTGTCATCGACGCTGAATCTAAATACTTAGGCATTTTGGGGCAAAGTTGGCTACATTCCATCAAAACAGTACCTTCTACGTATCATTTGGCCTTGGGATTTCAAACAGATCATGGAATTTATGAAATCAAAGGTAGCCAAGCAGTTGCACGTAATACCACCACCAACACTCATACAACAAAACTTCTTTAAACATAACAATTATAGAAGGAAACAACCTCCATGTTTGGGCAACATAACACCGAAGTAGTCGAATCCATTGACCTTGATGGGCTAGGGCGTTACACATTCATTGGTTACAAGCTATCAACTAATGAAAAATAAGCCATGATCAAGCTACTGGTGAAAAACATCGACATCTTTGCCTGGACTTTTGTAAGAATGCCTGGCATTGATCCATCAGTCGTATGCCACCAACTGAATCTCCTTTCAGGCAGTAATGCTGTCATACATAAATGACAAAACCTTACTCCTCGCCTCTGCGATACAGTAAATGAAGAAATTGATAAACTCCTTCGGGTAGGATTCATTCGAGAAGCTAAGTATCCCAAGTGGGTGTCTAACATTGTAGCAGTACCAAAGAAAAATTGAAAGATAAGGGTTTGTATTGACTTCACAGAACCCAACTAGTTTACACCGAAGGACAAGTTCTTGCTACCACTGATTTCGCAACTGCTCGACTCCTTTGCAGAGCACGAACTTTTTTCTATGATGGATGTAGCCTCCGGCTACAACCAAGTTCCACTCGCCAAAGATGATCAAGAAAAAACAACCTTCATTACCGAATGAGGTCTCTACTGTTATACAGTAATACCTTTTGGGTTAAAGAACGCATGAGCAACTTACCAAAGGCTTGTAACTAAAATGTTCAAAGATCATCTCGGCACAATTATGGAAGTCTACATTGACGATATGATTTGCAAAATCTTGAAACGCGAAGATCATTCCATGAAACCTCCAAATAATCTTCGATATCCTTCGTAAAAACCAAATGAAACTAAACCCAGAGAAATGCCAATTCAGAGTCGCATCGGGCAAATTTCTGGGATACTTCATCAACAAAAGAGGATTCAAAATCAATCCCGTGCAAATCAAAGCACTCATCGTAATGCCATATTCGCGAACAAAAAAGATGTCCAAAAATTTACAGGCAAAATAACCGTTCTTCACAGATTCATCTCAAAATCATCTGATTGATGCAAACTTTTTTACCTCCTTCTTCCTGGTAATCCCACTCATCTTTCAAAGAAACAACACAAGGGGATCATTTGGACTCCTGACTGTGAGTTAACCTTCCAAGATCTTAAACGAGACTTGGGGCGTCCTGCTATAATGAGTACTCCAGTTGATGGCGAAGCACTAATAATGTACTTATCCACAACTGAAGACTCAATTAGTTTTGTCCTTATTTGAGAAGATAGAGGAGTGGAAAAGCCAATTAACTTCATCAGCAAAATACTTATGCCTGCTAAAGGATGATACACAACGACAGAAAACTCGCCTTGGTTTACAGTTCTCATAAACTTCGTCCTTACTTTCAAGCTCATCCTATTAAAGTCATCACCAAGTATCCTTTCAAACTGGTACTCTCCAAAAGCAAAGAGTCTTGAAGGATCCAACAATGGTTTATTTTCCTTGGCAAATACGACATCTCCTTCGAAGCCCAAATATCCGTAAAGGACAAGCAGTCGATGATTATTTGGCAGACATTCCAACCGAAGACCCTAATTGGGAAGAGCTCAAAGAAATATTCACAGATGATTCAATAGCAAAACCAGACGCATGGTCCAAAATTTTGGGATGATAACTTTATATAGACGAATCAGCTGTACCACAAGAGTCAGGGATTGGTATCGTCCTCGTTACACCTTCCAATCATCACATCAAGAAAGCTATAAAGCTCAGCATCTATGCCACCAATAATGAAACCGAATATGAAGGAATCCTCCATGGTCAAGATCTTGCACTTGCCCTCGGCGTCGAAGAATTGGTAGATTACGTCGATTCTTTACTCGTGGCAAATCATTACAATAAGACATTCCGCCCAACAGGAAAAATGGTTGATTACGTAGCTCTGGTCAAAGAAAAGATGAAAAAGTTCAAACATGTAACAATCTCTTACTTTCCTCGATAAGAAAATTGGCATTCCGACGTATTAGCTTATATCGCTGCCATGCTGGGGGACAGTGAGAAAAGATTTCTAGAAATTGAAATCATCAAGCATTCTAGTCTCGATTTACTGTCAACACTCAAAATCACCATTACTGGAGACGAAGAGCCTGAAGACTGGAGAAAACCATTTTATACCTACCTCAATTCCAACATCTTCCCAGATGACAAAGAGGAAGCACGCTCACTTTTGGTCAAATGCCCAATATTTACTGTTTAAGGAAAAGTCTTATTCCGCATCACTAGAGAAGGACCACTTATCGAATGTATCGCTGACAAGCAAGCTCAAATCAAAATTAGAGAACTTTACAAAGGTATCTGTGGCACCCACATTTTAGAAAGATTGTTAGCTCAACGCACCTTCACGCAAGGCCTATACTAGCCAAAGATGAGACAAGACTATGAAAAATGTGTGCCTAAATGTTACAAATGCCAAATCCACGCTCAAGATATCAAAAGTGCAGCCCTCAACTTGCATATTAGCAATGTCCTCTGGCCTTTTAAAAGATGGGGGATAGACATAATTGGACCTTTCTACACACCCTCGGGAAACCGAAGATTCATCCCAGTCGCCACTGATTATTTTACCAAATAGATTGAAGCAATTTCTCTATGCCATACCAATGAGAATGAGGTCATCAAGTTCCTTTAGGAGTTTATAATTACTAGGTTTGGCTGCCCACAAATGATATGCTCCGATAACGGCAAGCAATTTATCAGCGCCAAAGTACTTGCTTTCTTCCATAAATACAAAATCCAGCTATCAAGATCCACACCATATTATGCTCAAGGCAACAAACAAGCTAAAGCCATTATCAAAAGTATCAAATCAGGCTTGTGCAAGTGTCTCAACAACAAGAAAGGAAGGTGGGTCGAAGAACTACTCAGTGTTCTATGGGCCTACCGTACCATTCCTCGAGTTTCAATAGGCTGCACTCCGTTCATGATGGCCTTCGGTACTGAATCAGTAATACCTTTAAACCTCGGTCTACCAAGTACTCGAAGGAAGATCTCAAATGAAGACAATTAGCTCGGGAAGAAACCCAAGACACAGCTACTGTAACCGTTATATCAATTCAAATAAACAATTTTTACAATCAATTTACTCTTTACTTTAGCATTGACCTCGACCCATACTTAACTAGTATGTGTCAGACAATAAATCATCTTTACTATTTTGAATTGATCTCGACCCATACTTAACAAGTATGATCAGACAATCAATCATCTTTACTATTTTTAATTGATCTTGATCCATACTTAACAAGTATGATCAGACAATCAATCATCTTTACTATTTTGAATTGATATCGATCCATACTTAACAAGTATGATCAGATAATCAATCATCTTTATTATTTTGAATTGATCTCGATCCATACTTAACAAATATGATCAGACAATCAATCATCTTTACTATTTTGAATTGATCTCGGTCCATACTTAACAAGTATGCACCAGACAATCAATCATCTTTACTCTTTTGAATAGATCTCATTCCATACTTAACAAGTATGCACCAGACAATCAATCATCTTTACTATTTTGAATTGATCTCGATCCATATTTAACAAGTATATACCAGACAATCAATCATCTTTACTATTTTGAATTGATCTCGATCCATAATTAACAAGTATGTACCAGACAATCGATAATCTTTACTATTTTGAATTGATCTCAAACCATACTCAACAAGTTTGCATCAGACAATCAATCATCTGTACTATTATAAATTGATCTCGATCCATACATTCTAAATACAAATCCAGACATTTACTCCATTTATGCAAACACTATCCAATAGACATGGTATTTAGCTTTGCTATCATTACAAATCTGCTACTACTTGTATTAACACTCAAAAAAATCAATCTTCTCGACAATCATTATTTAATGTACAGATCTACAATACCCAATTTAGAAAACAACATCATTAAACAAAAGATTAAAATGTCTTGGTCCCAACGACAAATTTTATATCCTTCCACACATAAAGTACTACTTACATAAATTTTTTACAATACTGGAGATTTTTCTTCGCTCACATTCAAAAAACCTTTGGGTACCTACACATCTGCCAACTCCCTAGGGCACGCATTATCAGCCTCCATCATCACCACATCATCGATGTCTTTCGTCTCCATGCGAGCTTCGGGTATATCTGGGACTTCGTCTTCTGATCTATCATCGAAGTTAGCACCACCACTCTTTACCATCCCTTTGTAAAAAAATTCCTAACCGACAACTCCTTTTACTACCCCAACAAAATTGTCCCTCACTTCCCTATATTTATCCAATTTCTCTGCATTCATCTGAGACCTCACTTCATCGAGAAACCTGCCCTACTTTAGCTCTATTGCCTTCCTTGCATCGGTAACTTACTCCCTTACATCCTTTTCAAAGTTTGCTTGCTGCAGCGCCAAAGCCTCAATTTTTTCTTTCTCCAAAATTTTCTTTGCTTTGCGAAGCGCAACATCCCTCGCCTTTTTTACCTCCAGCTTGTGCGTATTCAACATTGCATTCAACCCTTCCTTCTCTGCGATCAAATATTTTTCTATAGTTTTATACGCCACAAGCTGATTTGCCAGATCACCACTGCAAACTATGCGGTCTATGCCGACAGTCACCAACTTCTGGATCTACAACAAAGTCATATATTAATTATTCAAACGATCTTCCAAAATTTTCAACCGAAGCAAAGCAGTAAAATTTCTCACCATAGACATGTTTCGCTGACCCTCGCAGAGAAACGTATTCAAACTCTCAATGCCGACCAATCAATCCTCCAGCTCCATCATCAGTACGTCCGTACCAGACGTATATGACTCCATGGTCTTCTGAACCTCAGCCTCAGACTCTTAGACGTATTTCTTCTTCGACGTCTCACTACTACCCCTCTTCTTCAGGAGCATACTCCCCACACCACGTGGAGGACGCCCATCCACCATAGCAACTGGTTTGATAGTTCCAGCCACCTCCTCCGTTGTCAACTATCGAGTACTCCTCATGTGAGGAAGTAGCGATGGAACAACTGAGCTCGCCACCCTTTTCTTCTTATTCTATCCTAGATATTCTCCAAGCATGGCATCTATCTCTGTATCAGTATTATACCCAGCCAAGGAAGGATTTTCCAGTGGCAAGCTAGCCTCTGCAACCCTCTTGTTCTTTACAGGCATCTTTTCATTGATGGCAGCTATTTCAGCTCCTTTGGTCCTCGACCTCATTTACCTGGACTCTTGGAATAGGGTGCTCACACGATCCTGACGGATTACAAGGTTTTTGATCCTCCCAAAGAATCCTCTCCTTATTTTGTACAATTCTTCTTCTACTTCAGATTTCATCCCGACTTCCTTCAAAGCTACAAACACAAAAAACAATAGCAGTATTACAAACACATATTTAACACGAGTCTACATCCAACTTAACCATTTACGTTACCTAACCACAGACCTAAAAGAAACATATTTCTTTTTAGCGGCTCCCCAGGGTTTTTCTGGTCGAACTCATAGTTCCCAGACACAAGTAGACGTTCATCGGTATATCAACCTCTTCAAAAACCTCGTCATGTACCGATAGCCTAATTTATATGGATTCGTCTTGAGCATGTAGTACACACACAAATCATTAACAGTTATCAACTCCTCCCCACTGGCTCTAAGTCGACCATTTATCGCCCCACATACCCTAAGCAAATCATATACATTCGGATTGAACTGACCAGGTGCTACATCAAAAATATTTATCAACTTTTTCTTGTCAGCTCTAAGGGGAAGTTTCAACCATATCTTAATCTGTTCTCGATGAACCAGGATCCCATTCAAGGGTATTTCTTGGTCAATTATTTCATATTGATAATCATCTAACCTTATATCCCCAAAAATAACATACTTCTTCTTGAAGCTTAATATTTCTTTCGTCTCTCCACCCTCCCCATAATAAGCTTCCTCACCCTCCTCCACATCCTCCTACCTACCACCGCTTCCTTCTCGATCACTAGCTTAAGGCTCGTGATCCACATCCATTTTGGTAGCCTCCACCTCAGATAGTTTGACAACACTAAATGCTACCCTATACTGGTCTACACTAGCTATGTCAGCACTACTCGACCCTACCCTATATCAACTTCCATACTGTTATACACAGGTCCTTACATTAATCATCAGGGGTACTATGTCTTCAAGACTCTCGTATATATCTTTATCATCAATTTGAGTTGGTTCAGCCATTTTAAAGAACCTGTGCACCACATTCTATATTTTTACCACAGTTAGTATCTATCATATCTGATGCATATATATGTTCATAGGTTCATATATTCATATCTATATAGTTGTCGAGATTACTCTCCAACACATCATTCTCAATTACAATCTACTGTAATCATTATTACAGTTCAATTTCATAATGTAGTTCTCGATACACTTCTATGACTTCTTTCCTAAATCATATACATCGTTTACTATAATATATTCAGTTCTCGATGATTTTTTATTATTCAAATTATAAACATTGATAATTTATTAAATCTGTGCTTGTCCTACTTTTAGGAATCGTGGAAGTTCTCGAAGAAACTTGAACGTTTTACCGCAAAAATCACTATCATTCAAAAAATGAATATTACCGTTACCGGCAAATATTTCAGCCATATCTAACCTAGTAAATCCAAACTGATCCCCAACAATCTGGCATCCCCACCGCGTCACAAACAACTCTCTCCCCACCCCTCACCACTAATTACGCACATCTCTTGCACCAAATCCCCTTTATTAACCACTCCAATGCCATTACCATAGGAGAGACACCGTTCACATCCGGCAACCAACCTCTGTCAATCAAACCCTAACCCCAATTGTCACCAACTATAATCCTCCTCACCATAAACAACTTCCATCTACAATTAGACTACATCTATTTATACAACCACAATTACAACGACATCAAAGAAAAAAATGCAAGTAAGATCATCATAGTTACTAACCTTGTAACCTTGCTTCCTCTGTATCCTTCTCTTTAGCCCACTTTACTCTTTCAATTAACACGGCTATCTCCACCTTCCCAATTGTTGGCAACGATCCAAATGACGAGCACAATGAATTCACACTGGATAACCTTTTTTCTGAGTTTGTAAAATATGAACAGTCGCCCACCCCATAACTATTTATAGATTCCATGTGACTGTTCACCATCCCACCTCGCGACTATTCGAGTACTCGAACATAACGCCATACACAGTCAATCATCTACACTTCGAGTTCTTTACACAAATTTGACATTCATCTTATTTACTTCCTACAAAGACAACGAGTATTATATATAAATTAGTCGACAAACACAATCTAAAACACAAGCAAGTCGAAGTAAATAACTTTATTTATCCTACAAACTGTTACATATTACATTCGATAAACTTTTCCATTCTACATTCGATTACATCACTACACTGCTATTTGTATATTCGACTTGAAGGATTAATTACTATGTGCTTCTTTTCACCAGGATCTGATATTATTATATCTTTTCACCAGAATCTGGTATTATTTATGGTACAAGGAACAACGATGCCCTAAGAAACTCAATGTTTCTCAAGTCACTAAACTTCTAAGACCTGCCTTAGCAAACAGTAGTTGAATATTGCAAGAAGCCTCATACGTTTGGCAAGATCCCTGGGCGCCCATCCAACCTTCACATCCTCGTCTTCAACATGAACAATTATCCCTTCTCCCCCAAAATGATAAAATACAATACCTTCAGCATCACATCGTAACCCAAATGGTTCCAACAAATGCATAACTCTCAGACAATACCTGCCCTCACCCTCCACACCATGACAAATTCAAAGGAAACATTACAATGGCCTAGTTGAAAAAAAACTTTACCTCCAATTCCTCACCATCTTCATCCTCCAGTGGCATAATATGCCACACTTGGGGGCGACATTCTTCAATACCGCCCATTTATACCCAACTTTAATCTGCCACGTTCATTGTACCGCATTAATTGCTCCTCAGAAGTGATAAGACGAAATCCACTCCACCTTGACCTCAGAAATGACAAACAGACGATTCGTAAAATTCGGATAACCTTTTCAGTTTTTAATTTCTTCTCGACACAACCACAACTAATTTTGTCGAGAATGGGGCGACTATAGTCGCATATTCCCTAGATTTGACAAGAGTAAGCCATCATAGTATAGTCGAAGATAGACATGTATATTCGAAGATAGATATCATTCGAGAAGATGCCTGATCGATTATAAAATCAATGTTTTAAAAGACCCGCAAGCGCACGGTGTACCGTTAAGTACACGGGTATGCGGGGTCGTATCCCAAGAGACTTGTGGTACTAATTTTATCCAATAACAGCGTGTTCATTTTATTGGTTTGCAAGAAAAGAAAAGAGAAATGCTAGAAAATAAGATTTTTATTAGTCGGAGTGAGAACCAAAGCTTAGATGATTCCACTCCACCCTTTGTAACCGTGGGATAACATAAATAATTGAAGTAATTAATTTATTCCCATATCGCATATCCTTGGTCATGCATATGCAATACATCAAAAGAAAAAAAGAGATTTAGTGATTGAGAACTACCCATAAACAAACTTATTCAACCATGGTAAGGTTGATAAGTATGGATTATGTTCTCTTCTCCATGTTCCAAACCTATCTTGTTATGGTCAAACAAGATGGTTACTTAGATTCATTACTCCTCCTAATCCTAGCTATGGTTAAGCCTAGGATGAAGGAATATGAATATGCAATATTCCGGGATAAAGAAAAAATAATTACTCTAACTAAGCTACACAATCTGTACTAAGGCTACATTGGGTAGAGCTTCCTCTAGCCTTGGCTAAGAAGATTAGATAGTCATCCCTTTGATCATTACCATACTACTATTGCTATGATAAAATTAAAAGACAAGAAAAAGAGAGAAAGAATAACCTTTATTTCTTTAAACTTTGATATTACACTCTCCAAGATGTCCTCTCATGGGTGGGATTCCCCTCTTATTTATAGAGTATAGGAGGGTTTACAAAATATCAACATAAATGAGAAATCCCCTGAATAATGCCTTCCATTATGCACTAAATATAAAAGCCTTAAAACTTCGTAGTCTATGCCTTGGCCCATGCATAAAATTATATGACTTGATGATCTCTATTAATGCCTCTTCAATGCTCCTCCATGGGCCTTTGGTTGACAACTTTAAATAAGAATTATTGTTGGAGTGCATCACCCTTGTTCTTTGTTGAAAACAAGAAAAATGTGCGACTTGTTTATCATGTGTCCGATTTTCGTAATACAAACAAAAACACTATTAATATCACATTTATTTAATAAATGACTAGGTAGATATAAATTTAGGAGTAGTACACGTAAATGTTACGTGTCTATCAAATACCCCTAAACTTATATTTTGCTAGTCCTCGAGCAAAAGTAAACAAAAACTAATTTTGCATGTCATGCAGTTGCATTTAGCATATGCAACAAGCCATTAAACCAGCAAGTTCCCCTGGTGGACGAGTGTTATCTCATGAGGGTTTACAGTGATTATACCTACAAAAATTGAAAATGACATTTTGGTAATTCTAGATTATAAATTACTTATTTCCTGTCAACTTATCCTTATTTCGTTATAACAAGAAAATATTATGACAGAAAATTCCTTAAAACTCAATATTTCCCAAGTGTACCATAAAATATCATTTTCAAAATCCAAAACTTGATATACTACCTCATGCTTTAAAAAAAGATTCAAATATTTTCCTTAACTATATCTCAGTATAGTGAAGATAATGTTACAGCACAATACATTATATAGAGTAGTTGAGTCAGTGTTTAGTAGTATAGTATTTATTAGAATAAATTCATCAGTTAGTTTGACAAGTGCCTTAATCAATTCGTCTTCCTAGTATTCCCTTTTTTTATAAAAGCCTTTTTTTTCTTTTGCATGGTTTCTTAGTGATGCCTCCAAAATAAGAAGTTTTGGTCGACAATCCCCGCCAGTTAGCTAAGGTTGCCAGGGTATGGATCCCCTTCTTGACCTAGACCCAGGATTCTCACAATTACCACTTTTCTTGCTCCCTTCACATAGTTCATGGTCAGACTCAAGATTGGTGATAATTTTTCTTCTTTTAGTTCTTAATTATACGAGTATGCTTTGCAACGTGAAAGTTTTAGAGCAAGTTTGGCTTTTCTTTTATACTTTCAGGAATAAACTTATTCTTAGGCAGTTGTCTCCCTTGGAGCGAATTATTCCTAACAAAAATGTTAAATTTTCAATATTCAGGTGGACGCCACCACTGCAATCTAATACGAAACTCAAAGTCCTCCTCAGCCTCCCACGCATCTACCTCACTCATACCTTCGCAATCTGGCTCCTCCGGATCATCCAAATGTCAATCAAGGTTCCGCGTTCCAAAATATCGCGTGTACAGCACCCAATACATTTCATGAACACGTCATAACATACCGGCACGGGCCTGAGCTCTCATCCTCACCATCTTTGTATGCAAGATCACATCCACCATACAGAGCTATTTATAATCATTCCAATCCAAATATCCTCACCTGCATTAATTTTGCCTAGGAACTCTATATATTTCAAAGTCCCATCAATCAACCTCGAAATCTACCCCTGGCCCCACATAGTCAAACATCATCGACTTTATACACATAAACAAAGAATCGACAGGGATATCTTTGACTTGACTCATACTCACAATAATTCATAAACAAATTACAATCAAATAAAACTTCGACAAAAAAATTATTTCTTTAACCAAATTGTTTCTTACATTCGATATCTATTTCATTCACTTACATTGCATCTCTTGCATTCGACATTTATCTTATTCGATTACAAATTCATTCTTCGATTACATTTTATCCAGTTACATTCTACTTTTCATTCGACTTACATGACTTATTTAACTGTATTTTCTTTTTACCAGAATCGGACATTAAAGCCTCTTTTCCAGTGACAAAAACTCATTGACTCTCAAGTCACTGAACTTCTATGAGCTGGTTCCACAGATAGGCGAGAAAATATATCTACGAAGCTTCCCCTAATTTGGCAAGATCCCTGGATGCCCATTCAAGCTTCAGATCTTCATCAATAACACAAACACTTATCCTTTCTCCCCCACTTTGATGACCTCCATTGCCTTCTCCACAATGTGCTGACACAACCGGTTCTAACATACACCACCATCCTCTGCTACATACCTCCCCCACCTTCCGTACCGTGATATCAATTACAGCACTTTCATCAAGGTCACCTGTAAAAACATACCTTCCCTCCGATGCCTTACTGTCTTTACTTTTCCTCACCATTGGTTACTACACTTGGGGGAACATCCTTTCACAACCACCATTTATACCCCACTTCCAACCTGGAAAATGTACCGCATTCAATGTGCCTCGGGAATAAAATAGCCTGATACATATCACTTGGACCTTGGAACACATAAAGACGACTCATCTCCTATTCGATAACCTCTTCAGCTTCTAAAAGAAATTCTCAACACAAGCACAAGTGCTTATGTCGAGAATGGGGCGATTGTAGTAACATATTCCCTAAATTCGACAAGAATAAGCTGGCAGAGCGTAGTCGAAGATGGTCATACATAACCGAAGACCTACATTCGAGAAGACAATATATTATAGTCGAAGATAACTCAACATTCTAGAAAATTTTGTATGTCCTCAACCTACCCGAAGTAGTCATTGTGCCTGGTCAAGAAAGAGCTGTTAGAGATCCGTGAAGTTTGCCCACTTACCTCGGAATAGGAGACTATTTCTTTTTTGTAAAACTGCATGCATATACTATAAATATAGGCAGAGAATATGTTATTAGAAACAAAAAAATCCTCTCACGTTACCAATTATAACTTCATAACCCTACTATTATACAAAATCTTTATAATAACTAGTAATATATACTGGATTTTACATCATAACCCTCCTCGAGGTCGTAGTTTTTCTCAGCTTCTACTAAGTTTTCCACAAAAAATCTTGTCCATCTAGCTTAATTACAGTCTTTACATATAAGTATTTGGGAACATTTTCTTCCCTGAAAACCTGCCACTATACTAAGGTACGGCAAAATGTGAGTATACTATGGAACTCATCATTTGGGATGCATCTCCTAGTCACTTGGTCAGAACAAAACTTATAAAGATAAGGATCGTCCTAGCTAAAATGTCTAACTTCGTGCAAGAATTTGGTTATATCTTGCTTTGACCAATGGGCAGGTAATCGTTGGGTAACAAGATAATTGACAATATCAGCGTACCAAGGCAGTTGTGAGACAACCATGAGTTGCTCATCATGAAATGTCTCTAAGATAGGGAGGAAATATTCAGCTCCTTCAGTGAGAATTCGAGATAGATGGTCTGCAACCACATTCTCAGCACCTTTTTTATCTCGAATTTTTATATCAAATTCGCGTAACAAAAGAATCCATCTAATTAACCGAGGCTTAGCGTCTTTTTAAGATAGTAAATTCTTTAAGACCGCGTGGTCGGTGTAAACAATGATTTGGGATCCAACAAGGTATGATAAAAATTTCTCCAAGGCAAACACAATGGCTAATAACTCCTTCCCCTTGGTAGAGAAATTTTATTGTGCGTCATTAAGCGTGCGATAAGCATATTAAATAACATGAGGTCTATTATCTACGTTATTCCCTAAAACTGCTCCAACAGCATAATCAAAAGCATCACACATGAGCTCAAAGGGAAGTCTTCAATTGGGAGGTTGGATGATAGGGGCTGAAGTTAATAGAAGTTTGAGCTTCTCAAAAGCTCCCAAATATGCATCATAAAAGTTGAAATTAATATCTTTAGCAAGTAAATTGCACAAGGGCTGGGAAATTTTGTGAAAATCTTTAATCAATCGGCGATAAAACCCAGCATGCCCTAGAAATGATCGAATGGCCTTAACTGTCAAAGGTGGAGGTAATGAAGAAATAATGTCAAACTTGGCCTTATTGACTTCAATCCCTTTATTGGAGATAATATGTTCAAGAACTATCCCTTGTGTCACCATAAAATAATACTTTTCCCAGTTTAACACCAAATTAGTTTGTGTACATCATTCTAGCACGAGCTCTAAATGGTGTAAACATTTGTCGAAAGATGATCCATACATAGAGAAGTCATCCATAAATATTTCAAGAAATTTATCAACCATATCAGAAAATATGTTCATCATACAACGCTGGAATGTAACGAGTGCATTGAACAACCCAAATTACATACGTCAATAAGCATATGTCCCGTAGGGACATGTGAAGGTTGCCTTATCTTTATCTTCTAGGACAATGAAGATCTAATTGTATCCAGAATAACCGTCAAGAAAGTAATAATGACTTTTCCGGCTAAGCGCTCAAGTATTTGATCAATGAAAGGAAGAGGAAAATGATCTTTCCTTGTAACCGTGTTCAATTTCCTGTAATCAATACATACACGCCACCCGGTGGTCATGCGGGTAGGGATTTGGTCATTATTTTCATTCTCAATTATAGTAATCCCTGATTTCTTAGGTATAACCTGAACGGGGCTGACCCACTTACTATTTGAAATGGGGTATATGATACCCGAGTTCAAAAGTTTGAGAACTTCCTTCTTCACCACCTCCATCATGGTGGGATTCAACCGCCGTTGCATCTCGCAAGAATTTTTAGCACCTTCCTCGAGATTGATGCGATGCATGCAAACGGTCGGGCTAATCCCCTTTAAATCTGCTATAGACCACCCTAGGGCTGATTTGTGTCTTCCAAGGTCACCCAACCATCTACTTTCCTGGTCAACATTTAGATTAGATGCTATGATCACAGGCTGAGTTTTAGAATTACCTAAGAAAGCATACTTCAAAGCCTTAGTTCATGGCTTGAGGTCTAACTTGGGTACATTAACAATGGATGGAATAGGCAAAGTAGTGGATAGTTTCAAAGGTTCAACAAACATGAGGTCTCCATTTGGACTTGGTAAAAACAGGAGTTGAGTCAAGTAGAGCATTAAGTTCTTCAACAATCGGATTTTCATCAAAGTTTTCACCAAAGTTAACAAGACATGATTCTAAGGGGTCCTCAGAAAAATATTTAGGGAACGAGTTGTAAACTAAGGAGTCAATCAAATTCAACTCAGCCATGTCATCATAATGAATGACTTGAGTATTATTGATAAAAACATTAAGCTTGATCTTCATGTTTCCCATTGATAGTTGTAAGACCCAATTGAAGTAATTAATAATGGCATGAGCAGTCGCAAGGAAAGGGCGGCCCAATATGACGGGGATCTCACAGCAAGGATTCTTTACATCTTCAGTTTCTACAACAACAAAGTCTACAGGAAAAATAAGAGTATCAACCTTGATAAGAATATCCTCAAGGATACCACGTAGGTATCGTATTGACCTATCAGCCAATGGAAGTATTATTCAGGTAGGTTCGAGTTCTTCAAGTCCTAATTCTTAATAGACCGAGTAAGGTAGGACATTTACACTAGTTCCTAATTCAAGTAGCGCCCTATCCACTTTGTGATCTCCAATTTTACAAGGGATAGATGGGCTTCTAGGATCTCAAAGCTTAGGCGGGGTTAATGTCTCAGTCAAGAAAACTTTCTCGTGCACATTGATTTACCTTTTCCGAGTGCATGCATCCATAAGGAATTTGGCATATGCAGGGATAAGATGAGGTAGGCAATATGTTCCTTTGGCTCAATATGTGCCTTTGGTATAGAAATAGATGAGGTAGGCAACTCCTTAGATTTTTTGGAAGGTTCATGGTTGTTTACAACAACTGGTTCACTCGTATTGAACTCATCCTCAATAACAACAGGTGTTGGCTTAACCCTAGGCATTTCAACTCGGTTATCAATTTGTCTACCATTTCTAAGCGTGGTAATGGTATTAAGCCATTTTGAGATTAAGCTAACATTAAACCCCAGTGGTCCTTTCGGATTAGATACAGGTTAGCAAGGTAGCTTACCTAGGGGTCTCTCATGCAATACATTTCTCAATTGTCCTATCTGAGTCTCAAGATTATATATAGATTGGGATGTAGAATTCTGATTTACCAAAGTCTGCAGTTGAAATTGGATCATTTATTACTAAAATTGCAACGCTTATTTTTAGCTTTCCATTGATTGCTGTATAAAGAAAGTAAGGGTATCTTCCAAAGATGGTTTGGGTGAAGCGGGTGGGAATTGTTTGGATTGCTGAAAGGATTGCAGAGATACCTGAGGGTAAGATTGGGAAAGGGGATTCGTAGGAAAATTATGACCTGAGTTTTGTGGCTCTCCAAAACCAGAACTGGGTTGGTTGTTCTTCTACAAAAAATTTGGGTGGTTCTGTAAAGTTTGCTTGTACAGGTCAAAGGGCCGCTTGTAGGTATTATTCATAGCATTTACTTGCTCTTGACTGTCATTCATTTCATTAAACATGGGACACATTTGAGTCACATGGGTTACATCTTAACAAATGGTGTAACCCTGTTGCTGAACCAGGTTCACACTACCCTTGGATTGATTCGTAGCCATAGCCTTGATTTTTTGGGTAAGAGTACCTAATTGGACTTTGATGGTCATTCTCTCACTCACTTCGTATAAGCCACCTTTCTTGGTTGTAAAAATATTTTTATGTGGATCAAAATCCCACTGCTGAGATTTCTCAACCAATGTCTCAAACTCCTTATAAGCTCTGTCAGGTTCAAGGATCTGGAATTTGCCACTATGCATGGATTCTAGCCTATAACGATTCTCAAAAGTTATTCCACGATAGAAGATCTGGGCAAGATGCTGATTTTCAAAACCATAATGGGGACATTGTGAAAGAAGATCTTTATATCTCTCTCATTCCTCATAAAATATTTTACTCTTATTTTGAACAAATTTAACAACTGCATTTCTAAGAGTGGGGGTTTTTCCCATAAAAAACCATTTGGTTTTGAACTTGGTCTCCATTTGATCCCATGAATTGATAGATACTGGTGCCAATGAATCAAGCCAATGTCTTGCATTTTCTTTTAGCGAGAATGGGAATAAACGAAGGCGAATAAATCCTCAGTAAAATGTTAGTATTTGGAGAGCGCACAGATTTTCTTAAACTTATGGACGTGCTTATAAGGGCTCTCAGAAGCAAGCCCACAAAATGTAGGTAACATTTAGATCACACTAGGTTTAATTTTATAATGGTTTATCGTGATAGTTGGTAGTATAATACATGAAGGCATATCACTCACCATTGGTGTCCAATAGTCCCTAAGAGATTTGGCAGTAGACATAATTGGAGGTTCAACTTCTTGCTCGAAAGCAAGTACAATTGGGTCAACTCTAGATTAATTACTCTTCTCCAAAATTGGGAAAACTCGAGGTGGACCACTTTCTTCCCAAACTAGGGATCCTAAGTCCTCTATTATATTGATTGGGCGAGGTGGTCGCCCTCTCCGCTTAGGCTGAGGTGGTGGCCCGTAAATGGGCAAAGGTTCCGGTAAGTTTCCTAAAAAATTCCCTCCACGTGTCTAATTGATCATGCACAACTAATAATCAATAAAATTTAGCACCCAGTGCAGTAAATAATCAATCAAACCTAGATTCTAGCACATCAACGTTTTTTAGAAGTAATAATTAGGTCTTCCCTATATTCTTCAATGTTCAAAATGGGTACGATGGCACAAGGCTTTAGTTCCTATACTCCCCTGCGTCACTATGCTAGTACCTACTTAAAGTAAATGTTCTGTCCTCACGCCCGAGCGAGTAGCCTTATCGTACGTCAGCACTCGGAATGGTGATGTTGCAAACCTACAACTAGTATTTTACGGCGCTAGGCTTGAGCCGTATCCTATGAACCCGTATTTGTACCCCAGTCCGGTACACTTATCCGTTGGGTGATGAAATACCGTAGGAATTTTACTACTCTTTTTTTATTAACAGCTATTTTGAGATTTGGGACCTTTAATTTTCGTGCGATACGAATTTTTTTGTATCCCTAATGGGTAGTCCCACTTGTTGGAGAGCTTTTTGGGTGATGAAATCCTGCAAGTCTCTAATAGTTTTTACCTTTACTAATGTTGGAATGAAAAAGAATATTAAACACCGTAATAGGTCAATCCAACCACAACAAAAAAATTTATTAGAGCAACGTGTATTTCCACAGTCAGCGCGACTTTATATGTCATAGTGCCGGGGAATAACAGATATGCACCCCTTCTAGATGTCAAGTTAGAGAAGTACCAACCTACGGGAAGTGTTTCTCGGTGTAGGAGGCACAAGAATGATTTTTCAAGAAATTTCCCCCGCTTTAAGCTTTTCGTATTTCTGCCTTCAAACTTTTCCGCGCTTTCCATTCTTTTGTATCCCTTATCGGTGCCCAAAATTGTCATAAGTGTAATCGGATTGTGTTTGATCGATAATGGAGAGTAATAATCAAGATTAGCAAAGATGGTCTTTATCATATCCCAACTCAAGAAAAACGTGCAAAAGTAACTCGTGCTCAAGCGCGTTAAACCTTTTGGAGTCGGTAAGAGGCTTCCAAAAATTATCAACACTCATACTCAAGAAGGCCCATAAAATAGTTCATGATTTTCTAGTCGTACTCAACATAAGAAACTCGTGCTTAAGTTATAAATTACAAAAATAGTTCATGCATAAGAGGTCCACAAAACAACATTATGTTCTCAATCGAATTAAGAGGCCCACAAAATAGTTCGTTAAAAATAGAAGCTCGTTACGTTGCCACCATAGTTCGTGCTTAAAAATAGTTTGTGTTTAAATAGTAAAATAGTTTGCTCTCAAACAGTTTGTGCTCAAGTATAAAAATAAAAAACAAAGCTCGCGCTCAAGTTCAAATTTTATGACAAAAGCAAGTCATGCTTATTTTAATAAACTATCGAAACTAAAGCTCGTTACGTTGGACCCACTTGTTATAAACAATAGCTACTTAAAAGCTAAATTGGGAACCTGCTAAGGTAGAGATTAAGCTCATTAGTAACTAATTAATACCAACAATATTAGGTGTTGCTACTGTTCCTGTCCAAATAATAATAATCTAAGAAAGGAGAAGGAATAGTAACATAATCGTTAAAACTATCGCACCAATTATCAACCACTTCATACACTAAGTACTTAAGCAATATTTACTATTTGCACCAAGTGTTTCGAGATCAAATAAAATCAAAACGAGAGAAGAAAGAAGAAAAATTGGCTTAAAAATATCATCTTAAAGATAAATTGCACATTAGTCCCAAGTAACTGTGCCAAAAACATGATCAATTATAAAACCGATGTCTTAAAAGGCCCACAAGTGCACGGTGTATCGTTAAGTACACGGGTAAGCAAGGTCGTATCCCAAGAGACTTGTGGTGCCTAATTATATTGAGTTGTTAATTTTATCCAATAATAGCATGATCGTTTTGTTGGTTTGCATGTAAAGAAAAGAAAAATGCTAGAAAATAAGAGTTTTATGAGTCAGAGTGAGAACCAAGGCTTAAATTCCACTCCACCCTTTGTAACCACGAGATAGCATAAATAATTAAAGTAATTTACGAGTTCCCGTATCGCATATCCTTGGTCGGGCATATGCAATACATCAAAAGATAAAGGAGAATTAGTGATTAGGAACTACCCATAAACCAACTTACTCAACCATGGTCTGGTTAATAAGTATAGATTATGTTCTCTTTTCCATGTTCTTAACCTATCTTGTTATGGTCAAACAAGATGGTTACTTAGATTCATTATTCCTCATAATCCTAGCTATGGCCAAGTATAGGACAAAGGAATACAAATATGTAATATTCTGGGATAAAGAGAAAATAATTACTCTAATTAAGCTGCAGAATCTATACTAAGGCTACATTGAGTAGAGCTTCCTCTAGCCTTGGCTAAGAAGATTAGTTGCTTATCCCTTTGATCATTGCCATACTACTATTACTGCGATAAAAGTAAAAGATAAGTAAAAGAGAAAGAATAGCATTTCTTGCTTTAAACTTTGATATTACACTCTCTAAGATGTCCTCTCATGGGTTGGATTCTCCTCCTATATATAGATTATAGGAGGGTTTATAAAATATCAACATAAATGAGAAATCCCCTAAACAATGTCTTCCATTATGCACAAAATATAAAAGTATTAAAACTTCATAGTCTATGTCTTGGCCCATGCATAAAATTATATGACTTGATGATCTCCATTAATGCCTCTTCAATGCTCCTCAATGGGCCTTTGGTTGACAACTTCAAATGAGAATCATTGTTGGAGTGCATCACCCTTGTTCTTTGTTAATAATTGGAAAAATGTGCAAGTTGTTTATCATGTATCCGATTTCTGTAATACAAACAAAAATACTATTAATATCATATTTATTTTATAAATGACTAGGTAGATACAAATTTAGGAGTTGTACACGTAAATATTACGTGTCTATTAATACCACAAGTTCTCAACCTACAAAAAGTAGCCATTGTACCTGGTCAAGAAAGAACTGTCAGAGATCCGTGAAGTTTGCCCACTTCCCCGGGAATAGGGGACTATTTCTTTCTTTTCGTAAACTGCTTGTATCTACTATAAATACAGGCATATAATAGATTGTTTAGGACCCTACAATCTACAACTTTACTATCGTTACTTCTTAACCCTAATATCATTCCAAAAACTCGTAATATCTAGCAACATACTGGATTTTACATCAAAACCCTCCCTGTGGTCGTGGTTTTTCTCGGCTTTTATTAAGTTTTCCACATAAAATCTTGTGTGATCAGCCTTTTATTGCATTCTCCTTATGAATAGTAGTGACAAAGATTCTCCTTCCTCAAAACATGCTACTACAAGTGTATAATATCGAACTGTTGTTATTGAAGGTTGTTTTATTATTAATATTGCGTTGTTTATGTTTTACAAGTCCTTAATCAATGGTGACGAAGAAGTCCCTGTTAGAAACTATTGCTTGAGAAGGGGTTAAGCTTGAGGTAGTTCTGAAGGACCTTTGTATTAATAGATATAAACGAGCTAACAACAGGTCTGAGAAGGTACAAAAGTCTCGGGCAAAGAGGCTAATGATGGGGGTTGGAGCCAACAAGAAGAGAGGGGCTAATAAAGAGAAGCGAGTGGCTTTACCGAAGGTTACTGAGTTAGATTTCGCGGATGAGCTAGAAACTACTACGTTGAGCAAGTTAGCTCATAATTTTCCAAAGAAGAAGGGTATGAAGCGTGGCTCGGCCTCTAGAACCACGGGGAGTGGTGAGGTTGCGGGGAATGCAAAAAAGAGGAGGGTAGATCCTCCTGCTGAAGTGATTAGGGTGAAGGTTAGAGAGAATCAACCTGTTGAGGAAGACGGGCTGAGAGTTATGGAGGATAGGGTAAGGCTTACAACTCGCAAGGATGCTAAGGAGATAAACACCTCTGCACAGTTGAAGCTGAGCAGAATGGTAAGTTTTGATGACTTGTTAATTGCTAAATTCTTATTTGAATTTGAGTTAAGAATGTATTCGATATATTTTAGGCTGCTCGTTTGCTGAAGGGGATTTGCCTCAGGATCGTGGAGGAAAAAGCTGAGCTCGAGAATGGGAAGGTAGAGCTCAAGAAGAAGGTGGCTCAATTAAAGTCTGACCATGTACTGGAGGGGAAGCGACTAGATTTTGTGAAGGCTGTGCAGGAGGTACAGATTAGCGAGCTGACAGAAGAAGCGCATAAGAACCTGGATGAGGTGGTAGCTCAGCGAGATAGACTCGGGCGCCAACTCCTCTTAGTAGGGTACTCCAAAGATGAAGTTAAAGATATTATGGAAGGTACCTACGTCAAAGATGATAAGGTGGAAGAGGATGTCTCTGGCATTGTAGGAGGGTTGGATGGGGTCTCTCCCAGGACTGAGTTAGAAAACCAGGGGGAGGATAATAAAAAGGTAGAGTAAATTGTTGATTTTCTGGCTGTGTGCTTATGCGGGGTTTGAGAACTGTAATTGTATAAAATATTATTTTGTAGGATAAAATTCTGTAGGCTAAAAGGTGTTTGTAAAAATTGCTTGTTGGAACTTAAGGATATGCGCCTCAGAATTAAGGAGTTAGAGAATGAGCTTGCTAAGGAAAAAGATGCCTTGGCATCCCTGTTGGCTTCACAAGTGAAGCTACAGGTTAGAGAAGAGCAAAAAATATTTGACTTGTATGCTGCATTACTGTATAGCTACAAAGTAAAAATTTAGAAAGATAGAAATAGACTTTAAAAGGGTTAGAAGTTTTAGGGGCAATGGTAATCATATGTGTCATAATAGCAAAGTTTTGATAAAGTTAGAACATAGAAAATGTGTACCTTAAAATTTAATGTAGACAAATGGCCAATGAACTGAGATCATACTTCAACCTTAAGTGTAGAAGTAGTCTCACAATGATAAAATTTTAGAAAATAGAAATTTGTTAGAATTTTGAAAGTCTCTTGTATTATGATCTGAATGTACTTGTGCAGATTTGCTGATTCGAACTTGATATGTATCTGTAATGTTGGTCAAATTGGAGTCAGCTCACTTGAGTGAAGAGAAACTCCAATATAAGCAAGAGTATGCGGCGAAGTTTGATAGGATGAGATAGGTGACTGAAGATAGAGAGGATCAACACACCAAAGTACATTTCAAGTTTGTCGAGGTAACAAAAACTATTGATGATCTGACTCAGAAGATCGAGGGAAAAGATACCAAGATTGGAAGATGGCAAAAAGAGCCCGCGTAGGCTCAAAATCCAGAATGATACGTTGATGGTGAAGAGTAAGGAGGTAGACATGGCTCGATATCGTATCCAGTCGTTAGAAATGATAGTAAAATAGTTACGGGGTTTTGTGACCAGTTTGAAGGGCCAAATAATTAGAAAAACGAATGATCAAGAGCTTACTCAAGCTGATCTAGTGAGTTCCAAAAATGAATTTGAGCGATTGAAGAATGAAATGGCTGAGAAAGATAACGAGCTAAAGAGGGCTCAAGTTGACCTAGCTGAATAGGGAATTGCAGTAGAGCAGTTGAATACGACTTTACTTGCTAATGATATAGATTTCTAGATGGTTCAAAGATGATGTGATGAATTGAATGAGCGGGTGGCCCAATTGATGGCAGATTTGGTAATGGCCAATTCACCAGCAAGAAGGCCGAGGCTGGAGAGCGGTCGAAGAAGAATAAATGCGATGTCGGGGTCTTCATTGTAAAAGGGGATGTGGTTGACTTATCAACTCGAATTAGAGAGCTGGAGGGAGACGTAACTCGTATTTAAGCTCAAGTACAAAGAGGAAATGAGCATTTAAGAGAGAGCCAAGGTAAGTTGGATATTGTTCATAAAAGAGAGCAGGAGTTAGAGCTGGTAATCAGGGGTAAGGATCAATTGATAAGGAAAAAAGACAAATTATTAAAGAAGTCTCCTGCTGGTGGAAGTTTAAGTAAAGACAGGGAGCTTGAGGAACTTTGTGCTCAGGTGGCAGAATTGAGGACGACGAATGAGGTAGAGTAGGATAAAGTAGTAGAGAAAGTGAAGGAGCATAATAATATTATGTCCCACGTAGATAGACACCTGGAGTGGCAAGACGGACGGTATATAAAGTTACAAAAGCGTTACCAGAGATTGAGAGAGAGTTTTTCCAAGGCAGTTATGCTCGAAGCAACGCGCTCATAGATGCTAATGGTTGCTATTACCTATTTTATAGAGGAAGTGAGAAGCCTTGAGTTTGAGAGGGATACCTTGCACGATTGTCTGTCGGGAAGAGGATGTATTTGTAGAGTCAATGTAGATCGAAGAAACTGTATGAACGTCATGAAAGTGAAGTTAGGTTCTCAACCTGCTGAATTGGTAGAGCAAGGCAAGATTATTATAGCTGCTTAAGCTCCAGATTTTAAGGCTGAACGACCTCCTGTTATAGGGGAAAGTATAGCTGGCCTCCCATCAGCAAAGAAGAACCCTCAGAAGTAGCTTGTATATGTAACCTATAGAAGTATCTGTATTTGCAGACATATTGAGATATGAAAGCTAGTTTTACCTTTGCTTTATCTTATGTCTGGCAGAAATCATTGATTGAAAACTAGTATTACCTTTGTTTTAATAACAAATTTTATATAGAAAGGTGATTGAAAGCTAGTATTATCTTTGCTTTAATATGCATGGATGGGTGGTTGAAAGCTAGTATTACCTTTGCTTTAATCTGTATAGATGGGTGATTAAAAGTTAGTATTACATTTACTTTAATCTGTATATATAAGGGATTGAAAGCTAGTATTACCTTTGCTTTAATCTATATAGATGGGTGATTGAAAGCTAGTATTACCTTTGCTTTAATCTGTATAGATGGGTGATTGAAAGCTAGTATTACCTTTGCTTTAATTTGTATAGAGGGGTGATTGAAAGGTAGCATTACCTTTGTTTTAATCTGTATAGATGGGTGATTAAAAGCTAGTATTACCTTTGCTTAAGTCTGTATAGAGGAATGTGGGAAAAAATTAAAAGTTTTCATTGAGTAGAATAGAATGTACACTGTATGGAAATGAAATCTCACTTTTGGAATGAAAAAAACAAGAATTAAAAGTGGAGAAACGAGGAACTTAACGATAGTACCATTTCAGTCGCCTAGTGTTCCATAAATTTGGGATTCGAACTCCTTGCTCTGTCATGAGATAATATGATCCCAGACCAGTTCGGCAAATGATGAGGAATTGATCTTCCACATTTTTTACCAGCTTCCCGGCATGTGCTTCTTTTCTGTGTTATGGGATCTCTCTGATGACGAGATCAACGATTTGGAACTTACGACTTGGGAATCTTTTGTTGTACAAGCTGTCCAGCATATGGTAATATCGACTTTGGTTAGCAATAACACATTCCCTAGTTTCATCAATCTAATTCATATTTCAGGCCAATTCAAACTCTTTTTTTTTTATCTGTAAGCTCGTGATCTCTGACAGGATGGTGGTATTCTGTTGGAATGACGGCTTTTATGCCATAGGCGAGGAAGAAGGAGGTATAGCCGGTTGATTGACGTGGAGTTGTATGATATGCCCATAAGACATGAGAAAGTTCCTGTATCCAATTTTTTTTTCTGTGATTAAAGCCTTTTCTTGAGTCTATCCACTATGGTTTTATTGGTGATTTTGGCTTGGACATTTCCTTGAGGGTAGTAGGGATTGGATGGTCAGTGAATGATATTGTGTTTGTTGAGGAAGGCTATGATTTTTTTCACCAATGAACTGTGGCCCGTTATCAAACCGAATCAGGTGGGGGCATCCAAACCGTGTGATGATGTGTTCCCAGATTAAAAAGATGACCTCTTTATCACTAGTTTGGCAGAGCGGAACTGCTTCTACCCATTTTGTAAGATAATCTGTTGTTATGAGTTAGAATCATTGGTTACCAGGAGTATTAGGGAGTTCCCTTACGAGATTGAGCGCTTACCAGTTGAATGGCCAGAAAACCTTGCTTACATGTAGTTTGAGTGGAGGGGCACAGATCATATGTCCATGTCATTGACATGTGTTGTATTTGCGCGAGTACTCTTCTGCTTACCTTAGCATTCCCGGCCAGAATGTTCCTTATTTAATTACTCTGTTAGCGAGTGATCGACCTACAACATGGGAGTCACAAGTTCCCTCATGTAAGTCTCTAAGCATTCCATCTGCTTTCTTCCGGTAGAGGCACTTAAGATAAGTCCCCGTGACTAAATGGCGATATAAAAAGCTGTTTTGAACTGTGTAATACTTCGAGTTCTCGATCAACTGTCAGAATTCTTTCAGATCTGTTGAAAGGGACCCTTTACATTTGTTATCAGAGCTAAGATAGGCTATAAAAGGATTTATCCAATCGTCGTGTTCCTCTTTATCCCCCCCAGTATTGATCGTGGATACTGAATGGAGATCAATACTGGGAGTGGACCTTACTTCGATCAAAAGATATCGTACTTTTGTACCCAAGACCTCGGCTAGATAAGCCAAGGACTCGGCGTGTCTGTTTTCTCCTTGAGAAAAATAGTCGATAGTTGCTTTCATAAATTTTCTCATCCTATTAGTAGCGAGGCCTACACATTCGATCATCTTGCCATTCATCTTGACTTGTTCAGAGTAATGGTAGACGACTAGTAGAGAATCTGTGTAGACTGAGAGCTTTGGGATGCCAAGCTTGAGAGCGAGTTCGAGTCCTTGAATGAGAGCCTCGTATTCTGTTACATTATTGGAAGCTTCAAAATCTAAGCAGATTGATTTTTTGATTTTTCTGCTGGAAGGGGTAATCAATACGATTCTAATTCCTGACCTTACGGGTCCTGCTAAACCATCTGTAAGAAGTCTCCACCTTTTCCTTATAGCCCATTCAGCTCGCTCGTCAAATGCTTTGGTGGGTGGATTTTCTGTAATCTCATTTGTAAGGTCAGGATTGTGCTCCCCCCAATCGGGACCCTCCACTTGAAAATCTGCAAGATAATTGGCAACGGCCTAACCTTTTCTCAATGTCATTATTTGAACTTGATATCATGTTTTCCCAAACTGGCTGACCGGAGTAGGTAGTTTGTCATGACTTTGACTGAATGAGCTTGGAAGTACTGATTAAGTTTTTGTGAAGTATAAACGAGAGTTAGAAGGATTTTTTCGATTTTAGAATACCTCGTTTTTACTGGAGTGAGGGTTCTGCTGATGAAATAGACTGGCTTTTCAATCTTTCCCTTAAGTTTAATAAGAATTGAGCTGATAGAAATGTTTATAACTGCCAGGAAGATGGTCAGTTCCTCATTATCCACAGGGGTGCTCATTATGGGAGACTTCCCCAAAAAGGATTTTAAGTTCCTAAAAATCTGCCTTGCATTCTAATGTCCATTGGACCTCTTCATTGGGCTGAACTTTCCCTCGTTTGGTACAACCTCAGAGTAGTAGGAATAGCTAACGACAGCAATCTGAAGATTTAGAAATGAATCGGTTGATCGCGGCGATCTTGCCTATAATTTTTTGTACGTCCTTCATTCTTTTTGGAGATGGCATGTTGAGGAGTGCTCGAATTTGATTTGGATCGGCCTCAATACCCTTCTAGTTGATAAGATGGCTAAAAAATCAGCTTGAATGTACTCCGAATTAACAATTATCAAGATTAAGTTATATCTTGTAAGATCGCAGAATGTTAAATATTGTAGTGAGATCTGTGATGTGGTTGTTTGACTGCATGGTCTTACACAATAGATCATCGATGTAGACTTCAGCGATTTTCCCAAGATGTGCTTTGATCATAGTCATCATTAACCGTTGATAAGCCGCGCTTGCGTTCTTTAGTTTGAAGGGCTTGAATTTGTTACAGTAAAGTCCTCTTTTAGTGATAAAAGTGGTATTTTCTTAATCTTCTTCCAGGAGAAGAATCTGATTGTATTCAGAAGCAGTGTCCATCATAGAGAAAAGTTCGTAACCTGCCGTGAAATCAAAAATTTGATAGATTATGGGAAGAGGGAAACTATCCTTTGAAGTGTGTTTGTTTAGATCGGTAAAATCTACACAAACTTGGACCTTTCCATTCTTCTTTGGAACAACGACGAAGTTGGATATCCAATCTGGATACTAAGCTTCTCAAATAAACCCCACTTTGATCAATTTCTCAATCTTAATGTTGACTTTATCTCGAAGACAAAGTGAGTATCATCGTTATTTCAATTTGACCGCTGTGGCGTTGATGTTTATGACCAATTTGTGACATGCCTTAGTCGAATCGACCCCAGGTATCTCTTCAAAAGTTCACGTAAAGATTTCTCGATTCTTTTGTAAGAAGTGAATGAGAGCATCCTTATCATTCTAGACTAGCTTGGTACGGATTAAAGTACCTCGGCTAGGTCCATCAATGTTAATATATTTTGTAGGCTCTTCTATGGAAGGTTGATCATCGATCAGACTAGTTTTCTATAATTGCTATGTAGTGTATCTGTCTGATATATCTAGAATGGCCGATACCGTATTCTCACAAGCTCTGGAAAGCTTTTGATTTCCATTGATTTCATAGAAGCCATCATTATGTTCAAAGCGAAGTACTTGATGATAAGTGGAAGTGATCGCTTCCATGTAGTGAATCCAGCAGCGGCCCATAATCCCAAGATAATGGGATTTGGCGTTGGTGACATAGAATACGACGTCAATTATGGTTGGTCTAGCGGTGATAGGTAAGATGATCTTGCCTACTCACTCTTCTTTAGAACCATTAAATCTACTGATATCGATGTCGCATGAAATGACTTGATCGGCCAACCCCATCTGGTATCGATCATCATTAGATGCATGACAAACTTCTTCAAATTAAGCATTATTAATAATGCATCATGATGTGGAAATTTTACATGACTGATGTCTTAATATTTGAATGAATTCCCAAGCCGACGATTGCTCAATTCAGGTAGAAGCTTAGCTTTTTTATCTTGAGGTATGAGATCGTAATATTCTGATAATCTTCTGCGCTTAAATCTGTAAGAGTTGTTGATCTGACAATCTCTATCATGTTGTTGTGGTATATATGGTACATGTGCTTCTCCTCAGCTTGATTTTTGATTTGGACAAAGACGAGCTGCTTCTTATAGCTACCATCCTTGTAGGATTCCAGGCCGACAATGTATTCGTACATCCGCCCATCTTTGAAAATAAATTCCAGTAACCTCTATAAAGCATAGCAGTTGTCAGTAACATGATGATTTACCTTGTAAGGCATGCAGTATGAGCGGCCTTCGATTGGTTCCAATGGTTGAGATAGACAGTATAGCTTATTATTTGATTGAATTGGAAAAATTGTGAAGATTCAGACATTCATCCAGGGGAGGACCAGTGTGAGAAATGTACTGCCTTTTCAAGGTTTGCCAGTATTAGCCTTAGAACGCTTTTGCTCACCCTGATCCTCCTTCAGTTCATTGTTTCATTCTGTAGGTGAACCTTTAATGGCTAAGACGGATTCAGTAGATAAATGCCTGATAGACACGTAATATTTACATGTGCAACTACTAAATTTATATTTACCTAGTCATTTATGAAATAAATGTGACACTAATAGTGCTTTTGTTTGTATTTACAAAAATCGGTCACATGATAAACAAGTCGTACACTTTTCTTATTTTTAATGAAAAATAAGGGTGATGCACTCCAACATGATTCTCATATGAAGTTGTCAACCAAAGGCACATGCATGGAAGCCCATTAAAGTGAATTAAATATATATATTATTCACATGAGTTATAATATCTATGCATGATTTTAGGCATTGTTTAGGGGATTTTATATTAATGGTGATATTTTCTTACCCTTCATATACTCTATAAATAGGAGGGGAACCCTGCCCATGAGAGATCATCTTGGAGAGTGTAATATCAAAGTTTAAAGCAATAAAGGTTATTCTTTCTCTCTTGTTCTTGTCTTTTACTGTTATCGTAGTAATAACAGTATGGCAATAATCAAAGGGATGAGTAGCTAATCTTCTTAGCCAAGGCTAGATGAAGCTCCACCTAATGTAGCCTTAGTACAGATTGTGTAGCTTAGTTAGAGTAATTACCTTCTCTTTATCCCGAAATTTTTCATATTCCTATTCCTTCGTCCTATGCTTGACCATAGCTAGGATTAGGAGGAGTAATGAATCAAAGTAACCATCTTGTTTGACCATAACAAGATAGGCTAGGAATATGGAGAAGATAACATAATCCATTCTTATCAACCGAACCATGGTTGAGTAAGTTGGTTTATGGGTAGTTCCCAATCACTAAATCTCATTTATCTGTTGACGTATTGCATATGCCCGACCAAGGATATGCGATACGGGAACTCATAATTTACTTTAATTATTTATGATATCTCACGGTTATAAAGGGTAGAGTGGAATCTAAGCCTTGGTTCTCACTCCAAGTTATCTTACAATATTGTTTATTTTTTCTTTTCTTTGTTTGAAACCTACTCAAATTCATTGTTATTGGATAAAACTAGTAGCTCGAGGTATAATTCGCACCACAACTCCCTTGTGCTTAACGGTACACCGTGCTCATGCAGGTCTTTTAAAATGTCAGTTTATAATCGATCAATTTTTTGGCGCCGTTGCCGGGGACTTACAAAAGTGCGTTTTATTTAAGCCAATTTTTCTTTCTTGTTTTTCTTTTTTTTTTCTTTTCTTTTATGGATCCGGAAATAATGTGATTGAGTGATTGCCTCAAACTCTCTTGACGTTATTGTATGTGTTACATAAGTGGATATTTAATATTAAAGTTCGTGACACATAAGTGGGTATTTGATTTTCCAATCTTTGTTTTATTTGATATTTAAGTCCGTGACACATAAGTGGGTATTTTGTTTTCCAATCTTTGCTTTATGATCACTAGGTCCTGCATTTTATATCTATAACCTACCGTGGTGGCACTTCGATTTTGGTGTTAACATTAACATTTTGCTTAAGATTACTTGTGGGGTCAGTAATACCAAACAAAATTTAAAGCATTACATTTGGTGGTTTTTTTTAATATAGAACTTGAGCACGAGTTGCTTTTGTTGCGAGCACGAGTATGAGCTTTGGTAATTTTTAGAAGCATCTTTCCAACCACAAAAAGTTTAACGCGCTTGAGCACGAGTTGCTTTTGTGAGTTTTACTTGAATTGTGATAAAAGACCATTTTTGTTAATCTTGATTATTACTCTCCATTGTTGATCAAACACAAGCCGATTACACATTGAGAATTTTGGGCACCGATAAGGGATACAAAAGAATGGAAAGCACAGAAAGTGTTGAAAGCGGAAATACGAAAAGCTTAAAGTGCGGCTCATTTGTTGTGAAAAATCCTTCTTGTGTCCCCTAAGTGAAGGGACACTTCCCTCTTGCGCCCCCAAAGTGAAGGGGCGGCCACAGCTACACCGAGAAATACTTCTCGTAGGTTGATACTTCTTAAAACTTGACATCTAGAAGGGGTACATATCCGCCACACCCTGGCACTAGGACATATAAAGTCATGTGGATTGTGCAAATACACGCTGCTCTAATAAAAAGATTACTGTGGTTGGATTGACCTATTATTGTGTTTAATATTCTTTTTCATTCCAACATTAGTAAAGGTAAAAACTGTTAGAGACTTGCGGGATTTCATCACCCAAAATCTCTCCAACAAGTGGGACCACCCATTAGGGATACGAAGAAATTTGTATCACACGAAAATTGAACGTTCCGGACCTTAAAATAACTGTTAATATAAAAGAGTAGCAAGATTCCTGAAGGATTTCATCACCCAACGGATAGGTGTGCCGGACCGGGGTACAAACATGGGTTCATAGGATATGACCCCAGCCTAGCGCCACAAAATACTGGTTGTAGGTTTGCGACGTCACTGTTTCGAGTGCTGACGTACGATAAGGCGACTCGCTCGGGCGTGAGGACTGAACATCTACTTTAATCTGGTACTTGCATAGTGGCGCAGGGGAGTATAGGAACCAAAGCCTTTTACCATCGTACCCATTTTGAATATAGAAGAATTTACGGGAGACCTAATTATTACTTCTAAAAAATGTTGATGCGCTAGAATCTAGGTTTGATTGATTATTTACTGCAGCGTGTGCTAAATTTTATTGATTATTTGTTGTGCATGATCAATTGGACACGTGAAGGAAAACGTTGAGGAAGCTTACCGAAACCTTTGCCCATTTACGGGTCACAACTCTGCCTAAGGGAAGAAGGCGACCACCTCACCCAGTCATTTCAATAGAGGACTTAGGAACCCCAGTTTGGAAGGAAAGTGAGTCATCTCGAGTTTTTCCAATTTTAGAGGAAGGTAATTCATCTAGATTTGACCCAATTGAACTTGTTGTCAAGCTAAAAGTCAAACCCCAAAGCATTGCTGCTGCCAAATCTCATAGGGACAATTGGACCCCAATGGTGAGTGATATGTCTTCGTGTATTGTGTTACCAGCTGTCACTAACAAACAAGGTGAGTCATTGGCTTGATTTATTAGTACCAGCATCTATCAATTCATGGGATCAAATGGAGACCAAGTTCAAAACCAAATAGTTTTCTATGGGAAAAATCCTCGCTCTTAGAAATTCAATTGTTGAATTTGTTTAAAATGAGAGTGAAACATTTTACGAGGCTTGGGAGAGGTATAAAGATCTTCTTTCAAAATGTCCCAATCATGGTTTTGAGAAGCAACATCTAGCCCAGATCTTCTATCGTGGAATAACTTCTGAGAAACGTTATATACTAGAATCCATGCATAGTGGAAAATTCTAGGACCTTGAACCTGATAGAGCTTATGAAGAGTTTGAGACACCAGCTGAGAACTCTCAGTAGTGGGATTTTGATCCACATAGACATATTTGTACTGCCAAGAAAGGTGGCTTATACAAAGTGAGTGAGGGAACAACCATCAAAGCCCAATTAGATACTCTTACTCGAAAAATTAAGGCTATGGCTACGAATCAATCTAAGGGTAGTGTGAACCAGGTTCAGCAATAGGGTATCACCGTTTGTTATGATGTAACCCATGTGACTAAAATATGTCCCATGCTCAATGAAATGAATGACAATCAAGAGAAAGTGAATGCTTTGAATAATACCTAAAAGAGGCCCTTTGACCCATACAACCCAACTTGGCAAAACCACCCAAATTTTACCTGGAAGAACAACCAACCCAGTTCAGGTTTTGGAGAGCCAGAAACCTCAGGTCATAATTTTCCTAGGAATCTCCTTTCTCAATCTTATCCTCATGCATCTTAGCAATCCTTTCAGTTATCCAAGCAGTTCCCACCCCCTCCACCCAAACCATCTTTGGACGATACCCTTTCTCTCTTCATACAACAATCAGTGCAGTTTCAACAAAAGACTTTGGTGAATCAAAATTCAACATCACAATCTATCTCTAATCTAGAGACTCAGATAGGACAATTGGCAAATGCATTGCATGAGAGACCACCAGGTATGCTACCTAGCTAACCTGTATCCAATTCGAAAGGACCACCGGGGTTTGATTCTAGCTCAATCCCAAAATAGGTTAATGCCATTACAACTCTTCGAAGTGGTCGACAAATTGATAACAAAGTTGAAATACCTAGGGTTGAGCCAACACCCGTTGCTATTGAGGATGAGGTCGATACGAGTGAACCTTCTAAGAAATCTAAGAAGTTGCCTACCTCATCTATTTCCCTACCAATGGCACATTTTGAGCCAAAGGTGCCTTATCCACAACGCCTTCTTCCGGCTAATAAAGGGATTCAAGTTGATGAGATATTGGATATATTTAAGCAAGTTCATATAAATATTCTAGTACTAGATGTCATCATTCTTATCCCTACATATGCCAAATTCCTTAAGGATGTGTGCACTAGGAAAAGGAAAATCAATGTGCACAAGAAAGTCTTCTTGACTGAAACATTAACCCTACCTATGCTTCAAGATCCTGGAAGCCCAACCATCCCTTGTAAAATTGGAGATCACAAAGTGGATAGGGTATTACTCGACTTAGGGGTTAATGTGAATGTCTTACCTTACTTGGACTATCAAGAATTAGGACTTGAAGAACTCAAACCTACTCGAATGACACTTTAATTGGCTGACAGGTCAATACGATACTTACGTGGTATCCTTGAGGATATTCTTATCAAGGTTGATACTCTCATTTTTCTTGTAGACTTTGTTGTTTTGGACACTGAAGATGTAAAAAATCCGAGCTGTGAGATCCCCCTCATATTGGGTCGCCCTTTCCTTGTGAGTGCTCATGCCATTATTAATTGCTTTAATGGGGTCTTACAACTATCAATGGGAGACATAAAGATCAAGCTCAATGTTTTTAACAATAATACTCAAATCCCTATTTCTGATGACATGGCTGAGCTAAATATGATTGAATCCCTAGTTTAGAACTCGTTCCCTAAATCATTTTTTGAGGACCCCTTAGAATCATGTCTTATGAACTTTGGTAAAGACTTTGATAAAAATCCAATTGTTGAAGAGCTTAATGTTCTACTTGACTCAACACCTATTTTTACCAAGTCCAAATGGAGACCTCATGTTGATCCTCTGGAACCGTCCACTACTTTGCCTATTCCATCTATTGTTAATGCACCCAAGTTAGACCTCAAGCCATTACCTACGACTTCATAGTATGCTTTCTTAGGTAATTCTAACACTCTGCCTGTGATCATAGCTTCCAACCTCAATGTTGACCAAGAAAGTAGATTGTTGGGGGTCCTTGGAAGACACAAATCTGCCATAGGGTGGTTTATAACAGACTTGAAGGGGATTAGCATGGTCGTCATGCATCGCATCAATCTCGAGGAAGGTGCCAAAAATTCTTGTGAGATGTAACGGCGGTTGAATCCCACCATGATGGAGGTGGTGTAGAAGGAAGTTCTCGAACTTTTGGACTTGGGTATCATATACCCCATTTCGGATAGTAAGTGGGACAGTCTCGTTCAGGTTGTACCTAAGAAATCATGGATTACTGTAGTTGAAAATGAGAATAATGACCTAATCCCCAGCCGCATGACCACCAGATGGCGTGTATGTATCGACTACATGAAATTGAACACGGTCACAAGGAGAGATCATTTTCCTCTTTATTTCATTGATCAAATGCTTGAACGCTTAGCCAGAAAAACTCATTACTGCTTTCTTGATGGTTATTCTGGATACAATCATATCTCTATTGCCCTAGAAGATTAGGAGAAGAAAACTTTTACATGTCCTTGTAAGACATATGCTTATCGACGTATGCCATTTGGGTTATGCAATGTACCCGCTACATTCCAGAGTTGTATGATGAGCATATTTTTTGATATGGTTGATAAATTTCTTGAAATCTTTATGGATAACTTTTATGTATTTGGATCGTCTTTTGAAGAATGTTTACACCATTTAAAGCTTGTGCTAGAACGATGTAAACAAACCAATTTGGTGTTAAACTAGGAAAAGTGCCACTTCATGGTAACACAAAGGATAGTTCTTGAACACATTATCTTCAACAAAGGGATTGAAGTCGATAAGGCCAAGATTGACATTATCTCTTCTTTACCTCCACCTCGGACGGTCAAGGCCATTCGATCATTTTTGGGGCATGCTGGGCTTTATCACCGGTTCATCAAAGATTTTAGTTAAATTTCCCAGCCCTTGTGCAATTCACTTACTAAGGACACTGATTTCAACTTTGATGATGCATGTTTAGAAGCTTTTGAGAAGCTTAAACTTTTATTAACTTTAGCCCCTATTATCCAACCTCTCAATTGGGAACTTCCCTTCGAGCTCATGTGCGACGCTTCTGATTACGCTGTTGGAGAAGTTTTAGGGGAAAAAGTAGATAATAAACCTCATGTTATTTACTATGCTAGTCACACGCTTAATGACACATAATTAAATTACTCTACCATAGAGAAGGAGTTATTAGCCATTATGTTTACCTTGGAGAAATTTCGTTCATACCTTGTTGGATCCAAAATCATTGTTTACACCGACCATGTGACCTTAACGTTTTTGTTATCTAAAAAAGATGCTAAGCCTCAGTTAATCAGATGGATTCTTTTGTTACAAGAGTTTGATATCGAAATTCGAGATAAGAAAGATATTAAGAATGTGGTTACGGATTATCTACCTCAAATTCTCACTGAAGGCGCTAAAGATTTTCTCCCTATCTTAGAGACATTTCCTGATGAGCAGCTCATGGTTATCTCACAACTGCCTTGGTACGCCGACATTGTCAATTATCTTGCTACCCAATGATTACCTGCACATTGGTCAAAACAAGATTGAATCAAATTCTTACACGAGGTTAGACGTTTTAGTTGGGATGATCCCTATCTTTATAAGTTTTGTTCCAACCAAGTAATTAGGAGATGCATCACAAATGATGAGTTCCATAGTGTATTCACATTTTGCCATACCTTAGCTTGCGGAGGACATTTTGAAACCAAGAAAACTGTGGCAAAAGTCCTTCAATCTGGTCTTTATTAGCCTGCCCTTTTTCGTGACGCACATACATTTTGTTCTGAATGTGATAGGTACCAGAGGACTGAGAATAATTCTCATCGAAACATGATGCCTTTGAAAAACATCCTTATTGTTGAACTATTTGATGTTTGGGGCATTGACTTTATGGGCCTACTTTATCTCGCGTTTACCTTTATATTCTCGATGCCGTCGATTATGCTTCTAAATGGGTTGAGGCGGTGCCATGTCAAACGAATGACCATAAGCCCATGGTAAAAAATTTAAAAAGTATTTTTAATCGTTCTGGTACCCCTCCGGCAATTATTAGTGATGGTGGTAAACATTTTCGTAACCGTGTCTTTCAAAATCTTTTGAAAAACTACTCCATCACTCATAAAGTTTCCACACCTTATCATCCACAAACAAGTGGTCAAGTTGAAGTATCTAATCGGGAGATTAATATAATTTTTGAAAAAACAGTTCGAACCGATCATAAAGATTGGTCTGATCATCTTGATGATGCCCTTTGGGCATATCGAACAGCTTATAAAACCCCGATTGGTATATCCCCCTATAGACTTGTCTTTGGGAAGGCTTGCCACTTACCTGTGAAATTGGAGCACAAGGCTCTCTGGGCAACAAAGACCCTTAATTTTGAAATGGATAAAGCCGGATCACATAGAAAACTTCAAATTTTTGAACTTGATATACTTCGCTGCGAGGCTTATGAAAATTCATAAATTTACAAGCAACGAACTAAAGCTTTTCATGATAACTCAATTATTCTTAAAAATTTTGAGCCTAATAAAAAAACGTTACTCTACAATTGCCGGCTACGTTTATTTCCTGGGAAATTATGTTCTCGTTGGTATGGCTCTTTCGTAGTTAAAACTATTTATTCTAATGGAGTCGTGGAGGTAGAGGATCCTAAAGACGGTAATACTTTCAAAGTCAATTGGCAATGTTTAAAACCGTATTTAGAATCTTATACTTCAGATAAATAAACAATTTTTCTAGTTGACCCGACATATCAGAGCTGATATCATGTACCCTATAGTACCATTATAAATTATTTAATTATGGGGGTACATTCGTCTGGCTGAGGATGGTAAACTTAGCGCTTCTTGGGAGGTAACCCTTGACACATTCAGGTGAGAAATTTCAGTTTTCCTCTTCCATTTATTTTCTTGTTCTAAAATATTGAGGGCAATGCTTGATTTAAGTTTGGGGGTAGAAAACCATTTCTTGATATGTTTTTGAAAAAAAGTAAAATAATGACACTTTGACAATTTATGATATATTTTTGACGAATTTCCAAACACTTAAACTGGTTTTATCTTGACATAAATATTATGGAGAAACCTAAATTTTGAAATTATACCAAGTATACACTAGAATATTTTGAAATATCTTAAGCTGATGTACTATCTTTTTATTATCAACTAATTCAAGTTAACTTGGCATATTTTGAAAACGTGCACTTCACTGTAGTTTTGTAATTAATACCTTCAATAGATTTTTGCTCAGTATAAAAGAAATTTAACATTTATGTTAGGAATAGTTTTCTACAAGGGAGACAACTTCCTAAGAATAAGTTCATTCCTAAGGAAAAAAAAAACCAAATGTGCTCTAAAAACTTTTACGCTGCAAGGCTACTCGCATGATTAAGAACTGGAGGAAAAATTATCACCAATCTCGAGTTTGACCATGAACTATGTTAAAGGAGCAAGAAAATGTTGCTTGTGAGAATCCTGAGACTAGGTCATGATGGAGAACCAGACCCTGGCAACCTTAACCAACTGGCAGGGATTATCGACCGAAAACTCCTTGTTACGGAGGCTTCACTAAGAAGTAAAGTACTCAAAAGAAAAAGTTTACAAAAGAAAAGAAAATAAAATAAAATTTTAGGAACACGAATTGACTAAGGCACTTGTCAAACTAACCGTTGAATTTATTCCAGTAAGAACTAGACTACCAAAAAACTATGTAAATTATTCTAGACAACGTATTAAGCGATAAAATTATTTTCATTGTACACTCAAATATAGCTAAAGCAAAATACTTGAATCTCTTTCTAATCTTGAGGTACTACCTCAAGTTTCGGATAAGCTTAAAATATTATTTGGTATAGTTAGGAAAATAACAAGTTTAATGATTTTTTCATTGGTATATTTTTGTCACAACTAACTAAGGATAACTTCACAGGAAATGAGTAATATGTATTCTAGAATTGTTTAAAATATCACTATTAACTTTTGTGGGTATAGTCACTGCAAACCCTCACGAGAAAATACACGTCCACCAGGCTAAACCTGGGGTTTGACGGCTTGTTGCATATGCTAAATGCAACTGCATGACATGCAAAAATGGTTTTTGTTTACTTTTGCTCGAGAACTCACAAAATATAAGCTCGGGGGTATTTGATAGACACATAATATTTGCGTGTACAACTCCTAAATATATATCTACCTAGTCATTTATTAAATAAATGAGACACTAATAGTACTTTTGTTTGTATTTATAGAAATTGGTCACATGATAAACAAGTCGTACATTTTTCCAATTTTTAACGAAGAACAAGGGTGATGCACTCCAACAATGATTATCATTTGAAGTTGTTAACCAAAGGCCCATGCATGGAAGCCCATTGAAGAAAATTAAATATAGATATTATTCTCATGAGTTATAATATCTATGCTCGATTTTAGGCATTGTTTAGGGAATTTTATATTAATACTGATATTTTGTAACCCTTCCTCCTATACTCTATAAATAGGAGGGGAATCTCACCCATGATAGATCATCTTGGAGAGTGTGATATCAAAGTTTAAAACAATAAAGGTTATTCTTTCACTCTTGTTCTTGTCTTTTACGTTTATCATAGTAATAGTAGTATGGCAATAATCAAAGGGATGAGTAGTTAATCTTCTTAGCCAAGGCTAGATGAAGCTCCTCCTAATGTAGCCTTAGTATAGATTGTGCAGCTTAGTTAGAGTAATTACCTTCTCTTTATCCCAAAATTTTACATATTCGTATTCTTTAGCCCTATGCTTGACCATAGCTAGGATTAGGAGGAGAATCTAAGTAATTATCTTGTTTGACCATAACAAGATAGGTTAGGAATATGGAGAAGAGAACATAATTCATACTTATCAGTCGTACCATGGTTGAGTAAGTTGGTTTATGGGTAGTTCCCAATCACTAAATTTTTTTATCTTTTGACATATTGCATATGCTCGACTAAGGATATGAGATATGGGAACTCGCAATTTACTTTAATTATTTATACTATCTCACGGTTAAAAAGGGCCGAGTGGAATCTAAGCCTTGGTTCTCACTCTAACTTATCTTACAATATTGTTTATTTCTTCTTTTTTAAGCTCGAAACCTGCTCAAATTCATTGTTATTGGATAAAACTTGTAACTCAAAGTATAATTCGCACCACAAGTCTCTTGGGACACGACCCCGCTTACCCTTGTACTTAACGGTATACCGTGCGCTTGCGAGGCTTTTAAGGCGTCGGCTTATAATCGGTTAATGCCTTTCGGACTTCATCCTTTCCAGGTCGACATACCCATTGACCTTGGTGATAATATCCTCCAAGGTCGTGGGTTTTTATTGGAAGAGGTACTCTTTGGCCTTGCAGTCGAGCTGGAGCACGTTGGTGAGAGCTATAACAACTATTTCTGATCAAGACTATCTACTTTACGCACGAGCTCCTAAAACTTCTTTGCAAAGGCCTCGAGCTTCTCCCCTTGTAATTGTTTTAGACTAGTAAGGGAAAATAAATTATCCTCCTTGTCTTTATTGTGAGCATACGTCTTGATGAATTACTTCTGTAGGTGATCGAACGTGATGATGGAATCTTCAGGTAGAGAATTAAACCACCAGAGTGGTTCCCCCTGTAGACTTGTTGAGAACAGACGGTAGAGAATGAGGTTGAGATTGGAATACAATCCCAATGAATCACGGTATTGTTGAATGTGCTTCTTTGGATCGGTGCCCTTGTATTTACGTATCTTCGGAGTATGAAAACCTTTTGGTACTTCCATTTAAAATAACTCTTTGGGAATTGGTCTTCCTTGTAACTTGGTAAGATCGTCTTTATTGCCTAGAGTTTGAGCTTCAATTAACTTTTTGATTTGCTGATTCATATGCTCTTGTGTGACATATTGATGTATGGCCTGAGTGGCTTGGCAAGATGGTTAAGGATTATGAGTGTTGTTTCCCTCACTCAAGCGTTTACGTACTGGAAATAGAGGTTGAGGTCATTGTTCTTCCTCTTGTCATTTAGAAGGTTAGAGACCTCATCTGATATCAGACTGAACTTCACCACCCAAATGAATGGAAAGTTGAGGTTCGTGCTAAATATTTCTGGAAATGGCTTTGCTGGTGGCCCCTCGAGGTCCTAACCTTTCTCATATAGAAATTTAGGAGTGCTACGGAACTTGATCATGATTTCTGGTTTGGGGAGTGTCATGCAAAGCTTGTAATACGGTTTGCATGCTTGTCATCTGGTCTTCATGTCGTTGGAACGCTGTCAAACGTGTTTGTCGCTCGACTTCGAACTCCTTCTCGCGGAGCTCTCGGTGAAGTATTAATTGACGTTTGAGCTAATTATGTTTATCTGTTTCGGCGTGGAGATTAGCCCGTAGTTCTGTAAGCTTTTCTGGCTCAACAAAAAGAAAGAGTTGGATTCCTGTTGTAGGTCACCTGGAAGTGACAATGATGAAGATGGATATTAAATTGAATGTATGCCTTAGGATATCGCAGAAATGTCTTCTTTCCCACAGATCGTACCAAATGTAATGGCCAAATTCTGTAGCTCGAAATGGCTCAGAATTAGCTCTTACACCAATGTACCTGTGACAAAAACTAATGTAAAGCAAGAAATGGCACAGGTAATTTAGCGTGAAAAACCTTTGAATAGGTAAAAAACCGCGACCTCGAGTTGAGGGTTTTAGTAACAACAACTTTTATTGCTTGAGGCTGATATCTTATTACAAGTGATCTCTCAAACTAGAAATACTTGATCTTGTAAATAAAAAGTTTTGTGTCAGAGTATAGAAAATTTGATTTTTCTTGGTCCTCTAACTCTTTTGGAGCTTTTTCATTATATAGACCTTACCCGCATCTCGTTATCGTGTTGAAGCACGTTCTTCGATTTTTTTAATTTATTTTTTAAAACTGTTTATCTTATTGATAGTAGAAAAAAATACAATAGAGCTAAAGTGTTGTTCTTGCTTATCTAGGAAGTTAATGAAGAAACCAATATTCAAAATTATAACCTTATGTAAGGCACCCCCATTTTGTCATGCCTAAGAGCTGCTCTTGCTTATCTAGGAAGTTAATGAAGAAACCAATATTCGAAATCACCAAGCGAACTTGTTAATTTAGCTAAACAATCTGTAACTTTGTTCCATTATCTGTAAATATGGGTGATGTGTATACCATGAGTTCTGCATATATCAAGTACTTGTTTCTATATGTTAACGCATCTCCATGGTACCTCACTAGTAGAGCATAGCCACTTACAAAGAATGAGGGAGTCTACTTCAACCTAGAATGGGAACCAAGAATATGCAACACATGCTTTCAACCCATAGAGCAAAGCCAAAACTTCTATAATCATATTATTGCCCTCTCCAAACAACACTGTATAACCATACACAAGGTTGATAACCCGATCTCTTACTACGCCTCCACCACCACAAGGGTCAGGATTTAGAATGGAAGACCTATTAGTATTCAATTTAAAACCACATAACGGATGAATCCATCTAACCACTCTTCCTTGTTTAGGCACTACACATTTCGGGGAAATCTGCATAGCTTGTAAGGTAAGAGATTCAATGTAAGAACAGTTCTTGGTCACTTTGAGCTTCAAATTTGAATCATTTAACCCCTGCTTCACCTTTGAAATTATGCGAGAGGCATTCATGACAATATTGTCATATTTAAAAGCATTCCTTGACTTCCAAATTTCTAAGAAAATTAAGTAAGGGAGAATACCTTGCATTAATATGCTCATATGACTGCTTTTATTAGCTCCTGATTGCCTTTGATGAGGAATGTCTTGTATTGATTGAGATCGAAATAGCCTTAAACCGCACACCCTGCTGAAATGAGCCCACACTTCTCTAGCAATGAAACCATGCACAAATAGATGGCTGAGAGAATCAACTTTGTGATTAGAGCAGCAACAACATCGAGATAGAAACTAAATATAGCATCTCTAAACCACAGTATCAACATCAACAAAACCTTGCAACAACTTCCAATTGAAAAATTGTATCTAAGCAGGTATTACCTAATGCCATATCCTGTCTATTTGATCAATGGGAATAGACTGAGATTTGACCAAGTTCCAAGCAGTTTTAATAGTAAACCTACTATCAATTTAAGGTACCCATACAACATTATCTGCCTCCTCAAATAAAGTAAACCGTTGAGATATAGATCTTTTCATACTGGATGGAATATCATTTCTCAGCTTGTACCACTGCCATGTACCATCTACAGTAATCACATCCTTAATGAGTATTCTTTGACCAGTTTCTATATCCAAAATATCACTAATGCATCTATCGCCCAACCAGTTATCATGCCAAAATTCAATGTTTCCATGCCCCACTGTCCAAGCAGTGTTTGATTGAACAGCCTCGAAATGCTTAACCATCTCCTTCATAAGTTTAGAGGCAAAACTAGGTGCAGCCATAGGGAGATTTTCAATAAAATATTTGCTCTTCATGTATTTAGATCATAGAGATTCTTTATGTAACACTGACCAAACTTTCTTTAGTAAAAAGCTTGTTTTGAAGGCTTCCAAACTTCTAAAACCCAATCCATCCTTAGATTTAGGCCTACAAATCTGAGACCAGGAAACCCACTTCTTCTTAGGTCTACCCTCAAATAATGAGGTAAGTGGTGGTTGAGTTTGTGGGAGACAGGTGTCTTTGACTTGCTCATATTCTTCTGTTGTGCTCGATCCACGTTCTCTATCAGTTTGTGGTCTAGATGTCAATGCTGACTGTTTATGTCACATTTGAAATGCGTGAGTCTGATATGGAAGTAGTTCGAATTTGAGTTAGGTCGAGGGATAGGTCCCTACACTAATGATCTTAAAAAAAAACACACAAATTCTCAAGAGTGTAATCAATAATACAGAATGATTAAGTTTAACTATGCTAACTTTTGAAGGATAGACTACACTATTTTCCCTTTTGCACTTTTCTCTTTTCCATTGTCACCCACTTTTATCCTACTGAGTTATCGTGCAAAGTTTTGATGAAGCAGATTGCAAGAACATTTAAAGCCTATATGATATTAGGATTTAGGTTTGCATTATTTTCCTAAACGCATATTTTTTCCCACTGAGTAAATTTGCAAGATCGTGCAAGGCAATCAACCCATTACAATACACAATGAAAAATATGTGATGTTTTGTACATAGGCGCGAGCCCATATGAGGGTGTAGCCGCCACAATCGTACACCAAAGAATAAGTCCCTTAGGGTTCAAAGAGAAAATTTATGAGATCCATATATATGCATGATCATTAATTTGACAACTTACTGAAACTCACAGATTTTCCAGCAACTATTATTTGTGAGCTCGAGTGAAATTCAAAAATTGAATTAAGAGTCGTAGACTCGTGGTTCGCGGCCTTTTATTATCTTTTAATGTGAAGCGTAAACAATTTGGAAATCCCAATTTCCTTCAAATGTACGGCGTTTATCAAGTTGAAGAACAACAACCACTATCTTCAATAAGGCCGAGACTATTAAAGTTTTTCTTGAGTTTGGAGAAAAATTTAGTTTTTCTAACTTGTTAGCTCCGGTTGAGAAGAAAGAGTGTGAATAATAAAGTGCAAATCAAAACTTGGATGCGGAAACGATGCAACCGAGTGTGAATATTAATGTATACCCTTTTATATTAAGAGATCTTCTCTTTCCTATAAGAAGACATGTCTTTGGAAATTAGTAACCACAAACCCACTCAGTCTGGGGGTCTTGGCATTCGCACCGCTTTTAACCATAATCAAGCCCTGATGGCCAAACTCTTCTGGCGGGTCATCAAAAAGCCAGATAAGGTATGGGCTAATAACCTGAAAGCAAATTATACCCCCAAAGACTCCGTTATGCTGGCCCTCCCCAAGCCTGCAGACTCCTGGATATGGATAGGTATCCTTAAAGCCCGTAATAACATATGGTCCGAGCTTCGCTGGCATATAGGAGACAGAGAAAGCGTCGACCTCTGGTTGGAACCATGGATCCCGGGTATTAGATCGGGAGACTAGCTGGCCCCGTCCCCGCTGTCAGAGAAGTCACCAAAGTTACGGACCTCATTTGGACCAATAGCCAAACCTGGAAAACGCACCTCATCCAATCCACCTTTCATCCTGACCTTTCCGACATTATCATCCGTATCCCTCTCAGCAAACATCCTGCAAAAGACGTTCTAAGATGGACCAAGGAAAATAACGCATCCTTACAGTCCGGTCTGTTCACAATATTTCGACTGACACTTCACCTAGAGATTTCTTCGCCCTCCCTCAAACAACCCCACCCTCTATACCCTGGGAAAAAATTTAGAAACTCCAAGTCCCCTTTCGTATCTAAATCTTTCTTTGGAAAATCCTTCAGAATGGTATCCCTACCAATTTCAACCTTTGGCATAGTAACGTAGATTGGGATACTAAGTGCCCCCTAAGCGGCCTGGAAGAGGAAACAACTATCCACACTTTATTCTTCTGCCCCAAGATCCGAGACATCTGGCTCGAGTCAGACCTCTTGATCGACTTCAAAAATTGGAGCTACACAGAATCGGTTCCTATCACTCTCTTAAGAGGCTTTCAAAATCATGGGCATGTTTCTCATTTTTCATCTTATTGCATCTCTTTTAGTACCACTTCTTTTGCTATCTGGACCAGCAGGAACTCTCTCCTATTCGAGCAACAAGCTAAAATAACGAGGGATATTCTGCATCATGCAAAAAAGCTCTGTACCATTCCCCAAACTCCCTCGAACCCAAACCTCTCCATTAGACAGACTCAGACCTAATACCAAGTCCAAAAGGGATGGCATATTGTTATCGTGGATGCCTCCTGGAACGCCTAGGATAAGCCTGGGGGGTCGGGTTTCACTATTAAAAATCACTCAATTTTTTATATCTGTGCAGGAAACAAACGGGCCAGAGCAGCTGACGCTGAAGAGGCTGAGGCGCTCGCAACTCTTCGAGGACTGGAGGTGGCTCGGCATTTAGGTTTGTAATGAATTTTTCTTTTGTCTGACTGCCAGAGGATCGTTCGAGCCTTTAGATAGAGGTCAGAGGATCTTAGTTGGGGAACTCTTACCCTTTCTCCGGATACGAGAGCTGTAGCAGATTTTTCTTTTTTAGATTTTAGATTTGAGTATGTTAACCGTAGTTGGAACACTGCAACTCACTCTGTAGCAGCTAGGGGAGTTGGTTACCCATTTTCTGGTTATTTTGTAGGCCAAGAGGCCAACACTTGCGTAAATTCTCTCTCCCCCCCCCCTCACTTTCAGGCGAGTAATTTCATCCTTCTCTTTTGCATAAAAAAAAAGAAAGTAATATAAACTATGTCTAAAGTGGGATGACTTGAATATTTAATAACCACTTATAATGGATTTAATTACTTTGAAAAGAAAACAGTAGGAATTTTTTGTGTCTAAGCTCTTTTCTAATTTAAGATCCCATTATGAATTGGTACGATCATAAATTCAAAAAAGAAAGGAATTACTCAATGAAAGTGGGACAATCATCCATGCAGAAGGGTAATCTACAATCAAATTAGAGATTACCTTAAACCAAGAATTAACGAAGAATACAATATTTGGTGGGTTAAATTTCCCAAGAATAATTTATAATGCCCAATTGATTGAATTACAATAAATTACTCTTCCAAAACCCTAAGTTTTCAATTACAACTTAAATCCCTTCATATTGTCATGCCTTGCCCTCTTTTGAAGGTTACAAGTTTATAAGTTACAATATAGGAAAAAATTATCCTTTAAACAACCTAATAGAGGAGTAGTCGCGATAGTCATTTGGACGGACCTAGGAGTCATTCGAACGACAAGCAAAAGTAAGCCTAAAAATAAAACACTCAGATTCGTTGTCATAGCTTGAACTGTCTAGATAAAAACTGTAACAGTTTATGATCAAAATGTACCACAACCTCCTTTTGCAACTTTCCCATTTCAGTTTGTTGGGAAACCGAGGAGGCAAATCGTAATGCGGAAACACAATACGATTTAACAAGAACCAAAAATCTATAAACTAACTACAAAAAATTCTAACAAAGGCAATAAAACACATACACAAGGTTTAAATTAGGTGGAAACCCTAAACAGGATCAAAACCACCCCCGACAAGCACGACGAATATATTATCAAACTAGGGTTACAAGAAGTTACAGATATCACTCAAACCTTACCTCTACCCTTACAGATAATCCCAGCAGGAAATCCTGGAAAGAAAAACCCAAGAAATATCTCCAGAGCTAAACCATAAATTTCTTCCTTTTCTCTCTCTAACTCTTTTCTCATGTATTGAGGCCTTTAACATACACTTTCTATTTATAGGCTTTCCATTAGGTCATCTCTCATATATGCATCACAAGATAATCCATCGCTTTGGATCAAATTCCCTTAAAAACAAACTTAAAAACAAACAATCAGAGCCATTTTCGTTCGAACGAGTCATTAGGTCGTTCGAACGAACTTTTTCCTACTCCTTAGAATTTTGGCTCAATAGCTCAATTCGTTCAAACGACTTCTTAAGTCGTTCGAACGACTTCAACGAAACTCTTTCATTCGAACGACTTTCCCACTCGTTCGAACGACTTTCCCTAGTTTTTGAGCTGTATTCCTAAGAATCTTCACCTTGGCGATAAAACCATTTCTTCTACTGCATTTGTCGTGTATCCTTGTCGTTTCTCAATTAAGAGAATTACCCGAGTCTAGGCTTTTCCTAGACCCTCCAATCGGAACCCACTTTATGATCATCTTTGTAGACCGTGCCATTGCTCCACCTTGAACTAAATTACCCTTTCAAGAAATCTCCATAGCTCCCTTGGTACACGCAACCTTCATATCTCCACCCATTAATTTACCAACTAATGTATATAAGTTCCCGCTTATAACTCCCTTCATGATCAAAGAAGATTTTTGATAAACTTTTATTACACCACCTTGCCCGGAGTAATTGTAACCCTTATTATCTAACTTGGAAAGTGAAATTAAATTATAAGTCATACATGACACAAGTTGAACATCATGAAGAACTACGATGCATCCATCGAACATCCTCACGCGAATATCACCCACTCCCGAAATCGGCCTTCGAGGGTCATCGCTTGTCAACACAAACATTCTACTCTCACACCTTGCATAATTATCGAACCATGCCTTGTGTGCACATATATGTATTGTAGCCCCACTATCAAATACCCATCCTCTATCGTGGCGAGAACCATCAGCGGCCACCACGTGGAGCACCTCGTCACCATCATTACTAGTAACCGTTGTCAATTTGTTAGTGTCACTTTTGGAAGCTCTTGCCAAACTTGATCCTATACCTTTCCCCGCTTTGGAATCCGATCTATAATGACCCGATTGACCACAGCTCCAACAAGTTCCTTTTTTGAATCTATTAAAGCTTTTCTTCCCGCTAACCACTATTGTAGAGTTTTCCCCAAAGGATTCGCTACCCTTAAGCCTTCTCTCCTCGGAAAGAAGCATACTTGTAACCTCCTCAAAACTCATGGTTTACTTCCCATACATCAACGTAGGTTAAAGATTCTTGAAGGTAGACGGAAGAGACCATATGAATTAAAGCGCCATATCTTCATCCTCAACTTTAACTCCGATCGATTCTAATTCTGAAACGATCCCGTTCAAAGAACCTAGGTGATCACGAACTCTCGGGCTCTCATTTATCTTAAGTGTATGAAGCCACTCCTTGAGGTATAAGTGATTCAAAAGACTCTTCGTTTGGTACAAACTTTCAAGCTTTTACCAAAGACCCTTTGCGGTCTTCTCTCCAGCCACGTTTGCCAAAATGTTCTTAGCGAGACAAAGGCGTATCCCGCTTGCAGCCCTTGAATCCAAATCTTCCCAGTCTTCTTCATTGTCGTCCGCTCTCTGGGCCGCTATACCTTCAACCAAAGTTTTAGGTATAGGCTTCCCTTTCAGTGCCTTGTGTAACCCGCCTTGAGTCAAGATATCTTGGACTTGTATTTGCCATAATCCAAAATTAATCTTCCCATCAAACTTCTCTACATCAAACTTGATCATGTTAAAATACTTAGATCTTCCCATCTTGCTACTCTACTTTACTCAAACCTTGCTCTGACACCAATTGTTGGGAAACCGAAGGGTCAAATTGCAACGCGGAAGCGCAATATGATTTAGCAAGAACCAAAGATTATAAACTAACCACCGAGAATTCAAACAAAGGCAATAAAACACATACACAAGGTTTAAATTAGGTGGAAACCCTAAACAGGATTAAAACCACCCCCGACAAGCACGACGAATATATTATCACACTAGGGTTACAAGAAGTTTTAGAGATCACTCAAGCCTCACCTCTACCCTTACAGATAATCCCAGCAAGAAACCCTAGAAAGAAAAATCCAAAAAATCTCTCCAGAGCTAAACCCTAGATTTCTCCCTTTTTTCTCTCTAACTCTTTTCTCCTGTATTGAGGCCTTTAACATACACTCTCTATTTATAGGCTTTTTATTAGCTCATCTCCAAAATAGGCATCACGAGATAATCCATCGCTTTATATCAAATCCCCTTCAAAATGAACTTTGAAATAAACAAACAGAGTCATTTTCGTTTGAACAAGTCATTAGGTCGTTTGAGCAAACTTTTTCCTACTCCCTGGAATTTTGACCCAAGAGTTCAATTCGTTTAAATAACTTCAACAGAACTCTGTCGCTCGAACGACTTCCCCACTCGTTCAAATGACTTTTCCTAGTTTTTGAGCCGTATTCCTAACACGGTTTGTTACTGAGGAGACATTATCATAGTAGGCAACACTTCAGCCAATGTATCCTCTTGAACCAGCTGTACTATTAATACAAACTTGTCACTCGCATTAACCAACCTCTTTACTTGAGTCGCCATTACTAAATTCTCCGTTGTTACTGTTAAAGTATGAACTCGAATTATGTTTGAGGTCATTTTTAGTTCGAGTTATTTAAGTTCAAGGATTGAAGACGAATTGAAAATGAGATTTTCAATATTCAAATTCAAACTAGTTAAGATCGACAGAAGTTCGAGCTGGTCAAGTATCCTGAAGATTCGAACTGGTTAAGTTACCTAGAGTTCGAACTGGTTATGTTGCCTGAAGACTCGAGCTGGTTCTGTTCGAGTTGCTGAAGAAGAGTTTAAAATAGATCAAAGTCGTTCGAACGAGATTAGACTTCGTTCGAATGAGATTTGTCTAGTTGCCATTTAAAGTCTTCTTCTGAGACGTTGAGTTTTGCCTCGAGATCCGTTCTACTTGTATTTAGTCCTCTAATATATAAAGATAACTTAGGTTATTTTGTTAATCTATCTTTTCCCTGTGATTTTTATTCTAGACCTAGAATTTGAGAGACCCCATTAAAGATTGAGAAGCTTGGAGAGATCATTGTAACCCGTTTGATTAACATAGTGGATTGTTCGGGGAGTGGGTTTTTTTTATCCTTAAGGGTTTTCAACTTCCCACCTCTAAGAATTCTTGCGTTCTTTATTATTTTATGTATCTTAGTCTGGTTGATTGGCATATTTCGCGTATCGTTCTTGTAGTAGAAGAGAGATTGACTACCTCTATTCTCAACAGTTACATGTTCTTTACAAGCATTGATATGAAATTTATTTCCCTCCTTCATAAGTTGATAATTGTTAGCTCTACGATAATGAATCGTATCTCAGTCTCAAAGATTAAGGCTACACAAAATGACCTGATACACATCTAAAGGAACCACCTCACACGTCACCTCGTCAATAAACCTTTTAGTGATCACAAACTTGAACATACACTGTTTCGTGATCTTCAACTCTGCATCTTTCTGAATCCACCCAAACCATACGGCTTAGGATGAGCCGTAATATTCAAACCTATCTTTTTCACCAATACTTCAAAAATCAAGTTCTTCTGACTACCCGGATCAATGATGACCTCTATCTTCACTTAAATATTGACATGAAAAAGTTCTTTTCGACTCACCTCCTCGATAGCCATGGTCTGCTGAAACATAAAAGTAAGCTTAGGATTCAGTTTATCTAAATTCGGGAGGTCAACACCGTTACGGCCAATACACGCTTCTCTTTCTTACTCTTCTCCTCCTTCGGCCTAAGCTTTGGATAAATTTTCTAACATTTATCTAAAATATGCCCACTTTCCTTACAAAGACTACAATAATTCTCATTAGAAGAAGAATCTTCTCCTTTGGACTCTCTCTTGTTCTCATTCTTCCAACAAGACTTGTACCCTGACTTGCTCTTGTCATTTTTATTGTCACTCTTCAAGTACTTTCCATCAATGGTAATTACTTTCACGGTAGCATCTTTGATATTTGCCACATTAAAGAGTTGTAACTTCCTTCTAATAGACTTTGACAAACCACCTGTGTACTTTATAAATATCTCATACTCGTCCACATCGACGTCCAAAGCCAAAACTTGGTTACAAAACTTTGTAGTGTACTCTTGCATTAATTGTACATGCTTTTGCCATTTAAACTATATATCCTACTCATATCCAATTGGATTTAATTACTTCCTAACCAACACTTTAAATTATTTCTATTTTAAACTTCCTACGATATGGCATTTCTTATAAGATTTCTACTTCGTGAGTGCATGACTTGTGAATTTCAATGTCAAAAAATAAATTTTCTGAGTATTTGAGTATTCCTGCACTGAATAATAGGTCTCTAACCTTTCTATCCAGTTATCCAATTTTTCCACATCGATTGACCCGTCGACTAGAATTTTAATTTTAAAATCAATGTGATGATTACGCATAATATTTATGGACTTACCAATAACCAATTTTTCTTCTACGAAGTCGGTATTACTAGAATCTCCATCGTTCTCTTCGTTACCCACGTCCTTCTCCTCCTCCTTAATTCCTTTCATCTCCTTACAATCTTTCTACTTTGTGGAAGTGGATGTTTTAGCGAGAGCTAACTATTCTACCAAGTCCCATGAGGTAGTAGTTAGGTGAGAAACTTGATTTTTAAGTTTTGTGAGTTAATCTTCTGAATCGCCCATCTATGTATTTACATTTTTCTTCGAATTAGGTTTTCTATAATTTTTCAACGGACTCACAATTATCTCATTCGTTTGCTTAAGTCGGTCATTTGTAGAGACCATAAACCAAGAACCCCCCAAGAATCATAGCTCCAAAATCTGATACCACTTAATCCATAATCGAATTAGAGAATACCTTAAATGAAGAATTAACGAAGATTTGGTGGGATAAATTTCCCAAGAAGAATTTTTGTTGCTCAATTGTTTTGATTACAATAAATTACTCTTCCAAACTCCTAAGTTCCCAATTATAACTTGGATATCTTCATATTGCCTAGCCTTGCCCTCCTTTAAAGGTTATAAGTTTCCTAGTTACAATATATGACGAAATTGCTCTTAAAACAACCTAATAAAGGAGTTGTCGCGATAGTCGTTCGAACAAACCTAAGAGTCATTTGAACAACTGCCCAAAATAAGCTTGAAAACGAAACCAGTCAGAGTCGTTCGAATGACTCCAAGGCTTGCTTGAATGACCAAGGTTGTTTTGCCTAAATTCTTGAACAGTTCGTCTGATTTCACTTTCCTTTTAGTCGTTCGAACGACCTAAGTATTTTTACCCAAAATCTGGACCAAGTTGTTTGGCTTGACCTTGCTTCTTCTCGTTCAAATGACTCCAAGGCCCGTTCGAATGACTTGGCATCATTTGGAGGGGTTTAGTGTTCAGATCCTCAAGAGAAAAATTAGCTTTCAACGCTCCTTCTCAAGCACCTCGAGATGATGGGTGTGTTTATTGTTGGGGCGCGATAACAACTTTCTTGGTTCTCTTAGTAGTAATTCTAGCGGAGGACAAGGTAGAAGTCGTATTCCTTTTCCCCTTTGTTTTTATTGTGGAAAAAGAAGACATGTGTTTATTGCTAGTACGCGATAGCAACTTTCTTGGTTCTCTTGGTAGTAATTCTAGCGGAGGACAAGGTAGAAGTCGTATTCCTTATTCCCAATGTTTTCATTGTGGAAAAAGAAGACATGTTGATTTTTTTTTTTTTTTTTTTTATTGGCAAACCTTAGATTAATAAGCAAAATGTGTTACAAAAGTGGTGTTATCTTTCTCGAGGGTCATATGTAGCCACTCAGGAGGGGAGTCACACCAAGACCACAAAAAATTATCACCCAAAGGCTGAGTGACTAAAGTATGGGCGACCGAATTAGCACTACGGGGAACATAACAAATACGAATATCGACAAACAGGTGAAAAAGTGTCAAGCAATCCTGTAAGATTGCTTTAGTAGTCCATGACACCGCCGCACAACCATTCTTACAAAATGAGCAGATCGTCTTTGCATCTGTCTCAATAACCACCTTCGGAACCCCTCTTGCTTTGGCCTAGAGTTCAACCATCCATGACTGCTAGTGCCTCGCCTTCTTCACTGGAGGCAAACCGGCGGGAGGAGACTCGGGCTGCACCTAAAGCATTATGAGAATCCCGGATAACTAAACCAATACAATTAAATTGTTTATCATTATAGAAAGAGGTATTAACATTAATTTTTTCCCAGCCAAGAGCCAGAGGATCCCATGGAGTCTTGATTGATTTTTTATTGGGACTGACAATTTGAAGAAAAAGATGGCAACAATGAGCTTCCCATCTACATTTACCTCAACGAGTACGACTACTTTAGCGGACTTCTGTACTACCTGTCTCTATACTCCAACAATGACACCTTGGGTCATTGAATCAAGTATTCTAATTATATAAATGACAGGTAATCACAAATTACTTTTTTTTCATATGCTTCCCTAGTTTCTATTTAAGGTCGATCATCATGTGTTTCTATTTAACGATCAATGTGGCACGTGCTGCTAGCGTGTGCAAACGCAATTTTTTTAAGATTCAAGTTGGGTTTGAGTGTACTTTAATGAATAATACATGAGCGCTCATATACTCATAAAATGTCATCTGTTCCTTCTATGAATTTTTACCGTCTTTATCATTGCGATTATCATCCTTACTGAGACAAAAATACCTCTCGCCAAAAACCATATGTAGAAGTAACACTCCTAACTATAAACATCACACTTCTCTGATATCCCACTGCCCGCCTACTATTGAGGAGCCATGTATCCATTTGTCTCACGTATTATGTTTGAACTCTACTTTTATCTTCAATCATCAACTGAGATATCCCCAAATCAGATACTATCGCTTGGCAATCTTTATCAAGAAGAATGTTTTCCAGCTTGATTTCAAGATGTGTAATATATGCGGGTGGCACTCATGATGAAGGTACACAATAGCTTTAGCAACTTCAAGTGCAACCTTCATCCTCCAGCTCTAAGATAAACATCGACCAGTGTTACCACCCATCCTTGTGAAAATCCAAGTGTCCAACAACCCATTAGGTAAGAGGTCATAAACAATGAAGGAAGCTCTTCCTGTTTCAATCATTTGACTACAATATCCAAGTAGGCGAACAAGATATTCCCACTCCTCCCCAGATAACAGTCGTTCAACTCATTTCCCTGCAACCGGTAACCCGACTCGCCACTACCAAGCTTATCTGGGAAGTCATTTGTCACAGTTTTGAGGTCTTCGAAACGAAATTCTCTAGGAAGTCTAGCAAGCTCCCTCATGTTCCAGTTTTCAGTTTAAGCCTCGACATCATGATGGGAATCCATCGAGTCTAATGCACTATGAGTTTGATTTAATTTGTAGAGGCAGATAAGGAAGGAAGTTTGATTTCGAGAGGGAGAAGGAGATAGAAACCAATTGTGCAATTTATAGTTGAACTTCCAAAGCACGCCTCGTCATACGTGTCGGTGGAATGGACGTCTGAAACCGAAGCAAAAAGATGGGTTTTTTTGGGTACCCTAAATTGGTAATGTTTCCCTCTCTATATATCCGCCAGTTTTCCTTCCTGCCAACACATCCATCATAGTCGTCTTACCAGCTCCACTAACACCCATTAGAGCTGTAAGGGCTCCAGGCCTGAAGGCTCCACTCAATTTTTTAAGAAGCACAAGTGATGTTCAGGAACACCTTGAACTTTCATTTCCAGCAATATATATTAAAATAAGAAATTTATCATCTTTGTGATGAAAATAACCTATTACAATCTAATAAATAAGTGTTTACATGTATAGCAGATACTTGTAAGTAGAAGCTACTTGTGGCATGTCAACAGCATATGTAATTTCATCGAAGGTGATTGAAGGAGGTTGGAATGGAAGAACATTCCACGCTTCCTATTTTTAGCTTCATCAATGGCATCTGCGCTCACAGATGAAGTCCTCGGTGAGATACCTTTCCTTCTCATTGAGTCGCCGTTATCTACACTTACATGAATCCAATTTAGCATATATACAAAGCATAAACTGGTAGAATGTCAATGAAAATGTCTTTAATATAATCACCTCTAGATAAGGTGTGACTAAAAGAATTCCTACGACGAAACGATGCCCCTATGACTTCTTGAGTTACGGTAGAAGATTTCTCATTTTAGTATTTCTTCTGAGATAAGAGAGTGCTAAAGTGAAAATGGCGCTAAATAGGAAGATATAAACAATCATCGCCCCTACTCCAATCCAATACCAATGCGCTTTAGCAAATAATCTACGAGACTTAAGAACTCTCACTCCCAGTGTTTCCACAGAATTAAGAAGAACCTATAATAATTAAATAAATGCAAAATTTAATTGATTCCCATAGAGAGAGTTTCCTCATATATTTCTGTTTACTTCATTTACTTTTTAGTTCTAGAACTTACACGACTCCAACTCTTTCCAAGGAACTCATTTACTACTAGTGCATTCTGCACGTACATCATTGGGGATGTCCAATATCCCCATAACCACCATTTCTTCACATTATCTGCAGTGAATATAAGCATTTTCAAAGTAGAACAAATTCAAAGCTCCAGTACGGAAAAGCTTCAGTTCTGAATATTCATTATATTATTCTGTAGCATACCTCGTGACTAAACAAAGCCACCCAAAACTATAAGAACTAGAATTGCAAACAAACCAAATGTACTTGCAACAATCATGTTTCTTCCTAACGCAGCGACCAATCGGAAAAGTCCAGAAGCCATCTAGTTAATGAGTACAAAAAGAAGGTACTGTTTGAAAAACCTGCATTTGAGAAAATTAATTCCATCTATCTCTTGAAAACTCAAAAGAAAACATATCTTGAGAAGAACCAGTATGTTCTACTTGTTTCATTACCTTTCTATGTTTGGATCAAACCCAATCACATAGTAAGTGTGGAAGACCCAAACAGCAACTTCAAGAAACGTGATGGGGATCTTCAAAATCCATGTAGGAAGTGAGTAGGCCCAGGAAGGATAGAATCGAACATCTCTTTGCTTGTAATATACAGGAAGTTTTAAGATGGTCATGGCGAGCTCTGCGAATCCGTTAAACATAATCATTATGAGAGAGAAAAAAATGGCTCCCATAAAAATCCCACCACTAATTATTAAATCTCGAGGCATCTCACTGGGGAAGAAAACTATCATTGTGATGATCGCTATAAGTGATATCTGAAACCAAAGAAAGAGACATTATTTTTTTCTAATTCTACTTTAGATTTTTCTTTTTTATACACCTTACACAAATTGTAGAATGAGTATGTATTTCGATAACATCTACTAAGAAAGACAAGAATTTAAACATATGCTAACTTTCTTTGTGTCAAGTTTAATACCTTAGAAGCAAGGAAAACTTCATTAAAGACCACTTGTGGTAATTTTTGATAAATCAGATAACTTTGTATGCGTCAAAAAACTATTTATTATTTACTAACATATAGATGCATTAGAGACACTTGTTACTAACTTGTGTCAACTTGAAGACGTAGAAGAATGAGTTCCTCTTCATTAGTAAGTATTCTCTGGAGACACAAGCTTTCAAAAGTTCTTTCGTGCTAACTCTATACTTCTTTGTGGTCAGTGCAGCTGGGTGGCTCTTCCTCTTGTCAAAAGAACTGGCAAGCTCGTCCCCTAGTTTCCTGCCAATATGGAATGACTGCTAGCCCTCTGTAAATTCCTTAACGGAGATGAAATTATAAGGCTCGTCTTTCCGTGGCCAATATTGTTTCTGATCTTTCTCTGATGCCACCTGCAATAGTACAGAAGAGCTTAATCCAGGGGGTGTATTTATGGTCAAATTGGTGGTATATATAGAGGAGGTTTGGTGGGTATGTATAGTTCCATAAGAGTTTTCCTGGGTACTCTGAAATTTTTCTACTTCCATTTCATGTGAGTTGATCTCGAATTAGGGTTTTAGAGGTACTTATATAACTCGTCTTTGTAGGGGTTAGTTTTGATGGTCTTAATCTGTCATTTTATTACTTCCATTTCACTGTTCATTTCACATAATAGTTGTTGTTTAGCGTGATTGGATTGATTAACCCTTCTGGGCTATTTTGCAACAAGGCTTTATAAGACTAAACGCAAAAAGAATCAAAAGATGAAAGAAAATGGGTACGGAGCCAAGACGTACTTCTTGCAAGAAGTCAGCAACTCCTTTTCTCGTAGGACATTTGAACCCCATTGATTCAAAGAACTCTAGCACTTGATCACGAGGACCCTGGTAAATGATTTGCCCATCGGAGAGAAGGATAATTTTGTCAAAGAGGTCGTAAGTTTCTGGTGCGGGCTGAAGAAGAGAGATGACAGCAGTCCCTTGGAGAATATGGATAAATTGCCTGAGTGAACTCATTATCTGAAATGTTGTCAAACTATCGAGGCCAGTAGATATCTCATCCATGAATAGTGCCTTTGCCGGTCCAACCAGCATTTCCCCTACAACATATCAACCATGAATATTCAGAACTACTACGTCTAGTAGGAATTATCAGGACTGTTCAAGAGCACTAGTTTTACACTTTTACTGAAGTTCACAAGAAAAATACTATTTCTGTGTTAAATAACGAATTAATGTATTACTTGTTGTAACTCGCTTCCGTTGTCCACCAGAAATGCCCCTTACCATTTCATCTCCTACCATGGTATCCGCACAAATTTCGAGTTTCAAAATCTACAAAATTTTATGAGTAGCAGAAAAAAAAAAGGAAGAGCTTCATCTAGCTAACTTTCCAAGATGTCCCGTACAGTTTTATTTCCAATGATTAACCTCAAGTTGTTAAACATGAAAACTGTAATCTCCATTATCTGATCAAAAGTGCAATAAATGACACCAAATTTGAAAGGAAAACGAAAGTGGAAATCAGATTATGAGAGCCAGCATGGTTGTTGTACACTTAATCAATTAAATAGGCGCTAGAGCCATACCAAACGGCGTCGATGCAAAGAGGTAAGGAAAACGGCATTCCTAAAAGAAAAGGAAAAAAAATTGACATTCTAGACTGATGTTTATCCTTCTTAGACCTATTTTATTTTACTGCCGTTTATATACTCTCAACTATTGGACAAAAACCTACACTGACGCCATTCATTTTTCTTTTTTGACATTTTGACAGCAGAAATATTGGCGCCGTTCTTACTATCTTCCAGAATATTTGATTTTTGTAAATAAGCAAACTTATTTTTTGTAGGTTTTCAAATAAAGAATACAGTGGGTTGCATGTTAGACTAAATTATTATATAGTGAAGTAGCATAGGCATCATCAAAGTCCATTACATCCCATCTAGATGGGTACCCTATGGCATAATCAATTTCAGTTACAACACAAAGATTAGAATATAAATTGGAAGTATTCTATATTAGGATCTTTGCAGAAAGGATACCTTTAGGATATAGTCGGTAACAACACTGGCCTCCTGCCCTTCCAGTGCTGCTGCCTGCGATAAGGAAACACAGACTCAACCTCTTGAAAATCAAGATGGAGAATATATGATCTTATAAAGCTAAAAATGTTTTAAAGCACCACAACGAAATTCATGAAATGAAGAGTTTAATACTCGAGCAAAATCCATTAGGCCGTTAAGACTATATGCATTCTCACCGTCATGTAGACATCGATATCAGGGTCAGGTTTGATGTTTGCGGCCTTCTCTCTTCTTGATAGCTCTGCCAGCATCTCTGTAGTTTCCCCAATCCCAATGTGAATATTTGTTTGCTCAATTCTCCGGTATACATATAAATACTTACCATTTTAACCAAATTAATTACGTTTAGCTTACCGTAACCAGTTCCAGCTCCTTGACATCTACCCGCAAAAGCCAAACTTTCTCTTACTGTCATTTCTCCAATATGTAGGTCATATTGACTAATATATGCAGATGACCTCTGTGGTACAAACTCATCCATCCCATGGCCATTGTAAGTTACTTTTCCTGAAACCTAAATTTTCAAAGTAGAATCCATTTCAAACTTTGATTTTCTAACAAAATAATTTACACATTGTAGCAAATATCGTAAACACGCTCATAAAAACAGATAGGGATAAATCTTTAATTACCTTAAGACTCGAATCAAGCTTTCCAGCCAATGCCAACAACAATGCGGTCTTCCCCGAGCTTGGTAGTCCTAGGAGTAATGCCATTTTGTGAAACTCCGGTGAATTCAAATATTAAAAGATTTTCATAAATAAGACCAAATTAAAGTGAGACTTAATTAATGGATTGAATCAAACTGGATTTCTTACTTTGAAGGCTTGATGATTCCGCTGACTTCATGAAGAACCGATATCTTTTGCTTTCTACTGGGAAGAATATGGAGATAGTTCAAGAATCCCTATCAAAACGACAAGAATAAATATCCCTTATTATGGTGGACACTGAACAATTACAAGAAAGAAATACTGAAAAACTTAATAATGATCTACCCATACCTCTATCATATTCATAGAAAATTAATTATTAAGGGTAAAAGTTCTGCCTCCCACATGTGCTTCTACTGTGATATTCAAATGGTCGAATCGCACTTCAATCGTCGGAATCTCAATTACAACACTGAGAAAATTACATTTGCCAAAAACACAAATGATCAAATAAAATTACAAAACAACATTGTACTTTTAAATTTCAAATACCCGGACTAGTCTAATAATAAAAATCGCGATAAACACAAGTTCTTACATACCGATCTATCCGGTTCTTGAGCTTCAACAAAAACTTCTCATTATCCTACTCAGCAACTTTAACCAATCTCTCCAACAACCTCCTCTTGTCTTACAAATCAAGACTACCAATATCAACTTCTCTGAAATCTCCCTCTTCTTCACTGAGTATGCCCCTTCTTATACGCAAATAAGTTGGCAACTTTTTAATTGCAGCCCAACTAAAGGCTTCCTCATCATCTTCAACTTCATCTCGCGATGATCTTGAAAAAACATCAGCAGCATTGCTCCTCCATATTGAAGAACTATTCCAGTGTAAACTACTCAAACTATGAATATCACCACTCTCCATTCCAACACCCCACCACCTCTGAAAACTCCAAAACCAACAAACCCCAGAAATAATCGAATTGAATAACTCCTATCCGACTTAACTTATTTGTTCAATATGGAGGAGCAAGGGATTCATATGAAGTCATTAGAAAACAGAGCAAGAAATCATAGCTTTTTTAGGACTCGATTTAGCTTTGATTTGTAGAACAAAAATTATGGAGAAGTGATTGATTTACAGAGGAGAACCCGGGAACGAGTGTGAAAAAGGAGTTTAAAACTCAAAATTGCCATACAATTGGGCAATTTAGGGTTAGACGGCCCAAATCAGTTCCATATTAAATAAGTACCATGAAATCGAAAGAAAGCCGCACGCACGCCTCGGTTGGAGAAATGAACGTCTTAAACCAAAGCAAAAAGTTGGCTTTTTATTATTATTATTATAGTTTTGATGTTAGTTGGCAATATTTACAAAACTCTTAAGGTCTCTATTAAGCTCTTTCCTTCTTATTGTAAATTTTAGGATCTAATGACTAGGGTGAAGATTAGTGAATGGGTGGGGAGGATATGAGAAAAGGGCCCATTATCTTTTAAGGAAGAACTAGCCAAGGCTTTGCAATCCTCTTCTACTCCGATACATTGGCATATGGGATAGGGACATTAGCCGGTTTTGAAACATTTGTTACCTAGTGTCACTCTAAGAGTGTGTGTTCTTGCACTACTATATCTTCTGCTTAGTTCACCCCATTCCTTTGTTCCCGTAGTTTGCATTGTCTTTATCAAATTTAACTTGTCATTTATTTATATTTTTAAGCCTAACAGGGACGCCTTTCTTATTTCGAAAGGAAGAGGAAGAAGGCTACGGAAGAGACAGTTCTACGGACTAAATATTATTGGGATCTTTCTCTTAACCTGTCGAAAAACATCTTGTTAGATGTAAATAGGTATTCCCTGTGAAACAAAAACTTGATGGCTAGGTTTTCAAGGCTCGGTTAGTTGGGAAGGGGTATACACAACAATATGAGATTAATTATTTTGAGACATTTTCCCTAGTTGCCAATCATAACACTACAAGTATTCTTCTTTATTGGCCGCTAATATGTCGTGGCTGTAGTAGCATATTTCTCAACATCGACATACTGAAGCCATTATAGAAATTCTTGAAGATATCTTATCACAGCATCAAAAGCATAATGGCAGCAGACAGTTAATCTCGATCAAAACATGTACAGTTCAAGCACAGTTCTCGACCTCATACTTCAGCGATCAAGACTAAGTTCTCGACCTTGGAACTAGTCGTTGTACTCAGTCAAAGAGCCGTTGAAGATCCGCAATGTTCACCCACATCCTTCGGAATAGGAAACTGTCTTTCAAAATTTGTAAACCCTGCCTGTATCTCAATAAATACAGACAGGGTATGAGAGACAAGAGAGAAGGGAGATCCCCCGAATCACCACTCTATCTTTCTTACCTCTTTACACTTACAAACTAGTAATAACTAGCAACCTACTTGATTTTTGCTCCAAAAACCCTTACCAAGGTTGTGGTTTTTCTCAGTTTCTCTGAGTTTCCACGTAAAATCTTGTGCGTTTGTTAAGTTATTCTTCTCTTCTTTACTAAAAGTATTGGCCAGGATCATCCCACCGGAAAATCTGCCATTACAATTGGCGTCGTCTGTGCATCAAACACTCTCTCTATCTCCTAGCCAAAAGCCTCCAGCAAAAGAATGACAAGAATGAACCTTCGAAGCACCTCAAACACACTGAGGAACCAAGAAGTTGTTCTTACACCGGAAGTTGTCGATCTACATAACACTGTGGCCGAACTTCGAAAACAAATGGAGTTAGATCGAGCCCAGCGTTTAAAGGATCAACAGAATCATGAACGAGATATCCAAGTTGAAAGAGAAGAGAGGAGAAAAGCTCTGGATCAACAAAGCAGGACTTACAAGAAGGAAATGGACAATTTGCGCAGAGCATGAACATCCTCTCCTCGAGCACAAAGCGAACACCATTCCAGAGCAACTCGAAGAGACAACCAACCAAGGGGAGATCAAGTTCATGACCAAGTTCGTACATCTCGATCTAGGTCACGAAACCCCGATAGAGCCTCTTGCCATTTTGGGCTCACAACCTCCTCCTCATCGACTATTGGAAGCCGATGCATTCGTCATCAGTCTCCACAACTGCGACGACCAATCAGAGAGCGTCTGGGACCTGAGGGCTAAGGAAATTTTGACCCCCAAGTCACAGTCGCACCAGCTCCTCAGCCACATTACGTTACATTAGACGATCTCAACACCAGAATCCAAGCTATCAACGCAGAGGTACCAGGCCGAATATCTGCACTTGATAGGATCGAGACCAATCCAATCTCTGTGTCACCTCGAGACCATGCATATTCCAGAAAATTTTCATATGCCAAAATTTATCCAGTATGTAGGCCTCACGGATCCTCTAACTCACGTCCGACACTTCAAAGTTGCAGTCGGGTTATACTCTAAACTCGACCACATGCTCTGCAAACTTTACAACATGAGCCTCAAAGAAGAGCCCCTCCGGTGGTTTCAGACTCTTCCTGAAGGTTCGATAACAACGTTCCAGCAGCTTCAACGTCTCTTCAAGTCCAACTATGCTCATGCCAAAGAGCGTGAGATCACTGTAGGCTCATTATTCTTCTTCGAACAAGGAGCGAAGGAAATGTTGGCGTGCTTTTACAAGAGATTCTTGTAAGAGACTCGCAAAATTGGGAACTTAGACCCCAAAATTGTAGTACCAGCATTCACCTCGGCGTTGCACATCGACTCCAAGGTTCGAGAAGAATTAACCCTTCACAAACCTTGGACGGTCACGGAAATGATCGATGTAGTTAACAACTACATAGAATTGGAACGGTCCAAGAAGGACAAGATGAAGAGTTTTGCGGTCATTCACACCACGGAAACATCTTCATCCCAGCCTCGCAAACAAACAAACACGGGAACTCAAAAATCTCGTGGTCGAAACAATGATAATAACAAAAAATAAGATGGAAAGCCAGACAGACAAGTCCCCACTTTGCCATCGATGACAACAAACCTCCCTGATATCCTGACAGAGATACAGGGAGACGAGCTATATTGAAAATCACAGCCAATCCCTGACATCCCTGGAAAACCAATGTGTCAGTACCACAACGTGCACAGCCACGAAACCAACCACTGTTACTCTCTAATCCGCATATTCAGCCGCAACGTACTGGCTGGAAGACTCCAACATTATATGATTGATCTTCAAAAATTCGTCGACGACGAAGCAAAAAAGAAAGATACCGATCAAACAAAGGGACAAGATGAAGCTCGACATCTTTATATGATCGAGATAGAATAAAGCAAGAAAAAGAAGCATGATGATAGAATTACCTCTTGCTACAAAATGACTTCATTAGACAAATCAGCCAAACTTCTCCCTAGTTCCAGCAAGTCAGCGCGCCCATTCTCGATAACCTTCGAAGACTACGGCACTAGCCATGTCAAGTACCCTCATGACGACCTACTGGTCATCATGCTGAGAGTAGGACAAGACTATCTGTACACCCTCCTAGTCGACACAGGAAGTGCGACAGACGTTCTGTTCTGCAAAGCCATAGAAGTTCTCAGACTTTGAGATTCAGTAAAAGCATCGACCACAACCATCACAGGATTTAATGGTTTCAAGGAATCAGCTACAGGAGAGATCACACTACCGGTACAAGCAGGTCACGAGACAACATTCGTTAAATTCTTGGTCATCGACGCAGAATCAAAATTCTTGGGCATCTTAGGTCAAAGTTGGCTACACTCCATTAAATCAGTTCCCTCGACTTATCATCTCGCCCTTCACTTCCCAATAGATCATGGAGTTTACGAAATCAAAGGCAGCCAAGCAGTTGCCCGCACGTGTGAAAATACCACAATGAACTCCCACGCAACTAAACTTCTTAAAGCATAGCAACTACAGCTGGAACCGACACCTACATTCAAGCAGCATGATACTGAAGTTGTCGACTCAATTGAGCTCGATGGTCCTGGACGCAATACATTTATCGGTTCCCAACTGTCACCTACCGAAAAGGAAATAATGATTCAAGTACTGAAGAAAAACGTCGAGATCTTCGCATGGTCATTCCAAGAAATGCCCAGAATTGATCCTTCAGTTGCTTGCCAGAAACTCAACCTCCTTCCTGATAGCAAGGCCGTTGTGCTGAAACGTCGTAATCATTCTCCCCGACTTCGTGAAGCTGTAAACGAAGAAATTGATAAACTCCTGCGTGTTAGGTTTATTTAAGAAGCGCATCATGGCGGACCCTAAGAAGAATAGGAAAATCATAGTCTATATCGATTTTATAGAACCCAACAAGTTCACACCAAAGGACAATTTCCTACTTCTATTGATCCCTCAACTGCTCGATTCTGTCGCAGGCCATGAGCTTTGATCTATGATGGACGCTACATCTGGTTATAATCAAGTCCCCTTGCCGAAGATGACCAAGAAAAAACTACCTTCATCACAGAAAGAGGCCTATATTGCTACACAGTTATGCCTTTTGGACTGAAGAATGCTGGAGCTACTTACCAACGGCTCGTAACCAGAATGCTCAAAGATCATTTGGGCAAAATCATGGAGGTTTACATCGACGACATGATCTGCAAAAGCCTAAAGCGAGAAGATCATTATCACAACCTCCAAACAATCTTTGACATCCTTCGTACTTACCAGATGAAGCTCAACCCAGAAAAATGCCAATTCGGAGTTGTATCTGGCAAATTCTTGGGTCACTTGGTCAGTAAAAGAGGCATCGAGATCGATCTAACACAAATAAAAGCTCTTATGACAATGCCATCTCCTCGAACAAAGAAAGATGTCTAGAAGTTCGCTGGCAAAATTTCCGCCCTTCACTGATTTTTCTCCAAATCCTCAGACATATGCAAACTTTTGTACCTTCTCCTTGGTGGAAATCTCACTCCTCATCATAAAAGCAGCCAAACGACATCATTTGGACCACAGATTGCGAGCTGTCTTTCCAGGATCTCAAAAGATACCTGGGGCGCCCCCTAATCTTGAGCACTCAAGTCGATGGCAAAACATTCACTATGTACCTCTTCACAATAGACGAATCTATCAGCTCTGTCCTGATTTGAGAAGATACGGGAATTGAAAAGCCTATCTATTTCATCAGCAAAACTCTCACACCAGCAGAACGAAGATACACAATGACGGAAAAGCAGCTTCTTGCATTGGTATACAGTTCTCAGAAGCTCCGCCCATATTTCCAAGCTCATCCAATCAAAGTTATAACGAAGTACCCTCTCAAGCTCGTATTATCAAAGAAGGAAAAATCAAAAAGAGTTCAACAATAGTCTGTATTCCTTGGGGAGTATGACATCTTTTTCGAGCCTCAAATATCTTGTAAAGGGCAAGTAGTTGCAGATTTCCTGGCAGACTTTCCTGTTGAAGACCCCGAATGGGAAGAGCTTGAAGACGTACTTGCAGATGACCCAATTGCCGAACCAGACGCATGGTCCCGAAGTACGGGATGAAGACTATTTACAGACGGGTCCGCTGGACCACGAGGATCAGTAATTGGCATCGACCCCGTGACACCTTCCAACCATCGCATCAAGAAGGCCATTAAACTAAAATTCTATGCCACGAATAATGAGACGGAGTATGAAGCAGTCCTTCATGGACTCGATCTCGCAAAAACACTTTGGACGAAAGATATAGCAGTATACGTCGACTCCTTACTTGTCGCCAACCACTATAACAAAATGTTTAAAACTTCAGGGAAGATAGTTCATTATGCCGCCTTAGTCGAAGAAAAAATACACAAGTTCAAAACAGCATCGGTCTCTTACCTCCTTCGAACAAAAAACAGACATGCAGACGCTTTAGCATATGTAGCAGCCATGCAAGAAGATAGTGAAAAAAGATAGCTAGATATTGAGGTTATTGAGCACTCCAGCTTTGATGTCACCCATACAATGCAAATTACAGTTGTCGAAGGTGAAGATGAAGATGATTGGAGAAAACCCTTATTTGCCTATCTCAATTATAACATTCTCCCAAGTAATAAAGAAGAAGCCAGATCACTTTTGGCCAAATGTCCTCGATTCAAAATCTAGAATGGCAAACTATATTGTAAAGCAGGAAGAGAACCCCTTATCGAATGTATCTCACAGAAGCAAGTGCAAATCAGGATCAAAGAGCTACATGAAGATATCTGCGCTGCACACATATCAGGAAGATCATTGGCACAACGAGCATTCACACATTATACTGGCCAAGGATGAGTCAAGACTGTGAATATTATGTTCGTCAATGCTAAAAATGCCAGATCCACGCTCGATACATCAAAAGCCCAACCCTCGACTTACATGTTAGCAATGTCCTCTGGCCATTCAAGAGATTGGGAATAGACATCATTGGTCCTTTTCACCCAGCATTGGGAAATCGGAAATTTATCCTAGTCGCCACAGACTATTTCACCAAATGGGTCGAGGCAGTACCCCTTAGCCACATCGACGAAAATGCAATAATCAAATTTCTCTAGGAGCACATCATCACGAGGTTTGGTTGTCCAGAAATGATACACTCAGATAACGGAAAACAGTTCATCAGTGCGAAAGTCCTAAACTTCCTCCACAAATACAAGATCCAACTGTCTACTTCGACACCTTACTACCCTCAAGGAAATAGCCAGGCCAAAGCAATCAATAAGAGTATCAAGTCTGGATTACAAAAGTGCCTCGACGACAAGGAAGGAAGATGGGTAGACGAACTACTCAATGTTCTTTGGGCTTACAGAATAACACCTCGAACATCCACTGGCTGCACTCCATTCATGATGGCCTTCGGTACCGAAGCAGTAATTCCCTCTGACCTCGACCTTCCCAGTGGTCGAAGGAAACTCACAGATGAAGAAAATGAGTTAGGATTACTATGCAATCTCAACTGGATCAAAAAAACACGTGATCAAGCCATCGCAAACTTGGGGCGATACCATGACACGCTACGGAAAGCATACAACAAGAAAGTCTGCAAAAGAAAATTCAACATAGGCGATCTTGTCCTACGTCAAGTACAGGATCATACTCGACCAAAAATCTTTGGCAAACTTTTTGATAATTGGAAAAGACCGTATATTGTCAGTGATAAAAATGAGAGTGGAACTTACTGGCTCATGACAGAGGACGAAGTTAAGTTCGAATATCTCTGGAATACAATGCAGCTCAAAATGTTTTATAGATAGAGACTATATATTCCTTTGAAAAATCAAATAAAGTTCATTTTTACTATCATCTTTACAGAACGTCTTTTCAATCAACGCGTACTTATCATTACAATTTGCATAGTCACGATCTATACTTTATAAGTATAAATCTCAACTAGCACAACATCCATCGACAAGTTCTTTCTAATTACAGGAAAAGAAACTTGCAATCTTTACTTCTAGACCAAAACATATCATGTTTTGCTTTCATCAAACCCAGGTATCCCATTGAGGAAAACCTGGTACATCAGTTCATCTTGATGTATACTATAAATGTATACATCTGAACTGTATTAAGACAAATAATTTCCAATTAAAAGAATAACATCATTTGTAATCTTTACTTCTCGAACAAAACATGTCTTGTTTTGCTCTCATCAAACCCAGGTACCCCATCGAGGAATATACGTGGTATATCAATTCATCTTGATTTATACTATCAAACGTATATATCTGAACAAATGATATCCACTTCAAGTACATATCATTTGCAACGATCACATATTCTCAATCAACAATACTAAGTACTTAATCTTTTCAAAGAAGATAATTAACTAAATTACTTTGACATAAATATTAAGCAGTTAACATAATTGTCTCGGCCCCACTGGCCATTTTTACAACTTTTAAAATTTATCTCAAATGTTCTCTCTCCTAAGTTAATCTACAGGAGGATCAAGAGAACGCTCACCATCGCCAACAGTAACCCCATTCAGATCGTTCAGCACATCATCGACATTAACACCTTCCGGAATTGTTAACACAGATTCCCTCGCCTCCTCCTCTGTATCCTCGACGTAAGGTCTCCCCACCGTCGACTCATCCTCTGATTCGATGAAGGGCAACATATTATCCTTCACAATCCCCTTATAGTATTCTTTCCTTGCCATTGAATCATCGTGCTCCTTCGAGAAATTCTGTTCAATCAGCACACAATTTTCATACAGATCCTTCTCGACCACTACCTTGTGGCGAGTGATCGATATCAGTCTCTGAATCATCACTATCTGATACCTCGACCTGTAGGGGTGGCACCACAGATTCTTCGACATTACGGGAACCTCCCATCCTATACTCACCTCCCAGCCTCTGGATGCATGTGGTAACATCCACGGCCAGAGGCATAACATCTTCTGGATTATCCATTATTGCTTTACCAGCTTTGTCAATTGTTTCAATCTTTTTTATGAAACTGAAACCAGATTTCAGTTTTAAGAAAATTCTTTTAACAACTGATACATATAATAGATGTTCATATATATATATATATATATTTCATATAAATTTCCACATTTATAAGTTCATAGATTAGCTATTTCATAATACTATAATTGTCGAGCAAGTCTCCAGCACAATAGCATTTTTGTTACATTTTTATGATCACTCTGTTGTCGAGAATCTCCAACAACCAGTCATTATCATTACGAGGTTTGATAATCCCCAATAATTGATAAGGTAAATCATTTTTATTCTCGAACAAATACTAAACAAATTTCCCCATTTTATGTGTATTTGCAGGGACACTTCTCGAAGAATCTGCTCAGAAAGATATTTCCTGCCAAAATCAATTGAGTCAGAAAATCTTATCAAATTTTTACACTCCTCACCGCAATTCCCACCGCAATTCTTTTTTCAAATCTGCTCTTCATCTATCTATGCAGCACAGCTTCTTGGAGCTCGAGAAGTTCCATATCTTCGAGAAGATCAGGAGATTTCAAAAATAGTCTTTTCACTAGAGTCTTGCATTAACTCAAAGAACAGCCGCAGGCTTTTATTTGATGAAAGGGCCATGTTCTTCGAGAAGCTGAATGAATCTCAAGTCACCAATTTTTGAAGTCCGAAGATGCCTTCGGAAAATGACATGATACTCGCCTGCCTTGAGGACTAACTTCCTGAGCAGAACAACCACTTTTGGTTCATCTTCATGCCCATGAATTCCAGCAGCAACTTCACTACATATAAAATTAATACAATTTCCATCAACCAAAACTACCTTCCATCCATATACATCCATGGTTGTCACCTCTGACACCCCGGTATCTTCCAAGTTCAGATCAATCATACCTTTTTCTGCCCTCCTTGACGTAGAGTGACCCCTCTCAAAAAATTTCCAAATCATAAAATAACTAGTTACTCGTCGGCCTATTTATAGATCAGCATTTATTGACCTTAGGAACAGATGTGGCCAGATACATTGAACCTCGGTAATGACATCTGCACGCTCTACAATAGTCGACATCTTTCTCAAAGCTTCGACATTTCTTCTCGACACAGCCACAAGTACTTCTGTTGAGAATGGGGCGATTGTAGTAGCATATTTCCCAACATTCAGATACTGAAGCCATTATAGAAATTCTCGAAGATATCTTATCACAGAATCAAAAGCATAATGGCAGCAGATGGTTAATCTCGATCAAATCATGTATAGTTCAAACACAGTTCTCGAGCTCATACTTCAGCGATCAAGACTAAGTTCTTTACCTTGGAACTAGTCGTTGCACTCTGTCAAAGAGCCGCTGAAGATCTGCAATGTTCGCCCATATCCTTCGGAATAGGAAACTGTCTTTCAAAATTTGTAAACCCTGCCTGTATCTCTATAAATACAGGCAGGGTATGAGAGACAAGAGAGAAGGGAGATCCCCCAAATCACCACTCTATCTTTCTTATCTCTTTACACTCACAAACTAGTAATAGCTAGCAGCCTACTTGATTTTTGCTCCAAAAACCCTCACCGAGGTCGTGGTTTTTCTCAATTTCTCTAAGTTTCCACGTAAAATCTTGTGAATTTGTTAAGTTATTCTTCTTCTCTTTACTAAAAGTATTGGCCAGGATCATCTCACCAGAAAATCCGCCATTACAGTGGCATCTTCACTAATTAAATGTGAAAATGCTTTCTTACATGGTGATTTGGCCTAGAAGATTTATACATTCAAATACTTGAGTTTGTTACATAGATGGTGTTTATGTCATTTATAGCTTAAAATAGTCTCCAAGAGCTTTAGTTTATAATTTTGTAATGTTTTGATGAAACATGGAATGACGAGATGAATTGCAGATTATTTTCTTTTCTTTAAGAAGGTGCACAAGAACATTGTCATTTTGTGCTTTTGTGATGCTGATATTGACATTAGAATTTGCTCAAGTTTGTGAATGGAGTTGCTCAAGTCAAACTTGAGCATGCACTTTATGACAAAGGACCCAGATAAGCTCAACTATTTACTCAACATTGAAGTCGCTTGATCCAAGAAGGGTCTAATCTTTTATTGCGTAAGTATGTACTGAATTTGTTGAAAGATACATGAAGTTTGGGTAGGAAGCCCATGGATACTCAGATGTGACACATCCATATTTGGAGTTTGTTTCATTTCGTGTCTAAAATATGTGTCAGCACCACCTCGGGGTTACTCGTCATCAGAGATTGCACATGGAGCAACTATAACTGGACTGTTTAGAAAACGAAGGGCGTTGCGAGAACGTGAAATTGATTGTGAGGAGTTCAATTAGATGAGAGGTAGCCACATGATGTGTTTATCGAGTTTGTAAGTAATTGAATTCTTGTAATTTTGTTTCCATATTGGATTGTTTCGCTGTGGGGCGATTCGGCAGCGACTTTTAGATTTTTTTTTCTGGAGAAAAGTTTCCCACATGGTTAAAATTATTTGTTCTTGTGCTTAATTTACCTCTGCCTATTTTCACTAGAACATTGGACCAAATTGAATTAGGCTAGGGTTAGACCGTTAATTTAAGATTTTTCGGACCTATTGATTTTGACCTAAAATTAATTAAAATCGATTAGTCCCAAGTGATTATTTATTTCAAGATGGACGTGAATAACAAGAAGAATAAGTCATTGCAAATTTAAGACATTGTAGGATACTTATAGATGAACTTAATAGATAAACTTACTTATCTAACGATTATCCATCAAAATGTTTGAGTTATATCCCTAGTTTATGCAATCTCTTAGAGTACCTCACATGGATGTCATTGCTAAAATTTTACCTTATTTAAAAGGTGCTCCCCTTCCTGGCATTTTGTATCATGCGAATGGGCATCTCAATATTGAAGGATACATAAATACAGATTCGACAGGTTCTCTTTCAAATCAGAGATCGACTACATGTTCCTGCACCCTTTTTGGAAGTAATTTGGTCACTTGGAGGAGAAAGAAATAAACTGTGTTTTCAAGATTAGGTATAGAATATGAGTATTGGGCAATGTAAGATACGACTTGTGAGTTAACATGGATCCAAAATCTTCTAAAAGAGTTGTGAATTCTTTTCATACTATGAAACAAAGTGCAGAAGCACGTTTAATCGATTAAATAATCAAAGAACTTAGGGTTTTGTTAGTTTTCCCCAAAATTCACATCCAAATGCCAAAACCAAACAAAGCAACTCCCTATTTTTATGCAAAATACATAAAAATAGAAAGTGGTCCCCTTATGTGTGAGAACGACCGCGCCACCTATCATTTTAATAGACCTATTGTAGATAATCCGATTACCATGAAAGTACAATCACATTAAGGTAGAATGTGACATTTTTATAAAGAAGATTGAGAATTATGACCTTAACAGTCTTTATGACTCTTTTTGAAATCAGCTTGCAAATATTTTCACCAAAGCTCTTCCAACGAAAATGTCTGATGATATTCAGCAAGAAGGATATGTCATATGTATAATATATAAGCTCCAACTTGAGGAGTATTAGTTTGTATGTCTTGCCTCATTTTCCCATTATGAAACGCAGTTTAGCAGAGTCATATGAACTATTCTTTATCATTTATAGTGAACTGAAGAGGGAAGACAAGCTTACAAAGTTACTCTATCCAACACTTTGAAGGATAACCTTTCTCTTTAAATTTTATTCCTTCTTATCTTCTCTTTTCTTATCTCCCTCTCTATCTTTTGATCACAACCCACTATAAAGGCTTGTTTAACGGAATCTCTTGGGTAAAATAATTACTAGATCCTTAATTCAACATTTAATTCTAAGAATAACTTCATTACTTTTAATTTATCATGAAGGATATTACACTAGTAGAGTCAGTGTACACAGTTAATTTGAAATGCCTCCTTTGTATAGTTTTTTTAAAGCCATTGTCAATAGCCTACAGCTCATGGTAGGCAGGCCCGACCCTGGGTATAGACCCATGAGACGGTCATCTAGGGCCTCCAATTTTTGATGAAAATTTGGGGTCTCCTAATATTGTTAGCTTGGTATGTTTTGGGCCTCCAAAAGAAAGCCTTATGAGCCTCACTCTCTTATAATCTCATTCTCAATCAAGGCTTTATTTACAACTCTCTCTTTCTCTAAATCTAAATATCTAAGCTCCAATTCTCCATCTCTCTGACTCTCTTGACTCTCAGCCCAATAAACGAAACGAAACGAAGAACAAAAAGAGGGATTGCTTTGAACAAAAAGAGGTACCCTAATGTTGGGCTCTTTCCTAATTGGCTTTGATTATGTTATCAACGATTTGTTGCTATAGGGAAACCCTAATGTTGAATCCTCGCAACTTCGCAAGCTCTGGAAGCTATTTTCATTAATTCAGGAGAAGACCCTTTTGAGCTCATGAGAGAATCTATCAAGTATGTACGTTGACAACTATAACTTTATTTATTCTTTGTTTTTTCTACCTCTGAAGTTTTATATAATCTTTTCTTATTTAATTCTGCATTGGATATAGAATATTGGAGAAGCATAAAGGATCTTTCAGTCACATTGATAACAAGAAGGTTAACATAAACCCAAGTAGACTACTTGAATTTATATTTGCAAACATACATAAATATTTGTGTGTAAAAATGTTTATCTTAAGACGACTAATAAAATTATTTGCTAAAGAAACATTTTTGTGATTTAATTTTTAGATGCCTGTAACTTTAGATTGGTTTGGGTAGTGCACTTGGGATGCTTTCTACACTGAAGTTAATCCACAGGGGATAAAGGAGGGACTTGAAAGGTACTTTGAAAAAAGTTCTCATGTTTTTAGTCTTGAATGAATAACAGGTCTTAAGCTAAAAGTTTTGAATGTTTGAAATGTTTGGAAGAAGATAAATAAAGATTTTTTGGTCTTGATCTGATGTTGAACTCTATGAGAGTTTTAGGTTCTTTTGTATTTAAATTTTTTTGATATATGTATTTTTGATTAGTCTTTTATGTCCCCAAGAAATAAAATATTTGGGGGGGGGGGGGGGGGGCATTTTTTGGGTTCCATCTAGTGCCTCCAAAACTACAGGGCCGGCCCTGATGGTAGAGCACTGAGACTTTAGTCTTCCTTCCATTATAAGCAAATAGACATTTCCTCTCCTTGTCTCTGAAAATGTCTCCATACCTTCCATAGTTGTTTTCAAGAGAGCCATCAGTGTTTGAGATAATAATATCTCCAGCTGGAGCTTCCCACTTGCAGGTAGCGATTTTGGGCATAAAGAATATAGGAGTAAGCCCCCAAGATTGAACAATATTTCTCTGTTGGAGCTGTTTTCAATCACTCTATCCACAGCTTGTATTTTAATTATTCTGTCATTGCAAATTTCGAAAAAGATTTTGTTGGGATGTTTTACAGTAGTCCTTAAGATGATGTTGTTTCTACCTTGCCATATGCGGTATATGAAAGCATATAAAGAAACTCTAATAATCTTAGTAGCAAGCTCCTTGTGCTTTAAATTACACAATCAATCAACTTTCATGTTGAAGGTTGCTTAACCCTCTATGACACCTGCATCTTTTCACAATAGTGTCCCAGGGCCCTCTTGCCACTATATAATCCATAAAAAGATGATCTGTACTTTCAGTAGAAGCTTTACAGAAACTGTATTCAAAGTAGTTTAGAATATTCCTTAGTCTCAGTCTATCTTGAGTAGGAATACAGCCTATGAGCAATTGCCAAGTGATAAATCTATTTTGGAGCAACAAGATTATTCTAGCATAAAGAGTTCCAAGCCGCAGGTTAAATTTGACTCTAATGTACTTCACTGTACTCTTAGTACTGTACTAACCATTAGAGTTGGGGGTCCACATAATTTTTTTTTATATGTTAGAGATTGCAATGCCGGGGAGGAGCTCTCCTAGACCACCAATAATATTTTTGGTCAACTCAGTTATAGTTAATTGCCCCTGGTGGCCATTAAAGGGAGTTGGGAGTTAAGAGTCATATCTCATATGGATAGGGAAGTAGTAAGTAAGAATACCCAGGCAATGCCATGGGTCCAGTCAAAACTGAGTTTTATTGCCATTGCCAATAATGTGTAAAGTACTCTTTTGCCTTGTCTCTAGTCTTAAATACACTTCTCCAACTCTAAGAGAAATCATTAGGTATGGGAATATGCCAAAAATTTCTCCCCCTAACTAAGTTAACTTTAGCCCACCTAGCCCAAGCACAGTTACTCTTAGAAACCATCTTCCAAGTGAGATTCATTAAGGCTACAGTGTTCCAGATTCTCAATTGTCTAAACCCCAACCCTCCTTCCTTATTGGGCAAATTGAGGCTGCTCCAAGACCTAGGGATGTTTCTTTTGCTAGTGTTTGCACCATGCCATAAGAATTTGCTGAAGATACTCTTAATCTTATTGACAGGTCCCATAGGTAGCTCCACAACACTAATCCAATAAACTTGTAAGCTGAAGAGAACTAATTTTATCAGCTCTATTCTTCTAGCATAAGATAAGTACCTATTTTTCCATGAGTGGATCCTCATGGTTAACTTATCGATTAGTGGTTGGTAATTGGCTACTTTAATTCTCTTAAACATAAGTGGCATACCCAAATACTTGAAAGGGAGCTCTCCTAATTGAAATCCTACCTTAGGAGCTTCTGCTGAAGAAGAACAGTGAAAGCCTCCATACCAAGCACGAAAAGGTAAGGGGAAATTGGGTCCCCTTGCCTAAGACCCCCTTTCACCCTTGAAGTAGCCATCAAAGCAACCATTAGTAGAGATAGAGAACATAGGAGTAGTGAAACAAGCTTGGATCCAGTAAATAAAGATATTGAGGAAGTTGAGAGCTTGGAGAATATTGATGATGGCATCCCAATGTATCATATCATAGGCCTTCTTGAGATCAATCTTGATGGTATGCCTAAAGGTATCCCTCCCCTCAAACACTCTACGATAGTTTCTTAACATCTAATGATCAATCAAGAGATTGTCAGTAATGTTTCTTCCTTCAAGGAAAAGTGGACTAGTTTAGGCTCACAAGGTGGCTAATCACAAGATGAAGCCTACGAGTAAGAATCTTGGATATGATTTTGCCGACCACATTATGGTAAGAGATAAGCCTGAAGTCTCCAAAGATGGTGGGGTTAGGTATCATAAAGACAAGTGTGATGGAGGTTGTAATAATCCTAGAAAGTATCTTCCCACTTTAACAAAAATTCTTGACAATAAGACAAAGATCCTTGCCCACTATGTCCCAAGTGTAAATAAAGAAATGGGAGTTGAATCCATCAGGCCCTTGATGAGCACATAATTATGATATTTTTAATATACCCGAACATGTATTTTAGTTGTCCATTATATTTAATTTTTGGTACTTTTGCGCGTTTGTTTGATTGAAGCTATTGGAGATGGATATTTGAAATCTCCAGCAGGTCATAGCACTAAAAGTCAAAGACACAATATATTTGGTCTCAAGATTGAGTAAATATATACACAAATATTCTTAGATAATAAGATCAAAGGAGAAAGTGCATCCAAGATCCTTGAAGATATTTTATATTGAGGATATAAGCAAGAGTTTCCATGAAAAAAAATCTCTACATTACTTAAGAGAATTATATGCAAGAATTGTAGGTGATTGGTTGTAATATTAAAAAAAATTATTGTGAAAAAATTATTTAGAATTTAATGTATAGTTTCTAAATTTGGGTTCCTTCTCCTATAAAAGAAACCCCCCCATTGTAATTGGGCATTTCATATTAGAGCAAGTTTAGAATAAATAAAGTCTTCGTTTTATTTAATTGTCTCCTCTCTCATTATTTTCTTTTGTAAATAGTTAGCTAGCTCATGCAATGATCTTGGAAATGATAGAAGGTTAATACCTTCTAGCTATGACTAGAAGGAAGCCCTTACCCAAGTAACAATAGTTATATTGTAGTTTAAGGATCTATTTTCTTTTACAATCTTCTAAAAAAGCTATAATCAACTTCTAGGCTTAACCATAGCTAGTAAGCAGATTTAGACTATTTAGCCAAAATCTGGTATTATAACCATTAAACCAGATTTTAGGGCAAAAACAAAGAGGACTTGTTAGAAGAGATTCGACCAAGCTTAACTATAGTTGAAAGAATTTCTCTTGCATATCATATTTAGGCAAGCATATTATGACAAAATCCTAGATGCCTAACCATGGATCAAGGGTTGTTGTTTACATCAAAAATGCCTTACCAAAGATTTTTGATATGAATAATCCACCCAGTAAAACTACCTAATAACTATATTGCTTTGGTTGGGCCAAATTCTAGTTGTAGCTATTCTCTTCCTAATTGTTTGTTTTATTTATTTCTTTTCAATCGATCTCTTATAAAACCTTATTCGGCCTAAAAAGGATTTATTTTCCCAAACCTCCCTGTGGATTCGATCCCACTTATTCGTGCTACAATTCAATAACCATACTTTGAGCGGGTATTTTGTCAGAGGACACAAAAATCCTCTTATCAAATGGCGCCATTGTCGGGGAGGCATCGTTGAAAACTATTATTTATAATACCGAATTTTCGTTGTTAATTTTTCTAATTGGTGTGCTATCAAGGTTAGTTTGAATATTTACTTCTAATTGGTTAAAATAATTGGTGTTGGTGAAATAGTAAGTTGACTTCATAACTCTCATCCATATCTTTCCAATGATTTCTAAATCCCTTGTTTCTTATATAGTAAGTTGTAGTATAGTGGGCCGAAAATGCTATTAAAGTGTGTTTTTCAATGTTTCACAATTTTTGCCAATCTATACTTTACAATTGGAAAATACGTTTGCTACAAAAGTTTCAGATAATTCAAAACTCTTTCCGAATTGTTATATATCATATTTTTCTATTTAGTCGTCTAAGAGTTACATCCTTTGAAACAATAGTAAAAACAGTCTCAGTAAAGGACGCCGATGTTCATTTATTACTTTTTTTGAACGGATAGTCATAAAGTTGGTACTTAAAGATCATGAGGAATTTACAAAGTATATTGGCAAGCTTCTGTCTAATCTTTCTTGTGCCCCCTAAGTGAAGGGGCAATTTCTTTCCTTTGCCCACTAAGTGAAGGGGTGGCCACAACTTTACCGGGAAACACATCCAATAGGCTGGTACCTCTATAAACTTGACATCTAAAAGGGGTTCATATCTACTCTGCCCCGGTATTAGGAACATAAAGTCGTGTGGACTGTGCAAATATACGCTGCTCTAATAAAATATTTGTTGTGGTTAGATTGACCTATTGACGTATTTAAATTTCTTTTCTTTCCAACATTAGTAAAGGTAAAAACTGTTAGAGACTTACAAGATTTCATCACCCAAAACGTTCTCTAACAAATGGGACCACCCATTAGGGATACGAAGAAATTCGTATCAAGCGAAAATTGAATGTTCCGGACCTAAAAATAACTGATAATATAAAAAGTAGCAAGATTCCCGCAGGATTTCATCACCCATAGATAGGTGTACCAGACCGGGTTACAAACATTGGTTCGTAGGATACGGCCCCAGCCTGGTACCGCGAAATACTAGTTGTAGGTTTGCGATGTCACCATTATAAGTGCTGACGTACGATAAGGCGACTCGCTCGGATGTGAGGACTGAACATCTACTCTAAGCTAGTACTAGTATAGTGACGCAAGTGAGTGTAGGAACCAAAGTCTTTGACCATCCTAACCTTTTGTGAGCATAGAAGAATATAGAAGAGACCTAATTATTACTTCTTAAAAAATGTTGAAGTGTTAGATTATAGGTTTGATTGATTGTTTACTGTATCGGGTGCCTAATTTTATAGCATATTAGTTTGTGCATGATTAATTAGACACGTAGAGAATAACATTTAGAAAGTTTACCAAAACCTTTGCCTATTTATGGCGCACCACCTCAACCTAAGCGGAGAAGGCAACTACCTCGCCCAATCAGCACAATAGAGAACTCTAGACCCCCAATTTTGGAGGAGGGCAATCCATCTTGAGTTGCCCCAATTGAGCTTGTAGTTAAGCTAGAAGTCGAGCCCCCAATCACGGCTGTTGCCAGATCTCTTAGGGACTATTAGACCCCAGTGGTGAGCGGTATACCTTCGTGTATCGTGTTACAAACCGTCATAATAAATTATTATGAAATCAAACCATGTATGATCCAAATGTTACCTATATTTCTTGGGCTTGATTCTGAGAGCCCTTATAAGCATGTCCACGAATTAAAGAAAAATTTTGCGCTCTCAAAATATCAACATATTTCTGAAGATTCGTCTGCCTTCGTTTATTCCCATTCTCACTAAAAAACAAGGTGAGTCATTGACTTGATTCATTAGCACCAACATCTATCAATTCATGGGACCAAATGGGGACCAATTTCAAAACCAAATGGTTTTCAATTGGAAAAACCCTTGCTTTTAGAAATACAATTGTTGAATTTGCTCAAAATGAAAGTAATAAATTTTACGAGGCATAGAGAGATATAATGATCTTCTTTCACAATGTCCCCATTATGGTTTTGAAAAACAACATTTAGCCCAAATCTATTTTCGTGGAATAACCTCTGAGAATTGTTATAGGCTAGAATCCATCCATAGTGACAAATTCTATGACCTTGAGCCTGATAGAGCTTATGAGAAGTTTGATACATTGGCTGAGAATTCTCAGCAGTGAGATTTTGATCGGTATAAAAATGTCCGTACAGGCAAGAAAGGTGGCTTATACGAAGTGAGTGAGGGAACGACCATCAAAGCCCAATTAGATACTCTTACCAAAAAAATTGAGGCTATGGCTATGAATCGATCTAAGGGTAGTATGAACCAAGTTCAGCAACAGGGTTCCACCATTTGTTATGATGTAACCCATGCGACTCAAATGTATCCCATGTTCAATAAAATGAATGATAATCAAGGGCAAGTGAATACTTTGAATAATACCTACAAGAAGCCCTTTGACCCATACAAACCGACTTGGCTGAACCACCAAAAATTTTCATAGAAAAATAACCAACCCAGTTCATGTTTTAGAGAGCCACAAACCTCAGGTCATAATTTGCCTAAAAATCCCCTTTCTAAATCTTATCCTTAGGCATCTCAGTAATCCTTTCAGTCATCCAAACATTTCCCACCCGCTCTACCTAAACCATCTTTGGAAGACATCCTTGCTCTCTTCATGCAAAAATTAATGGAAAGTTTAAAACAACCAATGGAAAGTCAAAAACAAGCATTATAATTTCAGCAACAAATGATGTAATTCCTACAATAGACTTTGGTGAGTCAAAATTCTATATCTCAATCTATCTCTGATTTAGAGACTCAGATAGGACAATTGGCAAATACATTACATGAGAGACCACCAGGTAAGCTACCTAGCCAGCTTGTATCTAATCCGAAAGGGCCACCAAGTTTTGATTCTAGCTCAATCCCAAAATACCTTAATGCCATTACTACTCTTCGAAGTGGTAGACAAATTAATAACTGAATTGAAATACCTAAGGTTGAGCCAACACTAATTCTTATTGAGGATGAGGTAGGTACGAGTGAAATAGTTGATGTAAGCAACCATAAACAATCTAAGAAATCTAAGGAGTAACCAACCTCATCTGTTTCTGTACCAAAGGCACGTATTAAACCAAAGGTGCCTTATCCACAACGCCTTCTTCCGGCTAATTAAGGGATTCAATTTGACGAACTATTAGATACATTTAAGAAAGTTCATATAAATATTCCAGTACTCGATACCATCATGCTTATTCCTTCTTATGCTAAATTCCTTAAGGATGCGTGCACTAGGAAAAGGAAAATCAATGTACATAAGAAAGTCTTCTTGACTGAGACATTAACCCCTCCTATGCTTTGAGATCTTGGAAGCTCAACCATCTATTATAAAATTGGAGACCACAAAGTGGATATGACGTTACTCAACTTGAGGGCTAGTGTAAATGTCTTACCTTACTCGGCTAATCAGGAATTAGAACTTGGAGAACTCGAACCTACCCAAATGATACTTCAATTGGCTGATAGGCCAATACGATACCCACATAGTATCCTTGAGGATATTCTTATCAAGGTTGATACTCTCATTTTTCCTGCGGACTTTGTTGTTTTAGACACTAAAGATGTCACAAATTCTAGCTGTGAGATCCTCATCATATTGGGCCACCATTTTCTTGCTACTACCCATGCCATTATCAATTGCTTCAATGGGGTCTTACAACTATCTATGGGAGACTTGAAAATCAAACTCAATGTTTTTAAAAATAATACTCAAGTGCCAGATTCTGATGACGCGGCTGAGCTCAATATGATTGACTTTCTAGTTTACAACTCTTTCCCCAAATCCTTTTCTAAGGACCCATTAGAATCATGTCTTGTAAACTTTGGTGAGGAGTTTGATAAAAACACGATCGTCGAAGAGTTTAATACCTTACTCGACACAACTTCTATTTTTAACATGTGCAAATAGAGACCTAGACAGGAACCTCTTAAACCATAAACTACTTTACCTATTCCATTCATTGTTAAACCACCCCTGCTGGACCTTAAGCCATTACCCAATACTCTCAAGTATGCATTTCTAGGTGATTCTGAACTCTACCTATGATAATAGTTTCCAATCTAGATGCTGACCAGGAAGGTAAACTGTTAAGTGTCCTCAGAAAGCATAAATCAGCTATAGGGCTTAAAGGAAATTAACCCGACCGTATGCATGCATCACATCAATCTCGATGAAGGTGTTAAATATTTGTGTGAGATGCAACGACGTTTAAATCCAACTATGATGAAGGTGGCTAAGAAGGAAGTTCTCAAGCTTTTAGACTCGGGTATCATATACCCCATTTCGGATAGTAAGTGGGTCTGCCCTGTTTAAGTTGTACCCAAGAAATCATGGATTATTGTAGTCAAAAATGAGAATAATGAATTAATCCCTACCCGTATGACCATTGGGTGACATGTTTGTATCGATTACAAAAAGTTGAACACGGTCACTAGAAAATATCATTTTTCTCTTTCATTCATTGATCAAATTCATGAACGATTAGCCGGAAAGAGTTATTATTGCTTTCTTGGCGGTTAATCAGGATAAAATCAGATCCCCATCACTCCAGAAGGTCTAAAGAAAATTGCATTCTCGTGTCCCTACGGGACTTATGCTTATCAACGTATACCATTTGGTTTGCTTAATGCATCTGCTACATTTCAACTTTGTATGATGAGCATATTCTCTGATATGGTTGATAACTTTATTGAAATCTTTATGGATAATTTTTCAGTGTTCAATTCCTCTTTTGATGAATATTTACACTATTTAGAGCTCGTGCTAGAGCGATGCACACAAACCAATTTTGTGCTAAACTTGGAAAAGTATCACTTCATGGTGACACAAGGGATAGTTCTTGGGCATATCATCTCCAACAAAGGGATAGTAATTGATAAGGCCAAAATAGATATTATTTCTTCCTTACCTTCTCCTCGGATGGTTAAGGCCATTCGATCATTTCTCGGCCATGCAGGGTTTTATTGTCGGTTCATCAATGATTTTAACAAATTATCCCAACCTTTATGCAATTTGCTTGCTAAGGACACCGATTTCCACTTTGATGATGAATGTTCTAGAGCTTTTGAGAAGCTTAAACTTCTATTAACTTCCGCTCCAATCATCCAATTGCCCAACTGGGATCTTCTATTTGAATTGATATGTGATACATCTGACTACGCTGTTGGAGCAGTTTTAGGGCAAAGTGTAGATAAGAAATCTCGTGTTATTTACTATGCCAATCGCACAATCATTGATGCACAAATGTATTACTCTACCACTGAGAAAGAGTTATTAACCATTGTGTTTGTATTAGAAATTTTTTGGTCAAATCTTCTTGGGTCCAAAATCATTATTAACACCGATCACACGGCTTTAAAATAATTGTTATCCAAAAAGAATGCCAAACCTTGGTTAATCCGATGAATCCTCTTATTATAAGAATTTGACATCAAAATTCGAGATAAGAACAGTGTTAAAAATGTTGTAGCAGATCATTTATCCCGACTTCTAATCGAAGGTAGTAAAGATCTCCTACCTATCTTAGAGATATTTCCTGATGAGCAGCTCATGGATATTATTCAACTACCCTGGTATGTCAACATTGCCAATTATCTTGCTATTGAACGATTACCTGACTACTGGTCTAAGCAAGATAAAACCAAATTCCTACACGAGGTTAAACGTTTCAGTTGGGATGATTCTTATCTGTATAAGTTTTGTTCTGACCAAGTTATTAGGAGATACATTCCAAATGACAAGTTCCGAAGTGTACTTATGTTTTGCCACACCTATGCCTATGGAGGGCATTTCAATGCCAAGAAAATGGCTGTAAAAATTCTTCAATCTGTTCTTTATTAGCCTACCCTTTTCTGTAACGCACAGACCTTTTGTTCTACTTGTGATAGATGTCAGAGGACCGATAATATTTCACATCGCAACATGATGCCCCTAAACAACATTCTTATTATTAAACTTTTTTATGTTTGGGGCATAGATTTTATGGGCCCATTTCTTTCATCTCGTGAAAACCCTTATATTCTAGTCGTAGTGGACTATGTCTCCAAATGGGTCGAAGCAGTAGCATATCAGAGAAATGACCATAAGTCTGTGGTCAAATTGATGAAAAACATTTTTAATCATTTTGACACTCCTCGAGCAGTTATTAGTAATGGTGGGAAACATTTTTGCAATCGTATTTTTCAAAATTTATTGAAAAATTATTCTATCACTCACTAAGTTGCCACACCTTACCATCCACAAACAAGTGGTCAAGTAGAAGTTTCCAATCGAGAGATTAAATTTTTTTTAGAAAAAGTTGTTCGAACTGATCGCAAAGACTGGTCAAATCATCTAGATGATGCTCTTTGGGCCTATTAAACAACTTATAAAATCACGATTGGAATGTCACCCTATAAGCTTGTCTTTGGGAAGGCTTGCCACTTGTCTGTGGAACTAGAGCAAAAAAATCTTTGGGGCCACAAAGGCCCTTAACTTTGAGATGGGTCAAGCAGGGTTCAAGAGAACGTTTCATCTTTCTGAGTTGGATGAACTCCATCATGAGGCTTATAAAAGTTAAAATTTTTATAAGGAACGTACCAAAGCTTTTCACGATAAATTAATTATTCGTAAAACCATCGAGTCCAATGAAAATGTATTGCTTTATAGCTCCAAGTTTTGTCTATTTCCTGGGAAATTATGATCTTGTTGGCATGGCCCCTTTACAGTTAAAACTATTTTTCCTCATGGGGCTGTGAAGGTGGAGGATCCTAAGAATAGAAATACTTTTAAGGTCAATGGCCAACGATTAAAACCGTAGTTAGATTTCTACACTTTTAAGAAAAGATAACATTTCTAGATGATCCAGTATATCAGAGCTGATATTATGTACCCCTATAGTACCATTGCAACATCATTTAAGTATAGGGGTATATTAGTCTGGCTCAAGACGACAAACTTAACACTTCATGGGTGATAACCCATAGCACATTCGGGTGAGAAATTTTAGTTTTCCTCTTCCATTTATTTTCTTGCTCTCAAACATTGTGGGCAATGTTACATTTAAGTTTGGGGGTAGGAAACCATTTCTTTAAATGTTTTCTGAAGAAAAGGTAAATAATGGCACTTTGACAATTTATGATATATTTTTGATAAATTTCCAAACACTTAAACTGATTTTACCTTGACATAAATATTATGGAAAAGCCTAAATTTTGAAATTGTACCAAGTATGCACTAGAATATTTTGGACTATCTTAAGGTAGATGAATTATCTTTTTATCAGCGACTAATTTAACTTTGTTTGGCATATTTTGAAAATGTACACTTCACTGTAGTTTTGTAATTAATACCTTCAATAGATTTTTGCTCACTGTATGAAAAATTTAGTATTTATATTAGGAATAGTTTGCTACAAGGGAGACAACTGCCTAACAATAAGTTCATTTCTAAGAAAATAATAATAAGCCAAATGTGCTCTAAAAGCTTTCACGCTACAAGGCTACTCGTATGATTAAGAACTGAAAGAGGAAAAATTATCACCAATCTTGAGTTTGACCATGAACTATGTGAAAGGAGCGCAAAAAAATATTACTTGTGAGAATCCTAAGTATAGGTTGTAATAGCCTAATTTTGTATCTCGAACTTAGTCTTTACACCAAGGATATTCAGAGCATTTAGATGAATAATGAACGAATACTAGTACAAAGTTAAGCGTGGAAAACCTTTGAATAGGTTAAAAACCACGACCTCTCTAAAGGATTTATAAAAAGAGATATTATTAATAGTTCCTAGCTGTTACTAGAGTTACTCTGTACATTTTTTATAGAGTATTTTAGTCAGGATTTATCCATCCATCATCTGAAATTTTATGGTCTAATTTATAGGTCTTCTAATATGATCATTTAACGACCATTATTATTCTTAATTATTAACGCTACAATATATATATATATATATATATAGCCTTTGAACTTATTGTGTAACGGTCTGATCTTGTTATTTTGTAATAGCTTCAATAATGATAGAGTACTTATTGACTCAAACTATTAATGTAGAGGTCGAAAATGATGAATTGACTTTGTAGCTGTAATGTGTCATTAATTGTGCCACGTGTATGTTGATGAAGTCGAGTGGCCATATGATGGTCGAAGATGAAGCTTGAGTTTGAGATGCGGAATAAGCCATTACAACCGTCCCCTCTCAGCCAATAGTATGAGAAATATTATGGGCAAGTGGTGTTAGTTGAGAAGCTTCATTAATACTATAATTAATACCTGGGGATCATTTTTAATACGTCTTCATGAATATCTATTGTAGCTATTGGGTTTCCTAGAACCAATGGTTCTGGTCAATATTGCTGTATGAAAATTCCTTCTAATGTTGGGAATTTGGAAAGTCACCTTTAATGTGGATTGCAGTTTAAATAATACTCTGGCTTGTTACTGCAGCTGTGATTAACCAAGTATTTCTTTAAATTTTTCTTCTGTGTCTTTCTTCTATTTATTGTAATCTTTTTGCAGTTTAAGATGATGGTAGCTACTAGACAACAATATCGGGAGGCTAAGATTCTGGCAAAAGTGGAAGAATTTTGCTTCTGGTACTTTGTGAATCAGGCTCTAAGTCTGCTTATGCCGATTCTGGTGTGTCCTACCTTCCACGGTATGACATACGAGGAGGTGGTGGAGACGGAGAATCATTATTTCCAGATGGTGCATTTTCACTATATGTTGACATCGGAGAAGGAGCGTAGGAATGGGCCGCGTATGCTGGCGGTGGAAGCTATTACAACTGAAGATGAAACGGCAGGCATTCATCCAAGGGAGTCTCGCTGGTACCATACTGGTGAGTGGGTCCTACCTATGAAATAGGACCCTGCTTCTTTATCTATTACTTGAGGTGGTGGGGGCTATGGTGGAAGAGATGGTGGCGGAGTGATTTTTTCTTATGTACAATCATCGTCTCTTGTCGTAAAGAAGATCCTTCTATTGAGGCTTGGATCAAGCACATACACCATAGTTTCCTCAGTGATTTCCAGCTCTTGGATTGCCTGGGCCATTCATGCAGGGGATCAGAGCTTAAAAGTATGCTTTAATTTTTCATCTTCTTCAAGTTTTCTTGAGGAAGAGTTTCGAAGTACGAACTGATGTAATATAATATGGAAAACCATATGTAAAAAATATCTAGAAGAATTGTGATTTGTTAAGTATTCTATAAATTTTGAGATGTAAGAGATATTCGAACTAATGAAATATCTTTGTTCTACTAATTTTATTATGCATTTATAACTTTAACTTTATAGTATTCCGTGCGAACTGACTTGTAGGATATAGAAAAATAATAATTCGAACTACAGATGAATCAAAATGTAAAAAGGTAAAATAATCAAAAGAAAGTCTGGAAATGTGTTGGTACGATAAACATCAAGTTGTTACAGAGTATTAGTGAACAAATCGAACTGTTGTGAATTCAGTATGTATATTAGTAAAGGTAGTGGAAAGTGAGGTTGAAAATAGGGGATTCCAAAAATGTAATGAGGTCGTTTGGTGAATTAAGCAAACAAGTGACTAGGAGGAATGGACGGTTTTAAGAAGATTGGTATGTTCATGAGCTGTAGCTTTGAACTGACTGATAGTTGTCTTTATGTAGGTGGTAAATGATATCTGGCTGTAGGTTCTATTATTGGAGCTACTGCTGGAGGTACTTGACTGCTTGTTACAAACTCCATCTTTGCAGATGTGTTATCTTATGCGAATAAGATCTGAGGAGATATTTCATAAAATAGAAAGTATTAGCTATCACAATATTCTCGGGCTTCTGCTAATATTCTTGTTTCCAAAAATTTGTTCTTTAAAAATATATCCTTCCTCAAGAGCTGTTGGGGAGACGAGTTGGATTTCCATAGATCTTCATGCTGGCTATATAAAGTAGTGATCCTTATATGCCAGGCCTTGTATCTTTTGCAGGGAAGGCTTGTTGTTGATTGATTGCAAGTGGTCATGGTGAGGACACGTTCTCAGCGTGTTCATCATACAACGAAAGATAGGTTAAATATCAAAGTGGTTGAACTCCGTGAGCGATACTTTTGCCTGCTGCCTTATAATACTGTGTTACCAGAGTGGCCGTTGAAGTTAGGCGGGATAGATGATGAATGCAGGCGCATAGAGTATGATCAATTTTTCTGGTGTGACGTGTTTTGTGAGTTAATATAACTTTGTGTGAAGAAGTTGTTTGAGAGATCACACGGGATAAGCTTGCTGAGGAAGATAAGAGAGCAGCAAGGGGGGAGATAATACCATGTGGTGTAGTGAATCATTCGGGCTTCTTTAAATGTAACTACATGTGATTATAAGCTTAAACGTTAAGAGCTCAAAATGAATAGGCAGATTGAATATATGAACTAAAATGAATAAGATAAATGTGTTTGTTAACTATTCATGTGGCATATATTGTGGAATACAACTATCTAATTTTTACAGCTATGCAGATAATTTTGAATTTTGATTATGTTGATAATTTTAGGAATGTCATATATTGTGGTATAATCTTGGTAGAGTATAAAAGTAAGGTTATTGATCGTGTAGACTATTTTAGGGAAGATGGACATAATTTTTTAATGGCCGAAGGTAGAGACAGATGTGATGACAGTAAACGTTATCATAGAAGTCATGATGATGCTATGAGACTCAAAAATATGTCTATAGAGACTGTAGAGGTGACTAACACGTGTCTGAAAGAGCCGTCATTTCATAAACCTAGGGAGAGTATAAAAAGTCATTTCTCTCTCCCTCACAAATTATTTGCAGTTATAGAGAGTGAAAAAAGTGGTGTAACCAATGTACCCTGAGAGAAGAAATGTTTGAGTTCTGATTTTGATTTAGTAGAGAATCTGGTGAGAAAATTTTGATAAAGAAACAACGGGAGCGTTCAATCTTTGTGAAATGTGTAGGTAAAGCAGACGATTGTGGTTCTTCTAGTACAGGTTAGTAACTTGTTCCTCTGTCTTGATTGTACTGTCTAGTACTCTGTATATGATATTATATGTTTATCGCCTTTATATGGGATTGATTTAGGGATATCAAAGTTGAGAATGTAGGGGCTAAGAACTGATTCTTTGCCTATATTTTTACTATTTTACACAAGTTTTGTGTATGGGAATAAACTGTAGAAAGAGGAAATTTGTGCTTGGAGAAGAAGAGGGAAAGTTAAAAATGATTTGCTGTTGTTTTGGAAAGTTTGGAAATAAATGCCTTGAATGGGTTAAACGTATATGTAGGGTTGTTTCTACCGTATGTATGGTATAACATCTAATGTCAAGAAAATGATAAAATATTGTATGTACCTATAGGTCTAGTATGCGTTCAAAAAGCATAAAGCCCATGAGTAGATTTGTAGTATCATCTAGTTCAGAGGAAACATCATCATCAGGTAGGGAGGACGATTGTAGTAGTATAGAAGAAACTGGAGATAGGGTGGAAGTGACTGTAGATGTAGAGGTTAGAGAGTCGAGTGAAGTAAATAAAGTTGTAGAGGAAGATGAGGCAAAGGTAAAAGATAAATCATTCTTCATATATCCTAAACAAGTAGATGTAGGAAAATAATTTTTGAAGTATAAGAAGAAGTTTAAAGGAGATTGGGGGAACTATGTGATGGAACAAGGTCGGTGGTTTAGGACTTATGTACAAAGAAAAGGGGTGGAAATGTATACTGCTCAGTTCCCTGCCTGGATAAGTGGAAAAAGAATAGAGGTATTAGGGAAGATGTAGAAATTTTGTACTATAATGGGGCGGGGATTGTAGGACTGAATGACAAGTTTTTGTACTATCTGAATCGGGTAATATATGACCTTAGGATTTCGATAACGTTCTTTAAAAAATGGGTTATAAATATATTGCAGTGCTACCCTACCTAATTAAATGGGAATTTATTTGAAATGATGAGGGTGTGTGAGGCACTGAATGACAAGTGGAAAAAGGATGGGACAGTAAAGCAGTTTGTAGCAAACATACTGTAATATTATAGATTAGAATTCATCAAAGGTCACAAAAGTGGTTACCTGTATAGTAATTCTCCTACCCCAAAAATTTTTAACTTCGAATCTGCGGGTAGACAATGGAATGACCAACTTGTATGGGTAGGGGGCAATTGTATGCAGGTTCCAGATGAACCAACGCTCATCCTAAACCATAAATATTATAATTTGAGTAAGTAATATCTATCAACTTCGACCAACCATCTGTCTATCTTCAAGCTGTTAACCATTTTCTTATTTTTGTTTGACAGGTCCTAATCCCAAATCTCTGCTTAATAATACCAGCTTGTTTGACTGCATAGCCCTTGAGTAGGTTAAGCTAAAGCAAGTACTCGGTAAAGTAGGTATCTCTAGGGATAAGAGGGTAGACTCCAGAGTGCCCAAGGTACAACGAGCTCATGAGAATTGAGCTATGGCTGAGAAGATGAAGGCCCGTCTTCCTTTAGGTGACTTGACTAGTCTTCCTATGCCTGAGCTAGAGAGTACAAATGTAAAACAATCATTTCAGAGGCTAAAAAAGATAGTAGCAAAAGCTTATCCTTCTACTACGATGGTGACCCAAGGGACAGTGGGTGATGAACTTGTTGTTGGAGGTGTAGCAGAGGAGCAGGTTGTGAGTGAGGTTTCTCCTATTGATGCGGACAAGGGATCTTTGAAAAGGAGACATCTTGAGGGTGAAGGCAGTGATCATACTAGTGCCAAGGCTGTAGCCATGCTGAGAGAAATGAAGAAGAAATACTTTACGATGGCGGAGGCTAATCCGCATCAGCTTGATAATATGTTTCAAGAGAAGACTCTAGGGGTATGTAATGATATTCTCGATCAGTTGTATGTGTGATTTGATATATGTCTTACTTATCTTGTATCTTGTGTTGGCAGCTCTCGATGCTGATGAAGGGAGCTACTAAATTCATTGAAAAGAGAAGCCAGGAGTTTAGAGAGCTTATTCACGGGCTCGATCTCAAACAACTCGGATGAAGGAGCTCGAGGAGTAGCTCAAGAAAGAGAACGAGAGCAAGGTCGAAGAGTTGAAGGCTGCTGAAGAATGATGTACTGATTTGTCTATGCACGAGGAGTATCTCACAAGCATTCATAGAGATACGGGCGGAAAGAGACTATTTTGTCCAGTCTTACCGCTACTTTGGGTTGATCACTACTAATATAGAGTTGGGCCAAACTGGAAAATATAAGGAGATAGTCTTTACTTTAGATGCAAAAGATGAAGTGGTGGAAGATGTTGCTATAACAACTACAGTATCTGCTTCTCAATCTTAACAAGTCTGAGCTACTGATAGTAAAGTTGATCCTCCGTCTGAGGTAGAGACTAACAAGAATGTTTAATCAGTCTGTGGTATTCTATTTTAAACTTATTTTATTTTCTCTTGGACTTTGATGAGATTGTATTCTATATGGTCTAAAACTATTTAAGTTTTATAGACACTATTTTATCGTGCTCTATTAAAATGTTTGTCTAATAACCAAGATATGTATAATCTATGTAGGGAGTAGAACGGTTGAGAAAAACAATTTTGGACTTGGGGAGATCGTTGAGTAGAGCGAGGGATTCCGTGACTCGTATTCAACAGGTATTAAATAAAACTAAGTATGAGAGAAGGCAGTTTAAGTCTAATTTGGAAAAAAACTTTAAAGAATTATATGACCTTTAGTGAAGATATGCTAAGATAAAAATATAAAGGGATGATGTTTTAAGAAATGAAGAGGAGATGGGGGTATTAGTACGTAAATCGAAAGACTTGATTTGTTTTACTGACCCGAGTGATAAAACAAGGTGTCAAAAGCTTTTGGTAGCTCTGATACTGTATTTTGAGGCTGAAGTAGATAGTAAGTGGGGATTGAAAGAAGCTTATGCACAGCTTTTAAAGGATAAGGGTGCAGTACCTGACCGAACTCGAGTTATGTTTTTAGCTCAAGAAGCACATAATTACCATATTGTAGAGGCAAAAAATTGTACAGCTCGAGCTGGTGTGTCTGTTATATAGGGTGATGTAGGACCCTTACCTGATGCTCTTAACTTTATGTAGGATCGAAGAGCAATAAGGATTATGCTTTTCAGGATATGGAAAGATCAAATAGAAGTACAAAAGAAATAAGAAGGTGAGGTGAAAGAGCTGGAACACATGTTGATGCAAAATATGGAAATAAAAATGTCTTTAGCAAATCAATTGACAAAACAAACAACTGGTAGAAAGAAGGTAGAAGGGGATTTGAGAGCGTTAGGTGTAATGCAGAAGGAAATGCGCATGCGTCTATATAGGGCGCACATGCAATTGAGAGAGCATCAGTATCCGTCACGAGCAAAGGTCGCAGCTCAAACGGACCATGAACGTCATATAGAAAGTGTGATTCAGTTTTATGGAGGGGAGCTGGCGAGGGTAGAGAACGAATTTATGAAGTATGTAATGGATTTTGGGAAGTATTTTAAGATAGAGAATGAAAAAGCTGAAAATATGTGGTTCACAAAAGATGAGGAGGAAAAGGTTGTTGAAAAACTAGCTCCTAGATTGAGAGAAATTTTATCTGAAGTGGACGAGAAGGAGGTCAAGAGCCTGATACCTCGGCCACGGTGAAAGCAATGCCAGTAGGAGGTGGTGACTTTTATAGCCTCTTTAGATGTTCAAGTAGAGAAATCAAAGAGTTTGAGAGACAGGGGACAGTTCTCTTAGAGCTCGAGAAAGAGAAAGTAAAGTAGTCAAGTTTCTTACACCTTGCATATGCACTAGATGTTTGTACACTATTTTGATCATAAATAAATTTTTTTTTCTGTGATGATAGTGTAGATATAAAATGGAGTTATGCATTGATAGTACTCAAGCATTATGTTTTTGAACAAAATTGTTAGCTGTGATATGTAAACATTTTGGATAAACAAACTAGTATGCATGTGAAAGTTAATTGTTGCTGCAGGGTGAACTAGCAGAGGTTCAGAGCCAGCGTGAAGCCGTTATGTGTTTTAAATGAAAAATTGAACACTAATATGAATTTTAATCAGGAAGCACTGAAAAGTGCTACTAATTTAAAGGAAAAATGGAGGTGAAAGTAACAGAAGAGCAAAGCACAGTGGTTCATTTGACCAAACAACTAGAAGATAAGGAGGCTGAACTAGCCATTGAGCTGAAAATGATGGAAGGACTAGAAGAAGTTGTAGAGAAAAAGGAGTTGGACATTTTGGATATTTCAGAACGAATAAATTAGCATGATACAGAGCTAAAACTTTCACGAACAAAGATTATATAGCTATTGGCGGTGTTGGAGAAAGAAGAAGATTGTTTTAAAGATTTACAAACTCAGATAAATATGCTTGAAGCGAAAAGAGTGGATGCGCGAGCAGCGGTGAAGGAGGCAAATGGGCATGCTCGTAAATATGATGTATTGTGGTATGTTACTAATATGAGGGTAAAATAGTTAGAGGAGGTCTATAATGAATAGAACGAATTACTAAACAAATAGTGGCTGAAGATTGGGACCCTAGAGGATACAGTTTAAACTTTCGAGTTAAATACTTTAGAGTACCAAATGGAAATTGGGGAACTGCTTAGTGCGAAGACCAAGTTGGATGATGATCTTTTGAAGGCTAAAATAGATCTTGATGAAGGATTTGTAGAGAGAAGTCAACATAAGTCTGTGATGGAATAATCAGCGAATTTTTTGGTACACATGGACAAATTCATAACGGTGATGGAAAAACAAAATAAAACTTCTTTGGATGAAAAATAGGTGATTGAAGAACGCTGCAAATTTTTTGAAGTTATGCTGCATGAGGCGAAAGGAAAAATTGTAAAGCTTGTTATTCCTGACAAGGTGAAGCACGAGGTAGGTGACATGTATGACAGAGAGATGATGACAATGTTCTCCTTTTTTGTGTCCAAGTTTAAGAGACTGGAAAAAGAAAGATTATGATAACCTGGTCACAAATGTTGTGCAGTGTGACATGTGGTTGGTACGAGCTGAGTATCTGGATCGTATGATGTCAAGAATTGGTACTCTTACTAAGAGTAAGGTTAAAGAAGGAAAATAAATTGTTACTAGGAGGGTGCTAGAGTTGATGCGTCTGCGACTTTCTAGGCGTGGGGAAAGTTTGCATGGCAATGTGTTGTTTGATAGCTCATGTGATAGTTTAAGTGATTGAGGAGATGTGATAAATGTAAGAAGGAATTATGTGTACTATACCAATTGAAATATAGTAGATATAGTATACCAAAATTAGACTGATAATAGAATTAGAGACCTGGACATAAATTGTTACAAGGAGGGTGCTAGAGTTGATGAGTCTGCGACTTTCTGGGTGTGGGGAAAGTTTGCATGGCGATGTATTGTTTGATAGGTCAAGTGATAGTTTGAGTGATTGAGGAGGCGTGATAAATGTAAAAAGGAACTATGTGTACTATACCAATTGAAATATTGTAGATATAATGTACCAAAATTGGACTGATAATAGAATTAGTGACCTGGACATACTTGTACTGACCTTTTGATGAACCAATTGAGGTGTAGAAGTCTAGTAGCCATATTGCAGAATCAAATAGCTGACCTAATAGAAGATCATGTTGCCAGAAGTAATAAGCAATCCATTTTATAATAGTAGATCAGATTGGCTAAAATAATAAGTGATCTGTAATGTAACAAAAGATCGAATTGGCTGAAGTAATAAGTGATCACGTATGTAATAAAAGATCAGATAAGCTGAAGCAACAAATGATCTATAATATAATAGAAGATCAAATTGGCTGAAGTAACAAACGGTCTGTAATGTAATAAAAGATCAGATTAGCTGAAGCAACAAACGATCTATAATATAATAGAAGATTAGATTGGTTGAAGCAGCAAATGATCTATAATGTAATAGAAGATCAGATTGGCTGAAGCAACAAACAATCTGCAATGTAATGGAAGATCAAATTGCTGAAGCAACAAGCAATCTGTAATGTAATTAAAGATCAGATTGGTTGAAGCAACAAATGATCTATAATATAATAAAAGATCAGATTGGCTAAAGCAACAAATGATTTGTAATGTAATAGAAGATCAGATTGGTTGAAGCAACAAACGATCTGTAATATAATTGAAGATCATATTGGCTAAAGCAACAAACGATTTGTAATTTAATAGAAGATCAGATTTGCTGAAGCAACAAATAATTTGTAATATCATAGAAGATCAGATTGGCTGAAGCAACAAACAATCTATAATGTTATAGAAAATCATATTGGCTGAAGCAACAAACGATTTGTAAGAGTAGAATGGGGTGAACCCATTGGTAACCTGTGATATTAGAAATGTGTTATGTATATAGAAGTACTTGTATGATATATTAGAAAGAACTGTAATGTAGGGTAACCAAACACAAGTATTTCATTGTTGTAAGATTGACATACAAAAATGTTAGATATAGTAGAAGAGTATTGTATGAAATAGTAAAAAGTACTATGATGTAGGGCGATCAAACATAAGTATTTCATTGATGTAAGACCGGCGTACAAGATGATAGAAATAGTAGAAAAGTACACTATGATAGATTATTATCTGCGATATAACTTTAATCTCCTCGTGTTCCAAGGATTAGGCACTCAATCTCCATGTTTTGTGGCAAGGTCGTAAGAGCCAAGTCCACTTTTCCCAACAATGATAAAAGGTTCTTCCCAATTTTCTGTGAGTTTCCCAACATTAAGTTCCTTTCTGAGTTTTGGTACCTCTTGTAGGACGAGATCTTTAATTTTGAATACTCTATGATGAACTCGCTTGTTATATGATCTGGCTAAAGTCTGATACTATCTTCCCAAGTTCTCGACTGCTCTATATCTTGTTCGATCCAATTCATGTTACATGCCAACTAGAACTTGTGTTCTTCATCTGTCATGACATGATCACGTAGTAGGAAATGATATTGAGTGGAGATTATTGCTTCTATACCGTATGCTAACAAGAATGACGTACATCCATTTGATACTCGAGGTGTTGTTTGATATGTGCATAACACATGCGGTAATTCTTACACATAACTACCCTTATTCTCTGTCAAGTACTTTTTGATTTTGTCGACAATAGTGTGATTAGTGATTTTGGCCTAACCATTTCCATATGGGTAATACGGATTTGAGGGAGAGTGGATGATGTTATGCTGGTTCAGGAACTCAATGACCTTGGAGCCAGGGAACTGAGGTCCATTGTCGATTCTGATGAGGTGGGGGCAGCCAAACCATATTATAATGGTTTCCCGTATAAACTTGATGATTTTTTCTTCACGTGTTCGACACAAAGGAACTGCTTCTACCCATTTTGTGAAGTAGTCTATTGCTACTAGGAGGTACTTCCTTTTTCCTGGTGCAGTTCAGAATTCTCCCACGAGGTCGAGGGCCCATCTTCTGAATGGCCAGACGACTTTGCTAGAATGAGGTTCCAAGGCTAGAGCTCAAATTTGGGGACCATGTCATTGGCAGGCATCATACTTGCTCACATATTCGATGGCATGAGCTTTTATTTTAACCCAAAAGACTCCTTGAGTAAGAGCTCAGTTCACTAAAGATCGTCCTGCTACATGGGATCCACATGTGTCTTCATGAAATTTGTATATGAAGTCTTGGGCCTCTTTATCTGAAAAACATTGGAGATATGGTCCTATTACCGACTTTTTATAAAAGATGTTATCAACAATGACGTATCGCTTTGCATTGTCCAACAAACGTCTTCTTTCAGTTGGATCTTTGAGGAGCTTACCATCAATTTTTTTTTTGGTCCCGATGTATGTGAGGAAAGGTCATTTCCAGTCATCTTCGTCCTCTTTACCACCCCTTATACTACTGCTACGGCATAATCAATCATTTTTCTATTTTTTTTAAACTTGTCTGTATAATGGTTTACTATAAGAAAAGAGTTCATGCATACAGATAACTCAGGGACTCCTATCTCAAGAGCCATATCTAGACCATGGATTAGTGCCTCGTATTTGGTCTCATTGTTGGTAACTTTGAAGTTGAGTCAGATAGCTTTCTCAATTCTGTCATTAGAAGGCGTGATAAGAACGAACCTGATGCCCGACCTAGCAGGTCCGGCAGAACTGTCATTTAGAAGCCGCCAACCTTTCTTGGATACCCAATCTAATTTTTCGTTGAATTTTTCTTCATTTATGCCAGTACTATCTTCTTTCCAGTCAGGATCATCTACTGGAAAGTCTGCAAGGAAATCTGCTACTGCTTGCCTTTTTTGGAATGTCGTGGTTTGAAATGTATATCATACTCCCAAAGAATAACTGACCATTGCTAGACTCGTCTGAATTTCTCTCATTTAGACAAGATTTTATGCAAAGGATAATTTGTCATTACTCGAACTGAGTGAGCTAGGAAATATTGTTTTAACTTCTGCGATGTGTAGACGAGAACTAAAAATAATTTCTCAATCTTAGTGTACCATGTTTCTACTGGAGTAAGAGTCTTGTTGATGAAGTAGGCAGGCTTTTTCCATCTTTTTATCAAGTCAGATGAGGACTGATCTCAGTGATTCATCAGTAACGACAAGATATATGGTGAGTTCTTCTCCTTCCTTGGGTGTACTCGTTATTGGTGGCTTTCCCAAATAACATTTTAGTTCCTGAAATGCTGCTTCACATTCTGTAGTCCACTCGATCTCAGGATCTTTTTTAGGTTTCTTTTTCTTCGTCCCTTGGCGCAGTAGGTCGAATAACCATCGACAGCGGTCTGAAGACTTGGAGATAAAACAATTTATTGTTGCTATCTTTCCAGCTAACTTATCTACGTCTTTCTTTGTTCTTGGATAAGACATAGAAAACAATGCACGAATACAATCTCGGTCAGCCTTGATACCTTGCTTGCTAATCAAATGTCCCAAGAACTTGCCTGATTGGACTCTGTATTGACACTTATCTGGATTCAGTTTCATTTTGAAAGACCAAAGAATTTTAAAGGTCGTGTGCAAATCTGCAAGATGGTTCTCCTTCTTGAGACTTTAACATAGCATATCATCAATGTAAACTTCTATTATTTTACCAAGATGGTCCTTGAACATATACATCATTAGTCTTTAGTAAGTGGCTCCTACATTTTTGAGGCCGAAAGGCATAACTTTGTAGTAATACAAACGATGCTCTGTGATGAAAGCTATTTTTTCTTAGTCTTTGGGTAATAGAGGTATCTGATTATACCCTGATGTAACGTCCATCATGGATTAGAGTTCGTGCCCTATGGTAGAATCGAGCATATGGTTTATGATAGGAAGTGGAAAACTATCTTTTAGAGTATGTTTGTTGAGGTCCGTGAAATCCACGCATACCCTGATCTTATCATTTTTCTTCGGCACAGCTACAACGTTAGAGATCTATTCTGGGTAGTTGGATTTTCGGATAAAACCAACTTCAATGAGTTTATCGGTCTTTTATTGATTTCTTCTCGTAGACTTGGCTCTAAAGTTCTCTATTTCTATTTGACTACCTCAGCTTTATCTTTCAAGCTAAGCTTGTGGCAAGCTAAATTTGGATCAATGCCTGACATTTCGTGGAATGTCCATACAAAGACATCACTGTTATCTTTGAGAAATTGAATAAGAGCATTGCGCTCTGCTATGGACAAAAAAGTTCCAATGTAGGTGTCACATTTGTCTCTACTGATCCCGATATATTATGCAGTTTTTGCGCTTGGTAGCTGGTTTTCTGTAAAGTTCTCTATAATATTTTAAGTAGTTTTTTGTAATTGCTATGCGAGCTGTGGTATCGATGATTCTGTCATGGTGGTAACAAATTTTTTGAAATCTCGAGCAAGCTTTTAACTACCTTTGATCTTGTAAATGCCGCCATTCCAATCAGATTATAGCCTCAAATGATAGGTCGATGGGATAGTTCGCATATTATGCTGCCAATAACGTCCCATGATTATCAAATAGTGAGATCTTGTATTAATAACATAGAATACAACATCAACCGATTCCGGTCTAGTAGTAATAGGAAGTATGATTTTTCTGACACGCTCTTCTTTAGAGCCTTTGAAACCACTGATATCGACGTCACTAGGTTGTACTTTATCGGCCAGTCCCATCTGATCAACCGTACTTTTGAAAAGTAGTTCGATACTACTGTCAGTATCCACCATCATTGTATGTAGTATGATATTTCTTATTTTTAGCATGATCACGAGTGCATCATGATGATAAAAATTGACATGGTGAGCGCCACAATCTTCGAAGGAGATCCCTATGCGTTGGGAACTAGATGCGGGTAGTAACTGGGATTCTTTATTGCCTATGGATAAATTGTGGTATTGGCCAAGATGTTGTCTTTTACATCTGATCGACCTGATGATGGTATGAGTTTCGATAAAGTGGCTGAGGGAGATATGGTATAAATATTTCTTCTCTGTTGCTTCTTCAATCTGTGCGATCTTAGTAGTAAGTTTGTAACTCCCATTTTTGTTACTTTCAACGTCTACTATGTACTCATGCATTCGTCCGTCTGCAAAAATATACTCTAACAGTCGCTGTAAAGTAAAGCAATGCTCTCTGTCGTGATGCTAAACTTTGTGGTATATGCAATAAGGTTTGCTCTCGATGGGTTGGAGATTCTAGGCATTGCGGATGAACTTATCCTTTTAAAGTGTAGGATATATGCTGGCTATTATGATAGTCATCTTGGGAAGATATGGCATATTACTACCTTTCCGAGTTTGATCGTCACTAGATTTGGTCCTCTTCCTATCTCTTCCGTGATCAGCAGCACAATTGAAATCTTGGCCTGTGGATTGATCTCTTGCTGTCAAGGTTAATTTATGAGTTTTTCTGCAATTCAGATACCATCCATTCGAGATCGATATATCCGTTGACCATCTTGATCATGTCTTTTAAATTCGTAGGTTTGTTTAGAATCAGGTACTCCTTTGCCCTTCCATCCACTTGCAACACATTGGTAAAGGCCAAAATAGTAATATTCTGATCCAGTCGGTCTACATTTCTGGCCAACTCCAAGAATTTCTTCGTAAGCATTTCGAGCTTCTCTCCTAGTACCTGCTTAAGGGTAAACAGAGAATACAATTCTCCTCTTTGTCTTCATTGTGCGAGTAGTTCTTGGCGAAGAGTTCCCGCAATTATTCAAAAGTTGTAATGAACCCTTCTGGTACTGTGTTGAACCATCGCAAAGGCTTGCCCTGTAGGCTGGTAGGAGAAAACTGACATAGAATGTGATTGGATGTAGAATGAAACTCTATAGCATCCTATAATTCTTAAACATGCTCCACTAGATCATTTCCCCTATATTTTTAGTTTTTTGGGGTGTGAAAATTGGTGGGTACTTCGCCATCCAATAGTTTATAAGCAATCGGGCTCTTCTGTAACCTGATATAAATAACTTTAGTAGTTTGAGCCTGTGCATCGAATAATTCTTTGATACACTTTTCAACATGTTCCTGAGTCATGTACTGTTAAGTTGTGGTGGTCGGGCATGGGATGCGTCCTTCACGAGGATTGTAGTCACCACTTCTTCCACTTAGCCGATCACGTGTCACAATACAAACTCTTCCCCAGTGTGGATCTTCTGCTTGTCTGACTCTAGCATGATCTCCATCAACTTCTTGGTGGACTTCCTATCACAGAGCTGGCACGCCCCCATGTTGTTTATGATTAGATTGAACATCACCTCCCAGATTATTGGCGTGAGGTCTTATTATGTCTAGAACAGAGACTCGCGAAAAAGCTAGCAGCATGCCTTTGTTCTTCTGGGTAACAATCTATTGACCCTACAAAATCTTCAACGCGTCATGTACACCTGCCAGTTATTGTTCCAGAGCTGTTCGCCTTTTGTTTTAGAGTTTAGAGTGGCCCACAGTCTTACTAGTATAACATTTTCTTATCTTGGAAAATGGCATACTTTGGTCTGAAAGCGTCATTCTGTAGAAAGATAATCAGTTATTTTTAAGATAATGAGATTAAGAACTATGTTCCCATAGACGGTGCCAAATGTAATAGCCTAATTTCATATCTCGAACTTAGTTTTTATACCAAGGATAATCAGAGCGTTTAGATGAATAATTAATGAATACTAGCACAAAGTTTAGTGTGGAAAATCTTTGAATAGGTTAAAAACCATGACCTCTCTTGAGGATTTAGAAAGAGAGATGTTGTTGATAGTTCATAACTATTACAAGGGTTAATATGACCGTTGAATTTATTTAAGTAAGAACAAGACTACCAAAAACTGAGTAAATTATTCGTGACAACGTATTATTCGATAAAACTATTTTCACTATATACTCAAATATAGCTAAAGCAAAATACTTAAATCTCTTTCTAATCTTGATGTAGTACCTCTAGTTTTAGATAAGCTTAAAATATTCTTTGGTATACTTGGGAGAATAGCAAGTTTAAGGATTTCCCATCAGTATATTTTTGTCACAACAAAGTACGGAAAAATTTACAGGAAATGAGTTATGTATATTCTAGAATTGTTTAAAATGTTATTATTAACTTTTGTGGGTATAATCACTACAAACCTCATGAGACTACACTCGCCCATCAGGCTAAACCTGGAGGCTTAACGGCCTGTTGTATATGCTAAATGCAGCCGCACTCCTTGCGAAAGAGGCTATTATTTTATTTTACTCGGGACAAACAAAATACAAGTTTGGGGGTATTTGATGAGCACTTAATTATGACATTTTTAATATACCCGAACATGTATCTTAGTCGCCCATTATATTTAATTTTAGGTAATTATGCGCGTTTGTTTGATTGTAGCTATTGAAGATCGATATTTTAAACAAAAATCTTAAAGTCAAATAAAAGTATCTCCAGCAGTTCATAGCACAAAAAATCAAAGACAATATATTTGGCCTCAAGATTAAAAAAATATATACACAAATATTCTTGGAGAATAAGATCAAATAATATATTACATCCAAGATCCATGAAGATATTTTATATTGAAGATATATGCAAAAGTTTCTATGAAAAAAGATCTTTAAATCACTTAAGGGAATTATATGCAAGAATCTTAGGTGATTAGTTGTAATATTAAAAGATATTATTGCAAGAATATATTCTTTATAATTCAATATATAATTTTTAAATTTAGGTTCCATCTTCTATAAAATGAACCCTCCCCTCATTGTAATTGGGCATCTCATATTAGAGCAAGTTTAGAAAAAATAAAGTCTTAGTTTTATTTAATTGCCCCCTATCTCTTTTATTTTCTTTTGTAAATAGTTAGCTAGTTCATGCAATGATCTTGGGAATGATAGAAGGCTAATCCTTTCTAGCTATGACTAGAAGGAAGCCCTTACCCAAGTAACAATAGTTATATGGTAGTTCTAGGATTAGTTCTCTTTTACAATCTTCTAAAATAGCTATAATCAACTTCTAGGCTTAACCATTGCTAGTAAGTAGATTTAAACTATTTAACCAAAATCCGGTGTTATAACCTTTAAACCGGATTTTAGAGCAAAATCGAAGAGGACTCGTTAGAAGATATTCGACCAAGCTTAACCATAGTTGGAAGAATTTCTCCTATATATCAGATTTAGGCAAACATATTATGACTAAGTTCTAGATGTCTAACTATAGATCTAGGGTTTTCGTTTACATAAAAAATGATTTACCAAAGATTTTTTATATGAATAATCCACCGAGTAAACCTATATAATAACTATATTTCTTTGGTTGGGCCAAATTCTAGTCATAGCTATTCTCTTGCTAATTGTTCTTGTTATTTCTTTCTTTTAGATTTATCTCTTATAAAACCTTATTCGGCCTAGAAAGTATTTGCTTTCCCAAACATCCCTGTGGATTCGATCTCACTCATCCATGCTACAATTCGACAACCATACATTGAGCCGGTATTTTGTGAGATGTTCCTAAAAACCTCTTATCAAATGGCGTCGTTGCTGGGGAGGCAATGGTAAAAGCAAGTTCTTTTTAATACCGAGTTTATTTATATATTTTGTTATTATTTATTATTTATTTATTATTTTATTTTTTTCCTTTTTTCCTTTCATTTTTACTGTGATCTCTTTCCGAATAAATTAGTCTCAACATTTTTTGATAAGCGGTTTCAGAGATATTAATTTTGGAAGAAACATACTCAGCTTTCATGGAAAAGTTTGTTCCTGAATGTTTTACGGTTTTTGACCGTCTATTCTTCACAATGGGAAATGCATTTTGCACAAAAGTTTCAGATAATTCAAAACCCTTTCTGAATTTTTGTAGATCATATTTGTCTATTTAGTCATTTGAGAGTTAAAGTAAGACTTTATTTCTTCTAAACATAAAAGAGAGAAAAGACAATTAAATTAAACTAAGACTTTATTTCTTCTAAACTTGCACCAATATGAGATGCCCAATTACAATGGGGGGAGGGTTCTTTTTATAGGAGAAGGAACCCAAATTTAAAAACTATAGATTAAATTGTAAAGAATATTTTCACAAATAATATCTTCTAATTTTACAACCAATCACATAAGATTCTTGAATATAATTCCCTTAAGTGATGTAGAGATCTTTCTTCATGAAAACTCTTGCATATATCTTCAATATAAAATATCTTCAAGGATCTTGGATGCAATATATTCTTTGATCTTATTCTTCAAGAATATTTGTGTAAATATTTATTTAATCTTGAGACCAAATATATTATGTCTTTGACTTTTGGTGCTATGAACTACTGGACACACTTTTACTTAACTTGAATAACTTGGTTTTAAATATCCATCTCCAATAGCTGTAATTAAACAAACGTACATAAGTACCCAAAATTAATTATAATGGACGACTAAAATGCATGTTCGGGTATATTAAAAAGTTAATAATTATGCGTTCATCAAATATCCCCAAACATGTCTTTTGCTCGTCCTGAGTAAAATAAAATAATAGCCACTTTCGCAGAGAGCGCGATTGTATTTATCATATGCAACAAGCCGTTAAACCTCCAAGTTTAGCCTGGTAGACGAGTGTTGTCTCGTAAGGGTTTGCAGTGACTATACCTACAAAAGTTAATAGTTAAATTTTAAACAATTCTAAAATACACGTGACTCATTTTATGTAAACTTATCCTTACTTAGTTGTGACAAAAATATACTAATGAAAAAATTCTTAAACTTGCTATTCTCCCTAGTATACCAAAGAATATTTTAACCTTATCCGAAACTAGAGGTACTACCTCAAGATTAGAATGAGATTTAAGTATTTTTCTTTGGCTATATTTGAGTGTACAGTAAAAATAATTTTATCGCCTAATACGTTGTCTAGAATAATTTACTCAATTTTGGTAGACTAGTTCTTACTAAAATAAATTTAATGGTCTGTTTGACAAGTACCTTAGTCAATTCGTCTTCCTAGAATTTTTCTTTTTTATACTTTTCTTTTGCAAGACTTTTCTTTTGAGTACATTGTTTCTTAGTGAAGCCTCCATAACAAGGAGCTTTCGGTCGATAATCCTCGCCAGTTGGCTAAGGTTGCAAGGGTGTGGTGCCCCATCATGACTTAGACTCAGGATTCTTATAAGTAATATTTTTTGTGCTCCTTTCACATAGTTCATGGTCAAACTCGAGATTGGTGAAATTTTTTCTTTTTCAGCTCTTAATCATGAGAGTAGCCTTGCAACGTGAAAGTTTTATGAGCACATTTGGCTTATTATTAATTCTTAGGAATAAAGTTATTCTTAGGCAGTTGTCTCCCTTGTAGTAAATTATTCATAACATAAATGCTAAATTTCTCTTACACTAAGCTAAAATCTATTGAAGGTACTAATTGCAAAAATACAGTAAAGTGCATGTTTTCAAAATATTCCAAGCGAGCTTGAATTAGTCGCTAATAAAAAGATAGTACATCCAGCTTAAAATAGTCCAAAATATTCTAGTGTATACTGGGTACAATTTCAAAATTTAGGCTTTTCCATAATATTTATGTCAAGGTAATATCAGTTTAAGTGTTTGGAAATTTGTCAAAAATATATCATAAATTGTTAAAGTGCCATTATTTCACTTTTCTTTAAAAAACATTTAAAGAAATGGTTTCCTACCCCCAAACTTAAATAAAACATTTCCCTCAATGTTTGAGAGCATATATAAAAAATGGAGGATAAAAACTTAAATTTCTCACCTAAATATATCATGGGTTGCCTCCCATAAAATTTTAAGTTTATCGTCTTCAGCCAGATGAATGTACCCCCAAACTTAAAATTTTCAATATGACTGGAAAGGTACGAAGTTGAAAAAGTAATGTACTATCTTGGTTGCAAATTCTCTTTTAAAAACTAGATAACACATGAATGGTGATCCTTAATATTAGCCCCTAATTGGGCAGATATATTCTGCAAAATCTAGAGAGAGTTTAAAACTAATTCTTTATGAAAAAGATTTTTTCTAAAAACTTTGCCTATCATTTGATGATTCCAAGTTGAAAATTTTAGACAAATCAAGAAAAACTATTTTCTCCAAGATAAAACAAATACATACCCAGGGAACATATTTTCCTTTAGAATTTACAATACAATCTTATAATTACAATGTGTTGCAGTAAATAAGAAGATTGGTATACAAGTATTCATCCTCGAAAATGTACTAGATTCAAAACTCGATTTTCCTGGAAAGATTTTTTCTTTGAAAATTTTCAAAACCACCATGTTATCGTTGATATTCGAAAAAATGTAATAGGTGGTTCTGACAAAGCAAGTCCGTGAGGCATCCCCAAAATTATAATTTTTCAAAAAGATGTTTTCATTTAGTAGAAGAAAAACTATATAACCTATTTGTGGATGTGGGGATCAGGGAGCAATTGACTCTAACAAACATTTAAAATATATGTGTCTAAAATCACAACTTATCTCAAGGGATTCATCCTGACCATTGACGTGGATATTCATTAGCTTAGGGACATGGATAAGTTGAAACATATTTTCAGATACTAATGGTTGTACCATTTTACGAATCTCAGGATCATTTGAGTCCTCAAAATTATTTAAACATTCATCAATACAAATGCAACAAGAGTTATCTCCGTACAAGTCCTCAAAATCGTTTATGGTCATGGTACCCCCATTAGGCTCAGGTGATGGAGGTATGTATTCAAGGAAGAAAGATGAAGAAGATGACACTGGTTGAGATAAAGATGGAGCTTGTATTTTCTCAAGAATTGATGTTGAATTCACAATTTTAGGAAATTTGTCATCATCCTCATCATCTGAGAAATCGTCTAAGAATTTGGAAAAATACTCACTTTCTATCATGATATCATTTGTGAATTGGTAGGGCTCTATCGGTGAAGGATGGAAAATGACATCGGTAGTTGAATGTTGAGGGCAGAATTAGGAGGTGATTGAGAAAGAATTTTATTGAATATGTTAGCCGCTTCTTTTAGAGCTTCTTGTGACATAGGAACGTTGACCTTAAAATGTTTATCTTTTAAATCTAGCTCATAATAAGGTATCCATTCACCCCATGGGGAAAATATTCCTTGATTACGCTTGAATTTATTATTTTCTAAATTACAAGGGGATTTAACTTTAAGTTCTTCTTCTTCATTGCTTGGAAGTTTTTCGTACTCAATTTTACTCCACGTGGTTGACAACTAACTTATTTAAGTTTCTAATCTAGAGATAGATTAGGTCGTAGAAGTTTTATTTACCAATGTCTGTTGTTGGAATTATATCATTTGTTGCTGAAATTGTAACGCTTGTTTTTGACTTTCCATTAATTATTGCATGAAGAGAGAAAGGGTATCTTCCAAAGATGGTTTGAGTGGAGTGGGTTAGAACTGCTTGGATGACTGAAAGGATTACTTAGACTGCATATAGGAATGAGGTTGGAAAGGTTCCACGTATTGAGAATTTTGGTGATCCCATAATTGAAAATGATTTTGAGGATATTGTAGGATGTCAAAATGTGAGCCGTATGAATTCCAATGTTCTTGCATGTACGACATTTTATAATTAAATTAACACCCAATAAAAAAAATTAATCAAGCCTAAAAATCTAGTACTTCAACGTTTTTTTGAAGAAATAATTAGGTATCCCCTAAATTCTTCTATATTTACAAAAGGGTAGGATGGTCTAAGGCTTTTGTTCCTACACTCCCCTGCGTCACTATGCTAGTACCATCTTAGAGTAGATGTTCAGTCCTCACGCCCGAGTGAGTCGTCTTATCATATGTCAGCACTTAGAACGGTGGCGTCGCAAACCTATAACCAGTATTTCGCGGCGCTAGGCTGAGGCTGTATCCTATGAACCCATGTTTGTACCCCGGTCCGGTACACCTATCCGTTGGGTGATGAAATTCTGTGGGAATCTTGCTACTTTTTTTTATTAATGGTTATTTTTAGGTCTGGGACGATCAATTTTCGGGTGATATGAATTTCTTCGTATCCCTAATGGGTGACCCACTTGTTAGGGAGCTTTTTGGGTGATGAAATCCCGAAAGCCTCTAACAGTTTTTTCCTTCACTAATGTTGGATTGAAAAAAAAAATTAACACAGCAATAGGTCAATCCAAACACAACAATTTTTTTATTAGAGCAGCATGTATTTGTACAGTCCACATAACTTTATGTTTCTAGTGCCAGGGCGGAGCAGATATGAACCCTTTCTAGATATCAAGTTTATAGAGGTACCAACCTGCGAAAAGTGTTTCGCAGAGAAGCTGTGGCCGCTTCTTCACTTAGGGGGCACAAGAAGAATGGATTTAATGTTGCTTTAAGCTTTGCGCAAGTTGTTCACGTTCTCCCCCCTTTATTTCTGACCCACACGTTTAGAACAGTAAACTTCAAGGAGCTTTAGCACTTTGATTCTCCTTGCATATTAAGCCCAACTTTGCTCAAGCCAATCTGTATGACTTGAATAATAGAACACCGGCCTCAACAAAATTTAACATAAGTCATATCACAAATTAATTACAAATTTGTGCTTTATAAATCAACCAAACATGTACTTAACCCTAACTGAAATCACGTGCCAGCAACTTCAAGCTTCTATTAGTTTTGAACACCAATCACCAAATTATGGGGTAAAAGACATTGGTGCTATATTACAAAAATAAATGATAACACAACCAAGAACAGTACTATTCACCAACCATGGCCATTATAAAATGCCAAAATAAAATAAAATAAAATAAGGTCATGTGAATAAGTAGATAGCAAGCATTAAATTCAGCCCCAATTGCTTTTCTCAAAGAGGTGAAACTACCACTATTCAAAGTCTTCAATACTTTATGAACCCGAGCACCCTAAACCAAACTTACATAAGGATTTGTATAAGATTTGGGCATATATGCAATAAAGAAGAAGGAAGTACTGTACCCACTCTTACTCTCAAACAACCATTAGTACAGTTGTACCAAAGTCCACAAGCATTATGAAATGGGAACACTCAATAAGAAAGTAGCTACTATAGTACGGACACCAAGCAAACTCAGTTTTCAAACGATTCAAGAAATTAGTACTACTGCAATGGGGCAGCCAAAGAGTGCAAACCTCAAAGAGCACAAACAAACGTTAGTGGATCATTTTTTATTTTTTCTTAAGTTTAAACTAGAGAAACAAAAAGAGAAGCGACAATAATAAAAACACTATAATAGCATTATCGGCCAACAATACTTTTCAACGAATATTAGAAACAAAGAATTTAGAAATCATTGGCACAGTATTAGAAAGAATTAACAAAGAAAATTAACAGAGAAAATTTGGTATTAAAAAGAATAGTTTTCAACGATGCCTCCCCGACAACGGCGCCATTTGATAAGAGATTTTTAAGGCCTTTAACAAAATACCCGCTCAAAGTACAGTTGTCGGATTGTAGCACAGATGAGTGGGATCGAATCCACAAGGAGGTTTGGTAAAAAAAATACTTTCTAGGCCGAATTACGATTTTATAAGAGATAAATCTAAGAAGAAGAAATAAAAACTAATTATAAAACTTAATGAGAAAGAGGGCTAAGGTTCGGACTTGGCCTCTTCCTTTTAAAATACTAATCGATATACATGTTGTTAGCTTGTGTTCAAAAATTGGCATAATCAAAAACAAGTTAAGGAGATTAGAAAGAGATCAAAACACTTATCGGGATATAATCGAGTCTAGTGCATGCACACTATCTCCTTAAGACAGATTCGCCCCTGCCACAGTGCTTTACAGGATATAATCGGCCCCTGTCTCCCAGGATACAACGATCAGTCGCAGAAAGAAGAAATCACTTTTATCTCTCTGCCAAACGAACCTTGATTGCGTCTATTTTATCTCTTGAAAATGACTCAAGAAACTCTGAAAAACTTATTATTAAAAAATAAAAACGAAGTTGGGTTATATAGAGTATAGGTGACTCTTCACCAAGGGTCACACCTCAAGTTAGTGCCTCTTCACCAAAAGGTCACACCTCAAGTTACGACTCTTCACCAAGGGTCACACCTTAAGGCACGACTCTTCACCAAAGGTCACACCTCAAGTTAGTGCTTCTTCACCAAAGGTCACACCTCAAGTTAATGCCTTTTCACCAAAGCTCACACCTTAAGTTACGACTCTTCACCAAGGGTCACACCTTAAGGCACGACTCTTCACCAAGGGTCACACCTTAAGGCACACCTCATGATGTGTCTGTTGGAGACAACTCAAATCACGCACATTACAACTCATAAGTAAACTCTTACTTATAATTTAGAGTTGTGTAACCTACATACCCAATGTGGTACAAAATAAACCACTAAGATATAAACCATTCAAACTAAGGATAAAACCACAAGGTTTGTTTTTCCAACAATACAACTAGATTCTAATAACTCAACCCATCATATGTTCGTGTTAAGACACATACGATGTTGTAAAATAAACCACTAAATCTATGGTCAAGCATTTAGTGGTTATGCTTTTAAGTGATGGTGAAGAGCGTCTTAGAGAATTATCAACTCAATCATGGCTAGGCTTGAGTGAGTTCTTTAGTGCTTCCTCTTGTTTAGATCTCCAAATCAAGTCTATGGTTAGTAGCACTTGTTTGTATCCAAAGTTATCGTACACCAAACCAAAGCTATGGTCAAGCCTTCGATATGATGCACTAACTTATCATTCATAAAGTACTAAGAGAAAACTAATTAAAACCTCATTAATACCAACTATTTCTCATCCAAGAAGAGGCTTCATCCTAGCCTCAGTTAGGAGATTAACCGCTTATCTCAGACTTCATCGCATTAACAACTAATTATTTACAAAAGAAATTAAAAGAGAGAGAATACAATTAAATAAAACTAAGGCTTTATTTTTTCTAAACTTGCTCCAATATGAGATGCCCAATTACAATGGGGGAAGTTTCATTTAATAGGAGAAGGAAACCAAATTTAGAAACTATACATTAAATTGTAAAGAATATTATCACAAATAATATCTTCTAATTTTACAACCAATCACATAAGATTCTTGAATATAATTCCCTTAATTGATATAGAGATCTTTCTTCATGATAACTCTTGCATATATCTTCAATATAAAATATCTTCAAGGATCTTGGATGCAATATATTCTTTGATCTTATTCTTCAAGAATATTTGTGTAAATATTTCTTTAATCTTGAGACCAAATATATTATGTCTTTGACTTTTTGTGCTATGAACTGCAGGAGACACTTTTACTTGACTTTAAGGGCTTGGTTTCAAATATCCATCTTCAATAGTTGTAATAAAATAAACGTACATAAGTACCTAAAATTAAATATAATAGACGACTAAAATACATGTTTGGGTATATTAAAAAGTTCTTAATTACACACTCATCACCATATTTAGAAGATACCTAATCTATAATATGATAGAGAATCTCTAGTTATCAGAAAAGTGCGAAGAACACCAAATTGGTTTGAAAAAAATAAGAGATTCAATTGTATAAACGAAGTAATTATAATGAATAAACTCTAAACCCCTGAGCTTCTTCCTTAGAACTCCTCTAGATCTAACATCCCCGAAGAAAGTGACCTAAGTCCCCATTATATAGAGGGAACAAAAAATTACAAATAGAACGCATCTCGAGGCAATAACACGCCTTAGAAATACAACCACCGCCAAAGTCGTTCGAACGAAATAGGGAGTCGTTCAAACGACTTTATACCAATTGGTCTAAAACCCTAGAAACTTGACAAGTCGTTCGAACGGCATGACAACTCGTTTGAATAAAAATTAATCGATTATAAACTGACGCCTTAAAAAACCCGCAAGCTCACGGTGTACCGTTAAGTACAAGGGTAAGCGGGGTCGTATCCCAAGAGACTTGTGGTACGAATTATACTTCGAGCAACTAGTTTTATCCAATTACAATGTGTTTGTGTAGGTTTTGAAATAAAAAGAAGAACGAAATAAATTACAAGATAAATTGGAGTGCAAACCAAGGCATCGATTCCACTCCACCATTTAAAACCCTTTGATAGCATAAATAATTAAAGTAAATTATGAGTTACCGTATCGCATATCCTTGGTTGGGCATATGCAATACACCAAAAAATACAAGAGATTTAGTAATTGGGAACTACCCATAAACCAACTTACTCAACCATGGTCCGGTTGATAAGTATGGATTATGTTCTCTTTTCCATGTTCCTAACCTATCTTGTTATGGTCCAACAAGATGGTTACATAGATTCATTATTTCTCCTAATCCTAGCTATGGTCAATATAGGATGAAAGAATATGAATATGTAAAATTTGGGGATAAAGAGAAGGTGATTACTCTAACTAAGCTACACAATCTACACTAAGGCTACATTGGGTGAAGCTTCATTTAGCCTTGGCTAAGAAGATTAGCTACTCATCCTTTTGATCATTTCCATACTACAATTACTCCAATAAAATTAAAAGATAAGAACAAGAGAAAGAATAAACTTTATTGCTATGAACTTTGATTTATACTCTCCAAGATGCTCCCTCATGAGTGGGATTCCCCTCCTATTTATAGAGCATAGGAAGGGTTTACAAAATATTAACATTAATATAAAATCCCCTAAACAATGCCTAAAATCATGCTTATATATTACAACTCATAAGAATACTATCTATATCGTATTTTATTCAATGGGCATCCATGCATGGGCCTTTGGTTGACAACTTCAAACAAAAATCATTATTAGAGTGCATCACCCTTGTTCTTCGTTAAAAATCGGAAAAATATGCGACTTGTTTATCATGTGAGCGATTTTTGTAAATACAAACAAAAACACTATTAGTGTCACATTTATTTAATAAATGCCTAGGTAGATATAAATTTAGCAGTTGTACACGTAAATATTGTGTGTCTATCAAATACCCTCGAACTTATATTTTGCTAGTCCTCGAGCAAAAGTAAATAAAAACCATTTTCACATGTCACGCAGTTGCATTTAGCGTATGCAACAAGCCGTTAAACCCCCAGGTTTAGCCTTGTAGACGAATGTTGTCTCGTGAGGGTTTGTAGTGACTATACCCACAAAAGTCAATAATAACATTTTAAGCAATTCTAGAATACATATGACTAATTTCCTGTGAACTTATCCTTACTTAGCTGTGACAAAAAATATACCAATGAAAAAAATCCTTAAACTTGTTATTTTTCTAAGTATACCAAAAAATATTTTAAGCTTATCCGAAACTAGAGGTACTCCTCAAGATTAAAAATATATTCAAGTATTTTTCTTTAGCTATATTTGAGTGTACAATAAAAATAGTTTTATCGCCAAATACGTTGTCTAGAATAATTTACTCAGTTTTTTGGTAGTCTAGTTCTCACTGGAATAAATTCAACGGTCAATTCGACAAGTGCCTTAGTCAATTCGTCTTCCTAGAATTTTACTTTTTTTTTCTTTTACAAGCCTTTTCTTATTGAGTACATTGTTTCTTAGTGAATCTTCCGTTACAAGGAGTTTTCGGTCGATAATCCCTGCCATTTAGCTAAGGTTGTCAGGGTGTGGTACTCCATCATGACTGAGACTCAGGATTCTCACAAGTAACATTTTCTTGTGCTCCTTTCACATAGTTCATGGTCAAACTCGAGATTGGTGATATTTTTTCCTCTTTCAGCTCTAAATCATGCGAGTAACCTTGCAGCGTGAAAGTTTTTAGAACATATTTGGCTTATTATTTATTCTTAGGAATGAACTTAATCTTAGGCATTTGTCTCTCTTGTAGTAAACTATTCCTAACATAAATACAAAATTTTCTTTATACTGAGCAAAAATCTATTGAAGGTATTAATTGCAAAACTACACTGAAGTGCACGTTTTCAAAATATGCCAAGTTAACTTAAATTAGTCGTTAATAAAAAGATAGTGAATCTATGTTAAGATATTCCAAAATATTCTAGTGTATAGTTAGTACAATTTAAAAATTTAGGTTTCTCCATAATATTTATGTCAAGGTTAAATCAGTTTAAGTGTTTAGAAATTTGTAAAAAATATATCATAAATTTTCAAAGTGTCATTATTTTATATTTTTCTTCATAAAACATTTAAAGAAATGTTTTCCTACCCCCAAACTTAAATGAAACATTTCTCTCAATGTTTGAGAGCATAAAAAAAATGGAGGAATAAAAACTGGAATTTCTCACCTGAATGTGTCATGGGTTACCTCCTAAGAAGCGTTAAGTTCGCTGCCTTCAGCCAGACGAATGTACCCCCAAACTTAAAAAATTTCAATATGACTGGAATGGTACGAAATTGAAATGGTGATGTACTATCCTGGTTGTAAATTCTCTTTCAAAAGCCAGATAACACAAGACTGGTGATCCTTAATATTAGCCCTTAATTGGGTAGATATATTCTGTAAAAACCAGAGAAAGTTTAAAACTAATTCTCTATGGAAAAGATTTTTCTAAAAACTTTGCCTATTATTTGATGATTCCAAGTTGAAAACCTTAGACAAATCAAGAAAAACCATTTTCTCCAAGATAAAGTAAATACATACCCATGGAACATATTTTCCTTTAGAATTTTCAATAGAATCATATGATTACTACATGTTGCAGTAAATAAGAAGATTGGTATACAAGTATTCATCCCCGAAAATGTACTAGATTCAAAACTAGATTTTCCTGGAAAGATATTTTCTTTGAAAATTTTCAAACCCCCATGTTATCGTTAATATTCCAAAAAATGTGATAGGTGGTCCTGACAAAGCAAGTCCGCAAGGTATTCCCAAAATTATAATTTTTCAAAAAGATGTTTTCTTTTAGTAGAAGAAAAACTACATAACATATTTGAAGATGTGGGGATCGAGGAACAATTGACTCTAACAAACATTTAAAATTTATGTGCCTAAAATCACAACTTATCTCAAGGGACTCATCCTTACCATTGACGTAGATATTCATTGGCTTAGGGACATGGTCAAGTTAAAACATATTTTCAGATGCTAATGATTGTACCATTTCACGAATCTCAGGATCATTCGAGTCCTCAAAATAATTTAAGCATTCATTAACAGAAATACAACAAGAATTATCTCTGTACAAGTCCTCAAAATTATTTATGGTGATGGTACCACCATTAGGCTCGTGAAATGGAGATGTAGACATAGGTATAGGCGTGGTTGGTGAATGAGTAACCAAAACAGAATCAGCCCCTAATAATAGTGCTATATCCTGTAAAGAAGGGTCGTCTACCCACAGGTTTTCAACATTGTAATTTGTGTCAGGTGAACGCGACTCAAGGCATTACTGAGGTGACTCATAAGGAGACTGAGAAGGAAATGACAAGTTGATAACATCTGCAACAGGTTTGACAATTTCTAATTTATAGACTTTGGTACAAATATCATCATCTAAAAATTCCTCGTAAATTATCATATAATGAGATGGTAATTCCATATATTCATATTTTATCTCGTCATCATCATCGTAAGAAAAATCATTAGAGGAGAGGGAAAATTTTTCAGTCTCGGTCATAGTTTCCTCAAAATAATTTATTGGGTTAACAAATGAAATGATGGATGGTGACATCAATGGTTGAATTTGGAGGGCTTCTTCAAAATCTTCTTGTGACATAGGATCCTCGACCTTGAAATATTCATCTTCTAAATCTGTCTCACAATATGGTATCCATTCACCCCACGGAGAAAACATTCATTGATTACGCTTGAATTCATCCATTTCTAAATCACAAAGGGATTTAACTTCGGATTGTTTTTCTTCATTGCTTAGAATTTTTTCATGCTCTATTTTACTCTACGTAGTTGACAACTGAGTTATATGAGTCTTTAATCTAGAGATAGATTGGGTCGTAGAAGTTTGACTCACCAATGTATGATTATTGCATGAAGAGAGCAAGGGTATCGTTTAAAGAAGGTTTGAGTGGATCGGGTGGAAACTGATTGGATGAATGGATGGACTGATGGGCCTGCATATATGAATAAGATTGGAAAGGTTCTACGTATTGAGAATTTTGATGATCCCATGATTGAAAATGATTTTAAGGTTGTTGCGGTATGTTGAATTGTGAGCTGTAAGGATTCCACTGTTCTTGCATGTATGACATTTTAAAATAAAAGCAACACCCAACGTAATAAATAACCAATCAAACTTAAACTCTAGAATATCAACATTTTTTAGAAGTAATAATTAGGCCTCCCCTATATTCTTCCATGTTCAAAATGGGTACGATGGCAAAAGGCTTTGGTTCCCATACTCCCCTGCATCACTATGCTAGTACCAGCTTAAAGTAGATGCTCAGTCCTCACGCCCGAGCGAGTCGCCTTATCGTACGTCAGCACTCGGAACGGTAACATCGCAAACCTACAACCAGTATTTCGCGATGCTAGGCTGGGGCCGTATCCTGCGAACCCGTGTTTGTATCCCGGTTCGGTACACCTCTCCGTTGGGTGATGAAATCCCGCGAGAATCTTACTACTCTTTTTTATTAACAGTTATGTTGAGGTCCGGGACGTTCAATTTTCATGTGATACGAATTTCTTCGTATCCCTAATGGGGAGTCCTACTTGTTGGAAAGCTTTTTGGGTGATGAAATCCCGCAAGTCTCTAATAGTTTTTACCTTTACTAATGTTAGAATGAAAAAGAATATTAAACACAATAATAGGTTAATCCAACCACCGCAAATTTTTTATTAGAGCAACGTATATTTTGTACAGTCCACACGACTTTATATGTCCTAGTGCCGGGGCAGAGCGGATATGCACCCCTTCTAGATGTTAAGTTTTAAGAAGTACCAACCTTCAGAAAGTGTTTCCCGGTGTAGCTGTGGCCGCCCCTTCACTTAGGGGGCACAAGAAGGATGGATTTGATGATGCTTTTAGCTTTGCGTATTGTCCGTCTCATTTCTAACTTTGTGACTATCCTACAAAACATGAGAAAAATGATTAGTGAACTTGCAACAAAAATATTAATTCAATTTCCAAGTTTATTGTAGTCTATGATGTCCTGATTTTCAAATACGTATATCTTTCAGCTCGGTTGAGGGAGAACATTAAATAATATCAATTTGGAAAGATAATTCAGAAAGGAAAGACATTTAAGAATGAAGTTTTCTAGAATTTAGCTTCACTGCCGCTCAAAACAAGTGATTAATGAACACGGCGTTCTTTACAGAGACTATTTTTTTCTATTTTTTCAATAGGCTGTAACTCACAAACGACATAACAGAAAATATGATCTATAGCAATTCGGAAAGGGTATTAAATTATCTAAAACTTTTGTAGCAAACGCATTTCCCAACTGTGAATCATTGATGATCAAAAATGGTGAAACATTCAGGGACAGACTTCATAGCTACTGTAGCGCCAAGAGAGTTTGAGCTAATCACTCAATCACTTTATTTTCGGATCCAAAAAAAAAAAAAAACAAGAAAAATAAATTGGCTTAAAATAAAACAACTCAAAAATAAAACGTAACATTGCAAGTCCCCGACAACGGCACCAAAAACTTAATCGATTATAAACTAACGTCTTAAAAGATCTGCAAGTGTACGGTGTACTGTTAAGTACAAGGGTAAGCAGGGTCGTATCCCAAGAGACTTGTGGTGCAAATTATACTTCGAGCTACTAGTTTTATCCAATTACAACGAGTTTGTATAGGTTTTAAAATAAAAAGAAAAACGAAACAAATTACAAGATAAATTAGAGTAGAAACCAAGGCATCAATTCTACTTCACCCATTAAAACCCTTGGATAACATAAATAATTAAAGTAAATTGCGAGTTCCCGTATCGCATATCCTTGGTCAGGCATATGCAATACACCAAAAAATACAAGAGATTTAGTAATTGGGAACTACTCATAAACCAACTTAATCAACCATGGTCCGGTTGTTAAGTATGGATTATGTTCTCTTCTCCATGTTCCTAACCTATCTTGTTATGGTCTAACAAGATGGTTATATAGATTCATTATTCCTCCTAATCCTAGCTATGGTCAAGCATAGGATGAAGGAATACAAATATGCAAAATTTTGGGATAAAGAGAAGATAATTACTCTAACTAAGCTACACAATCTACACTAAGGCTACATTGGGTGGAGCTTCATCTAGCCTTGGCTAAGAAGATTAACTACTCATCCCTTTGATCATTGCCATACTACTATTACTACGATAAAATTAAAAGGCAAGAACAAGAGAAATAATAAGCTTTATTGTTATGAACTTTAATTTACACCCTCCAAGATGCTCCCTCATGGGTGGGATTCACCTCCTATTTATAGAGTATAGGAAGAGGTTACAAAATATTACCATTATTATAAAATCCCTTAAGCAATGCCTAAAATCATGCATATATATTACGACTCATGAGAATACTATCTATATCTAATTCTATTCAATGGGCATCCATGCATGGGCCTTTGGTTGACAATTTCAAATAAAAATTATTGCTGGAGTATACCACCCATGTTCTTCATTAAAAATCTGAAAAATATACGACTTGTTTATCATGTGACCTATTTCTGTAAATACAAACAAAAATACTATTAGTATTACATTTATTTAATAAATGACTAGGTTGATTTAAATTTAGGAGTTGTACACGTAAATATTGTGTGTCTATCAAAATCCTCTATTGGCCAAATTTCCAGAGAGTATATAAAAATGGAGTACCATGACCATAAACGATTATAGCTATGGTCAAGCCTAGAAGTTGATTATAGCTTCTTATGACATAGGAAAATTCTCTAAGTTAAAGTTTTCATCATCCAGTATTACCTTCTTCATCTCCCTTTCTTGAATCCATACCTCCATCGCATGAGCCTAATGGGGGTACTATGACCATAAACAAATTTAAGGACTTGTACGGAGATAACTCTTGTTGTATTTCTGTTGATGAATGTTTAAATTATTTTTAGGACTCGAATGATCATAAGATTCGTGAAATGGTACAATCATTAGCATCTAAAAGCGTGTTTCAACTTGGGCGTATCCCTAAGCCAATGAATATCCCCGTCAATGGTTTGGAGGAGTCCCTTAAGATATGTTGCGATTTTAGGCACACACAAATTAAATGTTTGTTGGAGTCAATTGTTTCCCGATCCCCATATCCACAAATATGTTATATAGTTTTTCTTCTACTAAAAGAAAACATCTTGTTGAAAAATTATAATTTTGGGGATGCCTCACGGACTTGCTTTGTCAGAACCACCTATCACATTTTTTTGAATATCAACGATAATGTGGGGCTTTTGAAAATTTTCAAAGAAAATATCTTTCCCGAAAAATCCAGTTTTGAAACTAGTACTACATTTTAGGGATAAATACTTATATACAAATCTTATTATTTACTGCAACACGTAATAATCATATGATTGTATTGAAAATTCTAAAGAAAAATATGTTCCCTGGGTATGTGTTTGCTTTAGCTTGAAGAAAATATTTTTTCTTAATTTGTCTAAAATTTTCAACTTGGAATCATCAAATTGTAGGCATAGTATTTAGAAAAAATCTTTTTCATAGAAAATTAGTTTTGAATTATCTATGGTTTTTACATAATATATTTGCCGAATTAAGGGCTAATATTGAGGATCACCATTCATGTGTTATCTTGTTTTTGAAGAGAATTTGTAAACAGGATGGTACATCACATTTTGAACTTCGTACTCTTCCAGTCATATTGAAAATTTGAAGTTTAAGGGTACATTCGTCTGGCTAAAGATGGTAAACTTAGCACTTCTTGGGAGGCAACCCATAACACATTCAGTTGAGAAATTCCAGTTTTTATCCTCATTTTTTTTATGCTCTCAAACTTTGAGGGAAATGTTTCATTTAAGTTTGAGGGCAGGAAACCATTTGTTTAAATGTTTTTTTGAAGAAAAGTAAAATAATGGCACTTTGACAATTTATGATATATTTTTGACGAATTTCCAAATACTTAAACTGATTTTACTTTGACATAAATATTATGGAAAAGAATAAAATTTGAAATTGTACCAAGTATACACTATAATATTTTAGACTATCTTAAGCTAGATATATTATCTTTTTATTAGCGACTAATTCAAGTTAGCTTGGCATATTTTAAAAATGTACACTTCACTATAGTTTTGCAATTAATACCTGCAATAAATTTTTGGTTAGTATAAGAGGAATTTAGTATTTATGCTAGGAATAGTTTATTATAAGGGGGACAACGGCTTAAGAATAAGTTCATTCCTTAGTAAAAATAATAAGCCAAATGTACTCTAAAAACTTTCACGCTGCAAGGTTACTCGCATGATTAAGAACTGAAAGCAGAAAAATTATCGCTAAACTTGAGTTTGACCATAAACTATGTTACTTGTGAGAATCCTGAGTCTATGTCATGATGGGGCAGCACACCCCGGCAACCTTAGCCAACTAGCGGGGCTTGTCGACCAAAAACTCCTTGTTAGGGAGGCTTCACAAAGAAACAATGAACTCAAAAGAAAAGACTTGCAAGAAAAAAAAATCTAGGAAGACGAATTAACTAAGGCACTTGTCGAACTGACCGTTGAATTTATTCCAGTAAGAGCTAGACTACCAAAAACTAAGTAAATTATTCTTGACAACGTATTAGGCGATAAAACTTTTTTTAATGTACACTCAAATATAGCTAAAGCAAAATACTTGAATCTCTTTCAAATCTTGAGGTAGTACCTTTAGTTTCGGATAAGCTTAAAATATTCTTTGGCATACTTGGGTGAATAGCAGGTTTAAGGATTTCCCATCAATATATTTTTGTCAGAACTAAGTAATGATAAGTTCACAAGAAATGAGTCATGTGTATTCTAGAATTGTTTAAAATGTCATTATTAACTTTTGTAGGTATAATTACTGCAAACTCTTACGAGACAACACTTGTCCAGCAGGCTAAACCTGGAGGTTTAACGGCTTGCTGCATATGGTAAATACAATCGCGCTACCTGCGAAAGTGGCTATTATTTTATTTTACTCGGGACAAGGAAAAAAAAAGTTTGGGGGTATTTGATGAGCGCGTAATTATAATATTTTTAATATACCCGAACATGTATTTTAATTTTCTATTATATTTAATTTTCGGTACTTATGCGTGTTTGTTTGATTGTTGCTATTAAAGATGAATATTTGAAACCAAGCTTTTAAAGTCAAGTAATAGGTGTCCAGAAGTTCATAGCACAAAAAGTCAAAGACACAATATATTTGGTCTCAAGATTGAAGAAATATATGCACAAATATTCTTGGAGAATAAGATCAAAGAATATATTACATCCAAGATCTTTGAAGATATTTTATATTGAAGATATATGCAAGAGTTTCCATGAAGAAAGATATCTGCATCACTTAAGGGAATTATATGCAAAAATCTTAGGTGATTGGTTGTAATATTAAATGATATTATTGTAAAAATATTTTTTAGAATTTAATGTATAGTTTCTAAATTTGGGTTCATTCTTCTATAAAAGGAACCCTCCTCCCATTGTAATTGGGCATCTCATATTGGTGCAAGTTTAAAATAAATAAAATCTTAGTTTTATTTAATTGTCTCTTCTCTATTTTATTTTCTTTTGTAAATAGTTAGCTAGTTCATGCAATGATCTTGAGAATGATAGAAGGGTAATCCCTTCTAGCTATGACTAGAAGGAAGTCCTTACCCAAGTAGCAATAATTATATTATAGTTTTAGGATTAGTTCTTTTTTACAATCTTCTAAAATAGCTATAATCGACTTCTAGGCTTAACCATAGCTATTAAGTAAATTTATACTATTTAGCCAAAATTTGGTGTTATGACTATTAAACCAGATTTTAGGGCAAAAACGAAGAGGGCTCGTTTGAAGATATTCAACCAAGCTTAACCATAGTTGAAAGAATTTCTTTTACATATCGAATTTAAGCAAACATATTATGACCAAATCCTAGATGCCTAACCATGAATCTAGGGTTGTTGTTTACATAAAAAATGCATTGCCAAGGATTTTTGATATGAATAATCCGCCTAGTAAAACTACATAATACCTATATTGCTTTGGTTGGGCCAAATTCTAGTCGTAGCTTATTTTTGTTATTTATTTATTTTAGATTTATCTCTTATAAAACCTTATTCGGCCAAAAAAGTATTTGTTGTCCCAAACCTCCCTGTGGATTCGATCCCACTCATCAGTGCTACAATTCGATAACCGCACTTTGATCGGGTATTTTACGAGAGGATCCTAAAAACATCTTATCAAACATATTATGACCAAATCTTAGATGCCTAACCATGGTTCTAGGGTTGTCGTTTACATCGAAAATGTTTTACCAATGATTTTTGATATGAATAATCTGCCTATTAAAACTACATGATTACTATATTACTTTGGTTGGATATTTTCTTGTTAATTGTTTGTTTTATTTCTTTCTTTTCAATCAATCTCTTATAAAACCTTATTCGGCCTAGAAAGTATTTGCTTTCCCAAACCTCCCTTTGGATTCAAACCCACTTATTTGTTCTACAATTCGATAACCGTACTTTGAGCGAGTAGATTGCAAGAGGACCCATAAAAACCTCTTATCAGCCCTAGTGCCTTATCACAATCAATGCCCATAAGAGCTTCTTTGATTTCTTCATCAGTCACTTCTTTAGTCAACATATCATGGTCTTCATACTACACTCTGTTACTGAATTGTAAGCTCTGGAAGGTGTGGGGATCAATATTATCATTAATTGTAGAACCTAAGATGTTCCTGAAATACTCTACAACAGAATGGCAATCAGGCTTGGATCATCTAAAGTGTTCCCTGCTTCATCTTTAACAGAATTTATTGAGTTTCTAGAGAATCTAGCTCTCACCGCTTTATGGAAGAAGATTGAGTTAGTATCTCCAGATTTGAGCCACTCCACCCTTGATTTATGCCTGTAAAACTCCTCTTCTTTTGTAACAAGATCAATGTAATATGTTGTAGCTTTATTCTCATCTTGGCTAAGCCCCAGATTAAGAGGATCCAATTGCAACTTGGTCTGAATAAAGTTGTTTTAGAAGTTATATCCCCCACCTTTGTATGGTTCCAATCTCTCATAACTTTCTTAGTATAAACAAGCTTAACAACCGGTCTATACATAGGGTTGTCATACACCAATGTGTCCCAGACTTTTTTCACTTCTTCATGAAAACCTCTTCCTTTGGCTCAAATATTAAAATACTTGAAAGGCTTGCCTCTAGAAGTAATAAGGTTATTTATAGTGATGGTAATAGTGCTATGGTCTGAGACACCAGTTCCCCCAAATTCAGCACAAGCATCTTTGAAGCAGTCTCCCCAAACCTCCTTCATAAGCACTCTATATATCCATCTTAATCATGATTCTAGTGTGATCAACCCTCTTATTTCACCAAGTGTAGTGATAGCCTAAGTACTTAATCTCTGCAAGCTTGGTTTTGTTCAACCAGTAACTGTGCTTAAGAGTTACCACATTAGTAACAGCTTTTCCCCCACACTTATCAAGAGTTAGAAAAAGGAGATTGAAGTCCCCCACCACCATCCAAGGCAGAATAAAGTTATTAGAAACTCTTATAAGGTCTTCCCAAAGAAATCCCTATCTTTTTTGTCATTAGAAGCATAGACCATGGATACCAATTGAGGTTTGCCATCAATGGATACTGTAAAGTGAATATGTTTGTCAGACGTGCCTACAACAATTATATCCACTCTGTCCTTATCCCAAAGGGCAATTCTACCCTTAGCATTACCGACACTACTGAGGGCATATTCTGTTTATGATTGATACTTCATTCCCTTTCCTTAGGTTCACTTTGCTTCACAGTGTTGTTCTGCCTCTCACATTCCAAGCAACTATTCTCAGCATTTAGATTTGGTTAGGGGTTTGGTGGTGGCCTTTCCTCAAGCCCTCTCCTTTACTCCAGCCCTCTCACATTCCAAGCAACTATTCTCAACATTTAGATTTGGTTAGGGGTTTGGTAGTGGCCTTTCCTCCTTTACTAGGAGTTACTTGGAAACAATCAATGCACTGTAAGAATCACATTGTATTCCTTTGGAAACAATCAATGCACGTTAGTGTGTGGCGTAGCCACTGGACTTAGTTTCATGAAGAAGAGGGTCAAAAATGTATTAAACCTACCACTCATGATTAGGTTTCAAAGAGTTATAACAATTATAATATTTTCGGACAAAGATTTTACAGGTGCTTATAATCAAAGAGGTAATTACAGAAAGAAAGAAAAGCGGAAATCCAAATGCTGAGTTCACATTTTCTTTCATAACTAATCCTACATTTTACAGTTACATTTGCTTTACACAGTCAGTTGATGAACACAGTACTATGAGTCCACAATCAGCTTGTAGGCGTCAAAGTATAAGCCCAGAGTCGCGCAATCCTTCCACCATGTTTGGCAGGCTAGTAATAGAAGAACAGGTTAAGTACAAATTGCCGTGCCTCCCCAACACAGTAATGAGTCCACAATCAGCTTGTAGGCGTCAAACTATAAGCCCAGAGTCATGCAATCCTTCTGCCATGTTTGGCAGGCTAGTACTAGAAGAACAGGTTAAGTACTTATTGTCGTGCCTCCCTAAGAAATCCTTCCTGCGCCCTTACCCACATTTATGATGACCCCCCTTAATCATAATGATACTTTAACACAGGAACAATATTTTGCTAACACATCATCGGATACCACACACATGCATCATCAAAAGCCATACTCATTCAACACAAGAACCAATACCACGCACATGCATCATCAAAAGCCATACCCATTCAACACAAAAACCAAACCATCATTCCGTCGTCATTCACCCCATAGCTTCCCGAATAAGCTTAGATGGTATTTTACCAAACCATCATTCCGTCGTCATTCACCCCATAGCTTCCCGAATAAGCTTAGATGGTATTTTTTGTGCTTTAGCTTTCTCTTGCGACTGTACAAGGATCCAGATGGATAACAATTAGCTAAGACAACAAGAACAACTTAAGAAAACTAGTAAAACATGCAGAATTTTTTTGTTACTGACCCTTCCACTTCATCAGCGGAGAAGATTATCTTTCTTTTAGCTGCTTTCTTTACATTTTGACTACTCATCCTCTTCCTTTTTGCTGTCTTCTTTACATTTTTTTTAATCTTCCCCACTTTCATTTTTCTTTTACTTTTTCCCACTTTTATTTTTCTTTTACTTTTTGCTGGTTTGCTTTTAGGCCGAGAGTGCAATCGAGCCACAAGTGGTGCACGTTGACACGTTTTCTGATCAAATGCCCTAACACAGACATAGCCTACAAAATATGTGCATGTGTTAGGATGTTTTTAAATATAGTCAAAATTATTAGCATTCCATACCATGCCAAAAGGCTTCTCGGATCTCCTCCAATGACATTCCTACCAGAACAAAATAGACAGAAAAATTTTAGGTCCATCTTTGGTACAATCCTAATAACTCAATCATCTACATAATCATCTTTACCTTTAAAAATCGACTCGATGGAGGACCCAAACATGACAGAAGTCCTTGTTAAATTTCGTATCAAGCGCCAGTCAACCTCGATTGAATGACGACTTGTTTCTTCATCAGCGAAGACCTATAAAATGTGAAAATAACAGCAATTTAAGTTGTCGACAGCATGGGTATTCAAATAATTCTCAAGAGCAAAATATAAAGGAGATGGGGAACTTACTTCGTTGACTTGAAAATAAGTGCCGTTGAGTGGAAACTTTCCCTTAACTGCTGTTCTGGACGGAATCTGATCGTGTAAAGTCGATAACATCAGTCAGTATTTAGTTGTTAGTTAGTAGATAAAGATTATATATGTGTGTTTGAAATGAATAGTGCCTTGTTCCTCACCAGAAGTGTTCCTAGGACTGTTTTTGGTTCTTTTTTTTGGCTATTGAACCATTCACTTAATTTTTCATTGCAAGGATCGTAAGAGGTTTCGGGATCAGTTTCACCTGATATTAAAAAAAATGATTTATTTACAAAATTGATTTTCTGGACCATAAGCTTACTCATGATCCTTAACTTCAAAGCTACAATATTATCATGGTGAGCTGGTTACCTGGCGCCAAAACAGCTAAAAGGTATGGGCAACTATCCTCGTTCACTCTTTTGGGCATCTGCATTTGTAAATATTGTAAGGGTAAGTCAGTTACCAAACAAATCGAGTATGTACACTATAATTTTTGGATATGAATACATCAAACCGACCCCTTTCAAAATACAGGATGAATCTGGAATTTCATAGCTGCATTAAGGAGAAATGTGACAGTTAGTTTATGTAATATCAAAATTGTTATAAATGTGAGTAAGAATAATTAGTGGACAACTTACACGTAGTATTTTGTTCGGCGAGGGTTGCTAGTGTCCTTCAGCTTTGGTATTTGAAACTTAGCACCCTCACTGATAGGAACAATATCCCTTGAGATATCACTTTTATCAATGTCGTCAATGAACATATCCTCAATATCTTGGAGCTCGAACTTTGGCGGGTACTCTCTAATAGGTTTTACATCCGTATATTGCATATTCAGCCTCTTTCCTTTGTGCTTACTGTTAATAATTTCAAGATTATCACCTATGAGTTATTGGTCCCATTTAGAAATTAGTTTCCTCGAAAGAAAATGCAGGTTTAAAATGGGTGGAGTATAAATTATAATTAGCTAAATACCTTGAAAGCGCACTATTAAAATAACTGCAATCTTGCGACATTGGGCATGCATTGCAATTAGGTTTACTTTTTGTACAGAAAACCTACGTCAAAATATGTCAAAAGAGGTTATCACCACTAACAAGATACCAATTAGAAAAAAAGAGAGATTATTTAAATAAACAAGATACCCAAACAAATTAAAAATTACTTGTACAATGAGGACCTGCCTCTAATAGAGCATACCTTTCCGAATGTGATCATTTGATAATGAAGTTCGTACCTGTGATAATATAAATTATAAAGTCAGCTAAAGCATTAAGGAGCAAAGGACAAAGTTTTTCATAATGAATATGCGGAAAACACAAGTCAAGTGATTATTGAGATTTACAAAGCATCTGGTGAAAGAGTGCACAAACGCTCCGAGATATATTTTTGAATTGTTTCCTTCATTGGGTAACTAACAAAATAAAATAAAAAGTTAGTGTAACTTTATTTGGCAATTTAGTATTTACAATTGATAAACTTACATATCTAATTCATGTAGTTCAACATGCTCAGGTAGCGCTTCTAGTGGGACCCATCCGAGTCTCACAACTACTCTTCCCACATGAGTATCAACCTACATCAGGATCCAGGAAAATAAAATCGTTAAGACCTACTAATATTACTTTAAGTGTTTGGCTCGATTACAGCTTTTACTTCACTGAAATTTAAATGAAGTCTTACTGGGAATGCAGGTTGGTTAAGAGTTAACAATCGGATGCAGTCCACGCTTTTTATTCCAAGTCCGTAAAAGCTCATTAGGTAACGCCTGGGACATTTATCAACGCCCAATATGTATCACTATTGAAATGAGAGTAGAATAACCTATTCACATAGGGAACAAATGAGTGACTTACTCAACATTTTCTGGGGCAACGTCCCGTAACCATTCAAGATTCAGCGTTCCATGGTCCTCGACTAGTCGATTAAGTATGCCCTACACGTGTTATAAGAATTTATATTAAGGACTGGAATTTCGTATTTAATTAGTATTTATATGTAGTTTTCGTTTAATTTACCTTACCTGTATGCGTTCGGCAAGTCTATTTTGTTGTCCGCGCTCTTTGAGAATGTGGGCGATCTTTCCAACATCAGCGTGTCTCACCTTTTCCCAATTAACGGTATCTAATTGGTCTACCCCATCACTTGTTTCAACCTTTTTAAAAGCTTCATGGATAGCATTCATTTTAAATGCATCCCAATCCATCTCATTTCCACCTCCTTTCTTCATCCGCTTAGTAAATTTTGCTGCACACCCTTTTTTAAAAGACCGAACGTTTTCTCCATCTTTGTTGCTATTTTCTACGGATTCCAAAGGAAAATGGGAAGCAAGGGATACGAATGCAGAACTACATTTGAAGAGATAACATCATAATAAAACTATCTACAGTAGCATATTTGTATTTGGAACTTGTTCGGTAGCTATTACTTTACCTAGACATATGATCTGCGGTGTTTTGAGTTAAAAAAGCTCCTACAACTGAGTCTAGAACAGACCCGTTCCAGCGTGTAAAACGCCGATCCCCTGCAAGAAAATATAGACCTTATTATTGTCATAAATCAAATCATGTGTGTTGATACAAAATACAAACTTAATTAATTTGGTCGTACCTTGTATTTTCTTCAGACGGGTGACAAATATCACTGCCTTTTCACTTAAATCATTTTCATTGTGAGAGCTGATCTTAATCTTTGGTCGTGGATGCTTTCTGTTGGAAGAAAATTTTATTTGAGCACCTTTAACAAAGGGAACAATCTGATGGTTGTTCCCTTGTTCTTGATTAGTCTTGATAATTTTCTTGCTATCTTTTAACCAAGCAATCAAAGTTTTTTCATTCCTTCTTTTAACCAAGGCCTTTGATCTTAAAGTTCCCTCCAAGGCACTTTGAGTCATTGAAATGTGCTCATTTTCAGCAGTTTTAGCTGATGAAACTACTTCATTATGCGCACTTTCGGCAATGTGCTTCTTAATCCTTCTCTTGTAAACTCTAAAATCAGCGAAAATCCTTCTCTTGTAAACTCTAAAATCGGTAATGCTCTCTTGAAAGAACTCCATCGCCTGCTTGGTTCTGTTAAGAGTGTACAATAACATGTTTTAGTCATAATCAAACACAAACAAACATATGCATGCACATAGAAAACTTTGTATGCATGGCTACTATATATATAGGTCACAGTTCATGCAAATTTTCCAACAGATGCAACTAACTTAATACAGTGAAATTGTAGTAATTAATGTTTTAACACATTTTTTTTGGCTGTTTTACTTGGTGTAAAGTTGAAAACTTGCATGCATGCATGCAAAGTTATGAGACCAAAGACACTGATTAGCTCTTATATTAGACATCCAGAGAAACATATGGTCATGAAAACACAGATAAATTAAGTACCTGTGCTGGAAAATTAGAGTTGTACTTAGTTTCTCTCTGGACTAAGTCTCTATCCTTCTCTTTCTTCTCTTTTTCTCTCTTAAGAACCAGTGATGAAGATGGCAGAAAGAAATCACAGATGGTTCTCTCTCAAGTCTCACCTATTTATAAGGTGAAGAGGTTTTTGCATGTCCAAATGGGTGTCCAAAAGGATGACACATAGCACACAAGTGTTGTATTTTTTGATATTTGGCAAATAGCTGGGCTTAAATCCAACCACATACCCATGTGTTGGTAAAATAATAGTAAATAAAGTAAATCATGTTTTATTAAGCCAAACTTTAGTTATTTAGATTAAAAACATTAGTTACTTAAGTAAATTGTAAATCAGGTTTTATTCATGCGTATTGGGTGTAATGTAGGAAAGTTACTTTGTACAAAAGTGTGATCCAACAATTGTGTACGATAGGAACCTGTTTGTACACATTCACGATTTGATTTGTCGTCAAAGCATCTGATATTAGCAATTCTACGATTTGTATACTCTGTAATAATCCTGTCAAACATATATATCAAAGACGTAAACGATACCCCGGAAACTTTAAAATGCTTGAGGTGGCCATATCTGCACGATAAAGTACCGACATAGACACTCGGCCAAATGATTTTTATGAAGTGCTACGGTGATTTTCTAATTTCACAAACTCATTACCTTTAATATTTCATCGAAATTGCAGTTCTTACTTGTTTATATGACCTGAACGAAAATTAATTTGCACGGAATATTGGTATAAATTAATTTATTTTCCAATTTTTCATGAAAGAAAATAGAAAAACCTTTTTCATGAACGATATTTCCGTGAAAATGGTAGAATTTAAAATCCTGAAATTTTGTTTTCTTTGTTAAGTTCATTAGTTTATTAATGTGAAGAATATGAGTCTTCACAACCTTGAAAAACCTTGAAAATAGGAGCTTTACTTATCAGATAAATAGATCAGTACCATCTCTATATAAATGATAGACACGTAATATTTACGTGTACAACTCTAAAATTTATATCTACCTAGTCATTTATTAAATAAGTGTGACATTAATAGTGCTTTTGTTTGTATTTACAGAAATCGGTCACATGATAAACAAGTCGTACATTTTTCCGGTTTTTAACGAAGAACAAGGGTGATGTACTCTAACAATGATTCTCATTTGAAGTTGTCAACCAAAGGATGGGCATGGAAGCCCATTGAAGAGAATTAAATATAGATATTATTCTCATGAGTTGTAATATATATGCATGATTTTAGGCATTGTTTATGAGATTTTATATTAATGGTGATATTTTGTAACCCTTCCTATACTCTAAATAGAAGGGGAATCCCATCCGTGAGAGATCATCTTGGAGAGTGTAATATCAAAGTTTAAAACAATAAATGTTATTTTTTTCTCTCTTGTTCTTGTTTTTTACTTTTATCGTAGTAATAGTAGTATGACAATGATCAAAGGGATGAGTAGTTAATCTTCTTAGCCAAGGCTAAATGAAGCTCTACTTAATGTAGCCTTAGTATAGATTGTGTAGCTTAGTTAGAGTAATTACCTTCTCTTTATCCCAAAATTTTGCATATTCGTATTCTTTCGTCCTATGCCTGACCATAGCTAGGATTATGAAGAGTAATGAATCTAAATAACTATCTTGTTTGACCATAACAAGATAGGCTAGGAATATGGAGAAGAGAATATAATCCATACTTATCAACCGGACCATGGTTGAGTAAGTTGGTTTATGGGTAATGTAATAGCCAATTTTCGCAGAGACTGAAAACAATGCTTTACACCTTTGAAATATAGAATAGTGGTTGAGAACTAAAAGTAATTAACACGTGATTTAGCGGGGAAAACCCTTGAATGGGTTAAAAACCACGACCTCTCTTGAGGGTTTCTGAAAGAATGGTGTTTTTATATATATGCTAGCTATTACAAAGAGAGAAAGAGATCAAGTCTCTGAGTTTTGGTAGGGATGACTTTCTCAAAGAGCTCTCTAGGTGATAATAGCCGTCCCGGATCCTGATCTCCAGGTTTCTTTTTATAGGTCTTATAATATGACCGTTGGTTACATTGATGAGGGACGTTACAATATCAGGTTTTGATGAGTCTTCATAATGGCCTTTTGTAACGTCTTGATATTTGTTGATCTGTAACGGATCAATTAATATTTTTTAACTGTAACTTCAGACCATTGGGAAAATAGGATCTCTTGTGGTGTTCTCATGTATACGACCTGTTGATAAGTGGAGGAGCATCTTCTGTAGCGCGAAGTCACAGGATGCTTTGATTTCTTTGAACTGTAGGTAAGGAAGTCTGTACTACGTTCTCCTTGGTTTTAGTCCTTGGTTGGTTATCAGTGTATTTACTTAAGCTATGTGAGTTTGAATATCGGACTCAGTATGAGGATTAGAAATAAGCCCTTACAACTGCCCCCTCTCAGCCAATAGCAGGAGAAACGTGTGTTGCGAGTGGTGTTGGTTGAGAAGTCCAGTCGTTTGAATTGAATGCTGTATTGATGACTTCAATTTATCTTGAAAGAATAATAGTTTCGACTGTTGGGTCTCCCAAAAATTCTACTTGTGATGTGCACTTGTGATGAATACCTTATTGGAAGTTGTTGCATGCATTAAATGTTGCTAGTATAAAACATGGTGAATAGTTGTTATCACTATTCACCCTGGTTAACTTTGTCAGTCATTCAGATTGGTGAAGTGGTAGTGATGGTGACAACTCGACGCTAAGCATATGAAATTAGAGTTCATGCCAAAATGGCAAGTCTGCAAACTCGTTATTTTGGGACCCAAAGTCTTTCTCTGCCGACTCCAATCCCTGTTCCTCCAACTTTCTATGGGATATCGTGGGAAGAAGTAGAGGAGGCAGAAGATGATTATCATCAAATATGACAATTCCATTATGTGGTTTTGTTTGCTGCTCACCAACGGTCCTGTCTTTGGATGCTTGCAGAAGATGCGGTGGCTACGGAGGATGAGAAAGCCGGGGTATCCTCTGTTAAGTACTGCCGATGCCCCCCTAAAGATTGGGTATTCTAATGGTGAAGGAGGTCCTTCGTCAGCAGTGGAGGTGAGGGTTATGGAGGAGTGCTGGGATTAACTTTGTCCTCTACCTCACTCCAGTTCCTCTTCTTGGGCTTTGATTTCTTCTGTTGGGCCCGCCATTATTTCTTCTCAAGTATTACACTGTCATCTGCAATGTAGGCTATTCTTTGTAAAAGAAAAAATTGTCTGTAGATCTTGTAATCTTGATTTTCGAATTGGTTGAAGTATTTGTCCTTGTAAATTGTTTTTCTTGAATAACAAATTCGAACTTTCTTATCTTGTCTTATAAGTGTTTGAAACTGCTTGAATGAACTGCTATTGAAATAGTCAAAAATGATATAGGTCGTAAATATGTAGATCGAAATATTGCTGAGTTGAACTATGTAGATCGTGCTATGTATTTATTTCCTTGTTGTGAGAGTATCATCATAGTCAACTTGAACACTTGTTATCATGGGTGGAAACTTGGTTCGGCCTTTGATATGGAGTGATTTGCAAACTTCTACTAGATGTAGAGCTATGAGAGACATCAGTTCGATAAATCGTGCTGGATAAACTTTCTAAAGGGCTGCTGGTGGGGAAATCATTCTGTGTGTTGAAGAGAACCGTCCGTGCTGTATGTATATGTAAGGTCGAGTTATTGATCATAATGATTTTTTTTGTTGAGGTCGTCTTGTCATCACTCTCTGTATCTATGATAATTTTTGACTGAAATATAACTGAAGTAGGATTTGTTGTTGATTTTTTACTTCTGTCAGACCGAAATTGAGGTAAGTGACAGCTATAATAGTTGTACTTAGGTTTTTGAATTGGAAATCATGCTTAAAATTGTACAGCAGGATCGTATAGCCGCAGAAGGTTGTTGTTGTACGGGAGTGAACGTGTTGCAAGATCTGTACAAATCTTTTAGGGCAGTAAGTCCTTGAATTTAATAATGGCGGAGGAGAGAGACAGACGTGATAACCGAGCACGCTACTCCAAAGATCATCATAAGGGCAAACGAAAAGACGTACATGTAAAGAGGGATGATGCTAGCACGTGTCCCAAAGAGTCGTCGTTTCAGATACCGAGGGTCAATATAAACTCTCATCTTTCTCCCTCCCACAATCCATATTCATTTACAGAGAGAGAAGAAAGTATTTCTAGAGAGCGAAAGTCTTTAAACTTCAATCGTAGTCCACCCTTTTACTGTGGCTTTTCTGTAAAAACCGATGCTTTACTGTCTGAAGTGAAGGTGGTGACCGGAGATGTGCTATTTTTCTAGTACAGGTTAGAGACTTTATTTCTACCATTTTTACTGTTGTATTAGTTTCTTGGAATTGGTAATTGTATGTTTGAACTTCTGGGCAGATTAATAAAGTGTTGGGTACGGCTGAGGGAGGAGGCCTGTTTAATTTAAAAAACTCTGAACAGATTATTTCTGTATGTGATAGATGCGCTCAAAAAATCCAAAACCCAGTAGTAAATTTGTTGTATCTTCTAGTAGTGAGGAATCATCATCGTCTGACAGGACTATAGATGATTCGGAGGTAATTGGTACTGTAAAAGTTGATAAACTAGCTGTTTCTTCTGGGAGGGATGTGGGATTGCATGGGGGGATTGAAACTGGGCAATTTTTTATGTATCCCGAGAATATAGACGTAGCAAAGAAATTTTTGCATTATAAAAGAAGTTTAGATGGAAAATGGGGGCATTATGGGATGAATGCAGGGTTGTGGTTTAGGACTCTGGTGAGACCAGATGGTAATATAGGTCATTATCAGGTGCCTTCGCTGGATAAGTGGAAGGGGAATATGGGTATAGGAGATGATATAGATATCTCTTATTACAATGGGACTGGTGCAGAGGTCGTAGAGGACGCATTCCTTTGCTATCTGAACCAGGTTGTATATGGGTTGAGCATTCCCCTAGCTTTTTTCCAAAAGGGCGTCATGAATGCTCTAAAGAGCTGCCTTGGCCAATTAAATGGTAATGTCTTTGAAATGATGAAGGTTTTTAAAGCCCTTAGCAAGAGATAAAGGGATGGTGGTATTGCGAGATAGTTCGCAATAGATGATGTCTTGAAATACTATAAGTTTAAATATGTGAAAGATCGAAAGAGCGGATACTTGTTTAGTAATTCGGCGAGGCCAAAATTCTTTGATTTCGAATCTGCTGGGAGACCCTGGTGCGACCATCTTGTGATGGTAAGGGGTAATTATATGCAAGTGCCTGGGGAACCGGCGCTTGAGCTGATATATAAGAATTTTAACGAGAGTAAGTATCTTCATTCTGCCTGTAGTTTGTCTTTTAACTTATTGCGAGCTGTTAACATAGTTTATTATTGATTTGGCAGAGCCTAATCCCGATGGTGCCGCAGATATGCCGAGTCTGTTCGACATCGTTAGTCGAGAAGGAGCCGAACTAAACAAAGCTCTTGGAGCACTAAGCATCCGCAGAGAGAAGAGGTTGAATTCTATAGTTGAAAAAGTACAGCGAGCTCATCAGAATCGAGCTATGGCTACTTCTGGTTCTGCTTATGATGATATTATGGAGATTCCTGCCTGTACTGCAGGAACTTCGAGTTCCTTAGTTCGGTAACCTAGAGTAAAAAGGAAGGTACCGCCTTCTGAACAAACAGCTTCTGCGTAGACACCGCAGGTAGGGACTGAGGGGGTGGATGCTAATGTAAATATGGCTCCTCCTCTGAAGAAGTAGAAACAAGAGTCCGGGAAAGATATCTGAGCTTCTTCAAAGGGGGTCAACCTCAAAGCGGTGGAGCAGGAGGCGCTGGATTTGGCTAAAAGTGATCCCATCCGCCTAGATACTCAAATTTGATCCAGTATCTCGCAGGTATGCATGATGTTATTTGATTAAATCATTTTAAGTAATGATCCGATCTTGTAATACTGCTTTGTTATATTTGTGGTGTAGCTTTCTGCTGCATGGAAGTTGGCCGCGGAGGTGCTGAAGGTAGCTGCTGCGGATCGTGTCGAGTATGAGGCTGAGAAAGCATCTTTGGCTGAACAGTTGAAGGAGCGAACTACGCTCTGTGAGCAGTTGCAGAAGGAGAAGGTTCTCCAGAGGGAGCAGTTCGAGAAGGAAGCTCCCGCTACAAAGAAAGAGGTTGAAGATGAGGCAAAAAGGCTGTTAACATTATGGTGGCTTCCCGAAATAAGCTGATTCAAGCCTTCTACTTCTGGGGTTTGAGCAGAGAGGATGTTGATCTTGCTATTATAGGGAAGTATAGTGAGATCATCTTCCCAGGGGATGATGCCTCTCCAGTGGCTGATGATACGACCAAGGAGGTAGCAGGAGCTAATTCTTGATTTTGTAGTTGTAACATAGTTCTGAGACTTGGTCGAATTTTTTCCTTTGCACTGGTGATAAAGCTGTTTTTGCTGAGACTTGAATTATTTACGGTTGTTGTTGATATATGTTGTTTTGATGGTGAATGTATAATTTGTATATATGAAGTAGTTCGTTTGAGGGGAAAAGTGAGCGAGATGGAGAAGTCCTTGAGTTGAGCAAGGGATTTCATCAATCGTACTCAACAGGTACACATTAAACTTGAATATGAGAGACGTCTTCATAAGTCAAATTTTGATTACACCTTTAAAGAGTTATTCGAGCTTCAATGTAGATATGGAAAGATAAAAATTGAGAGGGATGAGGTTTTACGAAAATAGAGCGCTAGGTTTGGTTTACTCCAAAAATCCCTTAAGGATAAGCAGTTTGTAGATGAGACTGATAAGTTAGAGTGTCAAAGGTCATTATTGTCTTTGACGCTCTATTTTGAGGCCGAAATTGATAATGAGCGGGGCTTGAAGGAAGCCTATTTACTGTTAACTAATAGAGGCATAGTACCGGACCCAGATCGGGTGAAATTCTTGGAGTAAGAAACACGTAATCGTCATAGTATAAAGGCGCAATGATGCTCAGCTCGGGCTAGAGTATCCATCATATGGGGTAGTGTAGGTCCATTGCCTGATGAGCTTGACTTTTGTAGGGGAAAAGAGTAATGAGGATCCTTTTCTTCAATATAAAGAAGGAAGATAGAAGGGTCCAGGCACAATTAGAAAGTGACCTGAGGCATGCTCGTGATGAACTGGAGCTATGCAAGGATCATAATGCATGTCTGGAGATTAAAATGGTGGAGTGCAATAAGTTGTTGTAGAGTTCAAATTAAAGAGTGACATTGTTAGAAGCGCGTTTACTAGATACGCAGAATCGTTTACAAATGTCTCAATCGCGCTTGAAGAAGTATCTTACTCCCAAGTGGGGAAAATGTGCCAGCAAAACAGACCACGAACATCAAATAGCCAATGTTATCGCGTTTTATGGGGGAGAGCTTGAGAGAGTGGAAAATGAATTTAGATGCTATATCTTGAGTTGTGGTAAAGATGTTGATGTAGAGAATGATAAGGTTGAAAATATGTGGTTTGCAAAAGGTAATGAGGGTGGAGGAGCTTCCACCTCGAAACCGCGAGCTGAAGAGTCTGAGGAGATGGAGGTCGAAGACACGGCATAAGACCCGTCCTCAAGAGGTTGTAATCTTCAATAAATCTTTGCAAGTAGATGCGAGTAGTAGTAGGGTTCGATCATAAGCCAACTGAACAGTGGCATATGATTGTGCTCTGCATAATGTAGTCAATTCGTGTATAGCTTGATGTTGTAATAAATGTTGTTGAATGATATGTTTTGTTTGAATGAATATCTGTTGATAGATGTATTGTCGTTTGTAATCTGTTCTTCTAGGCTAAAAATAATGAAAAGGACAAATTGGTTGTCTTATCCGCATCAAATAAGAAATTGTCTACAAAGTTGCGGCAATGTTTGTTGGCGGTTAAAAATACGACTATATTGAATTCGAAGCTGGAATCTGAGATGTTGGAGCTGCAGAGACAGCTAAATGCTGTGACTGTAGAGTTGTCATGTAAGGATGCAGTTATATTGACTACTAATAATGAAGCCGAACTGTGGAAAGAATCTCTAAAGAAGAAAAAGCTGGAGACCATGGCTGCGAATCAACAAGTACTGAATCTGTTAAGTACAATTGAAAAGCAGAAGAACGATCTGTTGCACCATCAGTCGATGGTTACAAATAATACTGATTTCTTAAAGAAGCAAGATGCTAAAATCCGTCATATGCGAGAGCGTCTGAAAAAGCAAACTGGGATTTGCGTGAGGCTCGAGATTCATGCCAGAGAAAAAGTGATCGTGCCAAAACTCATGAGGAAGCATGTTCCAAGAGAGATTGAGAAATGAATGAAACCATCAATAAGTGTAATTCACAGATTGCCGATCTTGTCCGGGATAAACAAGCTTTGATACTAGAGTTTATGCGAGGTAATGAAGTTTACGAGGAGCTCTATGTTAAGTATAAAGAATCGCAGAGGTTGGTGGATGTAGTAGACGATGAGATCCAGTATTCGAAGAAGGTAGATAAGAAGTTACAACGTCTGAAGTAGGAGATGGAGCGTAGTGTACAGATAACGAAGCAATATAGAGATTCGTTGCTGCAGGAGAAAAAGTCTCTGGCAGATCGATGTAAGGATCTTAAAGGTAAACTAAACAAAGTGAAGACCAAGCATGGTGAAGCTATGTTGATAACTGCGGATGATATTACATTGGCACTATGGCTATGTTGCATGCTGATGTAGAGAAATTTTGAACAGAGCGTGATTCGGTTTTGGCTGCTTCAACTGAATACTGCATGGAGTATGATTTACAGCTAGTGCGGTTATCTTATATAGATAATCTAATGCCGAGAGATATGGAATTGCTGAATGCATCTTCTTCTGTAGTTGATGCGGCTATACCTTTCCCTGCCTTACTTTCATCTAGGCCTGGGGAAAGTTCGAATGTTGTACGCCCGAAGCGTGAAAGGTTGTTTCATTGTTTATATTGTAATGAGACTGAGTATAAATATGTCTTTGCTGTAGAAAAATTGTCAAAAGTTTAGTAGAAAATGTTGTTGTTTTGTAACCCCTTTGTATGGTCGAATTGGGTGAACCAATAAACGACAATGTAGAGATATGGTTGCAGCGGTGTTGTATTCTCTTATACATAGGTCAAATTTGAGCAAAATAAGCAACCGTAAAGAGAATTATAAAATGTTTAAATAGCTGAATAATGCGTCTCTGAGAGATCGAATCGATTGAATTGATAAGCGACCTTTGGAGAATGAGAATATTTGAAAATTGATGTTGTAGGTCTCAGTCATAGGTCGAATTGAGCATATCAATAGGTGACCATACTGAGGCACCTTTAAATATTGAATAGCTGTATGACATATCTCTGGCAGATCGAATTGATTATCTCAATAAGCGACCTTATGAGAGCAAATTTATTTGAACATCTAGGATGTAGGTCTCAGTCACAGGTCGAATTGAGCGTATCAATAAGCGACTGTACTGAGACATCTTGAATATTGAATAGCTATATGGTGCATCTCTAGCAGATCAAATTGATTGTCTCAATAAGCGACCTTATGAGAGCGAATTTATTTGAGCAGCTATGATATAGGTCTCAGTCACAGGTCGAATTGAGCGTATCAATAAGCGATAGTACTGAGACATCTTGAATATTGAATAGCTGTATGATGCATATCTGCCAGATCAAATTGATTATCTTAATAAACGACCCTCGGAGAGCGAATTTATTTGAACAACTATGATGTAGGTCTCAGTCACAGGTCAAATTGAGCGTATCAATAAGCAACCGTACTGAGACATCTTGAATATTGAATAGCTGTATGACGCATCTCTGTCAGGTCGAATTGATTATCTCAATAAGTAACCCTCGGAGAGTGAATTTACTTAAACAACTATGATGTAGTTATTCTTGGAAATAACAGAAATGCTTGAATTGAGTAGACTTGCAAAATGATGCTAAAAAAGTACTTTATTGTATAATATCGGATATTACAATATCTTTATCTCCGATACAGCTTCAGTCGACGGGTATTCCATGGATTCGGTACAGGTACTCCATCATGCGTACTGAGATCATAGGATCTTAAACCACTCATTCCAGTTACGATAAAAGGACCATCCCAATTCTCTGCCAGCTTCCCAGCATTAGGTATTTTACGATGTGGTAGGATTTATCTGAGAACGAGGTCTTTAACTTTGAATTCTCTGTGTCGGACACGTTTGTTATATGACCAGGATAAAGCAAGATGATATCTTCCCAGATTAGCAATGGCTTTGTCACGTCTTTCCTCGATCAAATTTAGATTACATGCGATCTGAAATACGTTTTCTTCATCGGTCATCTCGTGATCTCGTATTTGGTGATGGTATTGAGTGGGAATGATGGCTTCAGTTCCGTAGGCCAGTAAGAACGGAGTAAAACCTATTGCGGTTCTAGGAGTATTTCGGTAGGCCCAAAGTACGTGTGGTAACTCGTTCACCCAGTTCCCCTTTTTGTCGTCTAAACGCTTCTTAATGCCATCCACAATAGTTCGATTAGTAATCTCAGCCTGTCCGTTTCCTTGTGGGTAATAAGGGTTGGATGGGGAATGAATGATGTTGTGTTCATTGAGGAATGGGACGATCTTGGAACCAACGAACTGTGGTCCATTATCAATTCAGATGACATGTGGTCTGCTGAATCAGATAATAATGTTCTCTCAGATAAATCTGATGACTTCATCTTCTCGGGTCCGACACAACGGAACTGCTTCTACCCATTTAGTGAAGTAGTCTGTAGCGACCAACAAATGTTTTTGCTTTCCTGGAGCTGTAGGAAACTCTCCTATGAGATCAAGAGCCCATCGTCTGAATGGCCAAGTAACTTCACTCAAGTGTAGTTTAAGTGCTGGAGCTCAAATTTTAGGTCCGTGCCGCTGACAAGGATCACACATACGGGCATATTCGATAGCCTGCGCTTTCATCTAGGCCAAAACATTCCTTGAGTTAAAGCTCTGTTTACGAGAGATCGTCCTGCTGCATGGGATCCGTACGTGCCTTCGTGTGGATCGTGCAAGAATTGTTGTGCTTCTTTGTCAGATAGACAAAGGAGGTAGGGACCAGTGATCGAAATTTTGCATAGGAGATTGTCCTGAACAGTGTATCTTCAAGCGTTGTCAATTAATCCCCAACGCTCCGTAGGATCCTCAGGAAGTGGCCCGTCAAATTTATTGTGAGGTCCGATGAAAGTAATGAAAGGCCTTCTCCAATCATCTTCGATTTCTTCGTTACCCCCAGTATTAATGGTGTTGGATTCAATGGTATTGATACTGGGGTTAGAAATGATGTCAATCTTTAAGTAGCGAGCTTCTGATCCGAGGATACCAGCAAGATAAGCGAGCGCATCTGAATGTCTATTTTCTCCCCTTGGAAATTACCCCATAGAAATTGTCTAGAATTTGTTCATTCGTTCGACCACTTCAACAGCATAGTCGACCATTCTCCCATTGGTTTGATAGACGCCTGTGTAATGGTTGACTATTAGTAATGAATCTGTGTAGACAGTGAGTTCTGCTACTCCCAGTGTGATTGCCATGTCCAAGCCTTGAATCAAGGCCTCATATTCTACTTCGTTATTGGTTGCTTCAAAACTGAGGTGAATGGATTTTTCGAGCTGATCATTGGAGGGAGTAATAAGAATGATTCCAATCCCTGATCTGGATGGACCGACAGATCTGTCAGTCAAATATCGCCAACCTTTCTTTGTTACCCAATCTAATTTATCTTCAGACTGATCTGGTGCTGGCTCATATTTCTGATCAATAAATTTTTCTTCCTAATCAGGATCCTCTACTTGAAAATTTGCTAGGAAATCTGCTACAAGTTGACCCTTTTCGGAATGGCGTGGTTTGAAATGTATATCGTGCTCCCCGAGTGTTACGGACAATTGTTGAATACGTCAAGATTTTTCGCGCTTGGATAAGATTTCGCGAAGTGGATAGTTCGTCAAGACACGAATAGTATGAGCTTGGAAATACTGCTTCAACTTTTGTGATGTATAGACGAGAGCTAGAAGAAGCTTTTCAATCTTGGTGTATCTCGTTTCAGCGAGAGTCAGAGTCTTGCTAATAAAATAGACTAGTTTCTCAGTCTTTTCTTCAATTCGGAGGAGGACAAAGCTGAGAGATGTATCTGTAATGGCTAGGTACACTGTGAGCTCTTCTCCCTCTACTGGTATGCTAATAACTGGTGGTTTGCCCAAATAACTCTTGAGCTCGAGGAAAACTGCTTCACACTTGTCTGTCCATTCGTTCTTTGGATCTTTCTTTGATTTTGCTCGTGATGTACCCTATTTTAACAGATCGAATAAAGGTCGATATCTGTCTAAAGATTTGAATACGAATCTGTTTAGTGCTGCAATCTTCTGGGCTAGCCTCTGAACGTCTTTCTTTGTCTTTGGTGATGGCATAGCCAAGAGAGCTCGTACACGTGATGGGTCAGCTTTAATCCCTCTTTTGCTGATTAGATGGCCTAGAAATTTTTTGGATTGCACTCCAAACTGGCATTTATCAGGATTTAGACGCATCTTGTAAGATTGCAAAATCTTGAAAGTTGCTCGCAAATCAGTGAGATGGTTCTCTTTCTTGAGACTCTTGTAGAGCATATCGTCAATGTAGACCTCCATTGTTTTACCAAGATGGTCCTTGAACATTTGTGTCAACAATCTCTGATTGGTAGCTCCAGCATTTTTCAGGCCGAAAGGCATAATTTTATTGTAATATAGACCTTGTTCGGTGATGAACGCAGTCTTGTCTTGATCTTCTGGAAGAAGTGGTATCTGATTATATCGTGATGCTGCATCCATCATTGAAAGGTGTTCGTGCCTTGCTGTAGAATCGAGCAGGTGATTGATGATTGGAAGTGGAAAGCTATCTTTCGGCGTGCGCTTGTTGAGATCCGTGAAATCAACACAAACTCTGATTTTGCCATTCTTTTTTCGAACTGCGACAATGTTCGATATCCAGTCTGGGTAAAAAGCTTTGCGAATGAAACCGACCTCAATCAATTTGTCGATCTCTTTATTTACTTTGTCTTACAGTCTTGGTGCTAGAGTCCATTGCTTTTGTTTGACCAGTTCTGCATTATCTTTCAACCCTAGCTTATGGCATGCTATAGCTGGATCAATCCCTGGTATTTCATGAAACGTCCATGCAAAGACGTCACTGATCTCTGTAAGGAATTGTATGAAATTCAAGCATTCCTCCATGCTTAAGAGAGTTCCAATATGATTTCCCCTGTTCGTGCCACTGATCTCGATGTACTCTGCTGGTTCGACGTCTGGTAACTGAAGTTTTGTTGGAATTGACTGTTGTAATTGCTATGCAGGAGTTGTTGTAGCTGGCTTAGTTTCAATAGAAACAGTATTATCACAAGCTCGAGCTAATTTCTGGCTTCCTTTGATTTTGTAGATCCCTCATTTCCAATTGAACCGTAATACTTGATGATATATAGAGGGAATAGCTTTCATGTTATGTAACCATGGTCGTCCCATGATGCCTAGGTAACGGGATTTAGCTTTGATGATGTAGAAAACTATGTCCAGTGTGACTAGCCCAGCTGTGATGGGAAGTGTGATTTTCCCCAAACCTTCTTTCATAGAGCCGTTGAATCGAGAGACATTGATGTCAGTTGGTTTGACCTTGTCTGTTAAGCTCATTTGGTCGATCGTATTCTGGAAAATTAGTTCGATGCTGCTACCGGTATCTACCATCACCGTATGTAGAACTATGTTCTTCATCCTTAGCATGATCACAAGTGTTTTTCTTCATTTGCTTTGTTAACTTGGACGATCTTGGCATCAGTCTTGTAGCTGCCATCTTTATAACTTTTGATGTCAACAATATACTCCAGCATTCGACCTTGTGCAAATATATTCTGGAGAAAAAATATCAATGCGAAACATCGCTCCATGTCATGATGTTGAATCTGGTGGTGAATGCAGTATGGCTTTCCTGGTATGGGCGTAAGAGTATTGGCAGTTTTGAACCATTCATCCTTGTGTATCAGCAGGAACAAGTCTGCAAGTGTAGTTGTTAACTATGGTATACACGGAATTGGTCTTTTTTGCCTTTGGCGTCCTTGATTGTCATTGGATTTGAATCGCTTCTTATCACCCCCATAGTCTTTATTTCTGTTATGGGTTCGTTCGTCGGGATGGCCTTTTGTTGGTAAGGTAGTGCGTTGAGGTCTTGGCCTCTCAATTGTCAGTCGTTCAAGGTCGATGAAGTTGCTGACCTTCTTTATCATGTCCTCTAACGTCTATGGTTTATTGAGAACCAGATGCTCTTTGACTCTTCCATCCGCGATTAAAGCATTGGTGAAGGCGGAGATTGTGATTTTCTTATCGAGGTTGCCGATTTTACGGGCTAGTCCGAAAAATTTCCTTGTAAATGACTCTAATTTTTCTTCCGGTGCCTACTTGAGGCTGAACAAAGAGTAAAGACTATAGTAGCCTACTCATAGCCTTCGACAGATGGCCGAACTCTACTCAATCCCTAAAATAGGCTCCCCAAAGATTCCCCAGAGACAAACCTTTAACACCAGACAAGGCCTCGGGGACAGATCAGTACATTGCAGCAGACATCCTTCGACCATATCTACATATGGTTGAAATATGACAAGACAGACAACCAGCCTACCAGACAAAGCTTCGAGAACGGATTCACATCCTACAGCAGAAACCCTTCGATCTCACTAACACACAGTCGAAGCAAGTCAAGACAGATAACTACTTCATCAGATAAAACAGCGCATTGATTGGCTCGTGCATCTACAGTGACAGGTCCAACCACCACGCCAATCAGAGTCATCACCAATAAATGCTGTAGTAATAGTACCGACAAGACCGGTGCCCATAACTCGCTGGGAATTTCTGACAGTGTAATCATGTAACCCTGACCCACACTTGGTGACTCAGCTCTATGTATTTCTATAAATAGAGGTGAGGGGAAACGAAGCAGGGGTTAGAAAAATCATCTCCAGTCTCTTGTATTTTTCCATCGGCCACCCTGTACTCAAACCCTGTTATTTACTCTTCAGTAATATAATCAGTCTTAAAAATCCTCATCAGAGGTTGTAGAGAGTCACATTCGGGCCTCTACGCAAGTATTTATGCTTAGATAGATCTTATTTTAGGCCAATTGCTTGTATCCTCCGACTGAAGATCGATTCTACATTGTGAGAACTAACTCCCCCTCTGAACGGAGTTAGCTCCCTATTTCAGGTAACTATATATAGCTTTCTGTAGTGATATTTTGAGGTTATTTGCAAATTGTTTGAGTTTTGAGATTCAATGATATCTTGAGTATTTTTAGCAGGTGGAAATCAGGGTAGAGACTTGCAACAAGGCAATGAAGTCGGTAAAGGCGAAGTTGTGACAAGCGAAGGAAAACTTGGATATTTCTCGTGGGAAAGAGGCATTATGGGTATCTCAAGCCATGAAGCTAAAGCAAGATATAGATGTGCTTGCTGACTCTTATGATGAGAGGCTCGAGTAGCAGCGGTCAAGGTTGGAGCGAGAGTGGTCGGCCAAGCTTAAGGCGTGTGGGAAGGCAAAAGCATAACAGAAGGTGGGTTTCCAGCGGCAGTATGATAAGGAATGCATGGATAATGTGAGGTTAAAGAAGTTTATATATGGTATGGGGTATGATACCGATACATTGCAACCTTATCCTGTGTCCCCAGATCTTGTTGAGGGGGATGAGTTGCAGATGAAGGGAGGGGAGGTGAACATTATTGGGGAGGCAATTGGATGTACTGGGGGTGGTCTTGAAACATCTCTTCTTGGCGCACCCATTGGTGGCACTGCTGATAGTCTGGCGGTCAAAGGTTTGAATGAGGCAGCTGGGGTTTGTGGTGCTGGGACATCTGCAGAGAAAGAAGGTGCAACCGCGCCCATATGAGGTATTTGAGGTCGGGTTCTTATATTTTCTTCTTCTGGTTGCAATGTTGAGTTGTATTATGTGTGAACGATGTTGTTTTTTTGTTGGTTTCTGAACTTGGTAGGGTTTTTTTTACTTTTGTTATCTGTTGAATTTCTGAAGTTGATGCTGAACATATTGATGCGTAGTTTTTGAACATACTGATTCTGAACTTCTGATTCGATATCTGCCTTGCAGATGGATTGTGTTATCTCTCTGACTTTGAATTGTTGGAATTTGAATCCACATTCTGTTGATTATGCTTGTTTTGGACTCTTGATGATTGATCTTTGAATTATGCTGCAATTGTTCCCGTAATGGATAATATGCTGAATGTGCTCTTTGCTGGGTGGATTTTTAGATAATATTTTTGTAAACGGTTGCTGTTTATGATTGTAGAAGTTGATCTATTGGAATAAAAATTCAATATGTTTAAAGTTAAAATTTGATCTGTTCGAAGTTGAAATCCAAGCTATTTGAAGTTGAAATTTGAGTTGTTCGAAGTTAAAATCTGATCAGTTTGAAGTAGAAATTCGAGCTTTTCGAATGACTTGTAGTGTTGTCGAAGCCCGAAGAGTATCGAAAATATGCAGATCGAATTCTGGATGTTTTGCTGGACATCGAAGGCCGAGGCCACAACGATGTTAAAATTTTGAAAAATTTCTAGGTCGCTTTCGAGTATTAGTCGGGCCGAGGGGACATGATACTTAGAGGAAGCCCACAAATTTATTGGACTTTGAAGGCCTGAGCCATAGCGAAGCAATATCTTATCGCCTCCAACCCATTCCCGAGGTTCCGGTTTTTTTACCATCCTTACTCCTGGAGTTTGCTCGAATGTTGGAAACTTGAGCAATTTAAGGGCGTACCCAAGTACCAGTCGGGGCAAGGGTTGACATGATACCCTGGGTAAACTAAGAAAAGGACTGGACTTCAACGGATTTAGAGCTTGGACGAAGTATATCAGATCGCCTCCAATACATCCCCAAGGGTCCGGTCTTTTGACCTTCCTTGCCCCTCGAGTTTGCTCGAAATTAGAGACTTGAACAATTCAAGGCCGCCCCCAAGTATCAGTCGGGGCGAGGGTGGACATGATACCTAGGTTCAACCAAGAAAAGGACTGGACTTCAAAGGCCTATGCCACAGCGAAGCAATATCTGATCACCAACAATACATCCCCGAGGGTCCGGTCTTTCGACCTTCCTTGCCCCTCGAGTTTGCCCAAAATTAGAGACTTGAGCAATTCATGGCTGCCCCTAAGTATCAGTCAAGACGAAGTTGGACATGATACCTATGTTAAACCAAGAAATACAAAATGGAAACAGAGACAAAGTCTGGGTGGAACAATCTTATTATTGAATACGCTGGATTACATTTTTTGTACATGATTGGAGATAAGGCTTGTTATAAGAGACCAGCTGCATTGTGTTCCAGGTGTTTGGTAGAGGCTCTTCTTCTTCCGTCATTAAGTTATAAGAACCCTTGTCTGTTTTATCGTAGACGACGTAGGGTCCTTCCCAAGATTTGGCTAACTTGCCTGCATTCCGAGGTTTCAAAGATTAATTGACATGTCAAAGTACTAGATCTCCAATGTTGAAACTTCTTGGTCGAACTCTCTTGTTGTAGGATTTTTAAAGTAAAGTGTGGCAGCGGCCAAGGTTGGCGATAGCTCAGTCTCTGGTCTCATCGATCCATAACATGTTACGCGCAAGTTTGAACTCATTATCCTCGTTTGGGAGGTAAAGGTCTCGGGTGGGTACTTCAAATTGAGTTGGTAATACAGCTTCGGTCCCATATGTCTGGAGGAAAGGGGTGTATCCTGTAGATTTTCTTGGTATTGTGCGATAGGCCCAAAGAATGTGTTGTAACTTTTAAACCCATCGTCCTTTCTTTGTATCGACTCTCTTCTTAAGACCGTCGATAATTATTTTGTTGATTGCTTCGACTTGACCGTTTTCCTGGGGATAGTAGGGTGCTAAGGGTGAGAGATTGATGTTATGTTTTTTTAGGATGTTTTTGACTTTACTACCGACGAATTGGGTACCATTGTCACATCGAATCATATGGGGGCAGCCAAAGAGAGTGATGATGTTTTCCCACAAAAAATTAATAACTTCTTCTCTTGTTTGGCAAAGAGAAATAGCTTCGACCTATTTAGTAAAGTAATCGGTTGCGACGAGGATGTTTTTTCTGCTACCCGAGGCTTTTGGAAAGGGTCCAATGAGATCGATGGCCCATCTTTTGAATGGCCAAGACACTTGACTGAAATGGAGGTCTTAAGAGAGATAATGGATGTCGTGAGCGTGACGCTGGCATTTGTCACATTGTTTTGCATAGTCTGAAGCTTATTTTTTCATATCGGGGTAAAATAATCCTTGGGTAACAACTCGAAGGGCCATAGAATGACCAGCAGTATGAGCACCGCAAGTTCCTTCGTGAAGTTCGGCTAAGATTTGAGAGGCTTCTGCTTGGGATATGCATCGAAGGAGGATGCCATTTGGGGATTTTCGATGTAGTTGGTTTTAGTGGATAGTATATCTGCGGCAGTATTCTAGCAAGGACTGTTTGGTTTTGGGATAATCTGGGAGGGTGGCGTTGTTGAGGGAGTGAAAAAATAGTGTTCGTCAATCGTCTGGATCGTGAATCTCGCCCCCTGTATTGATGGTATTGATTTTTATCTGGTCGATACTTGGGCGTTTGAGTACTTTGATATGAAGTGTCCGAGATTCTGATTGTCTGTGCATAGCTGCTATGTAGGCGAGGGCATCAGAATGTCTATTTTCTCATCGAGTGTAATGTATGATTGTAGATTTTTCGGGGAACCAGTCCATGCGCTGTCGCACAAAAAGAGCGTAATCAGCCATGCGACCGTTAGCTTGGTTTTCTGTAGTGTCTCTAAACAAGTTAGAAATCTGTAAAGACAGAAATTTGGGAATGCCAAGGTCAAGTGCGAGGTCGAGGCCGTGGATCAAGGCTTCATACTCTGCTTCGTTATTAGAACATTCGAAGGCAAGTTTGATAGCTTTTTCTATGCGATCATTAGTGGGTGTTACCAAGACAATACCAATTCCTAAACCATTGGGTCCTGCTGATCCATCTGTGAATAAATGCCAACCAGTGAGAGGATCCCATGGATCTAGTATTTCGGGTTGATCTTCTGATAAATCGTCTTCATGTTTTTCCCAATCAACATCTTTGACCGGGAAGTCAGCTACAAAGTCTGCTACTGCTTGGCCTTTCTGGGATATTTGCCTCTCGAAGGTAATGTCATGTTCGCCAAGTTATACAGGCCACTGTTGCACTAGTCTGGATATTTCTTTTTTGCTGAGTACTTCTCGATGGGGATAACCGGTAATAACACGGATGGGATGGGCCTGAAAATATGGTTGAGCTTACGGGCTGAATAGACAAGTGTGAGGAGTAAACGCTCGATTTTTGAATATCAAGTTTCTACGGGGGTTAGGGCTTTGTTGATGAAATATACAGGTTTTTCGATGTTGGAATCAAGTCGAATGAACACTGTACTGAGAGAAGTTTTTGTGGCAGCAAGGTATAAAGAAAGTGTTTCTCCTTCGATGGGTGTGCTGATAATTGGTGGATGGCCAAGATAAGTTTTGAGTTTAAAGAAGGCTTGTTCGCACTCAGGGATTCAGTCGATCTCGGGATTGCATTTCTTTTTAGCTTTGTGGATGCCTTGATCGCGCAGGAGGGAAAAGAGCCAGGCACATCGATTTAAGGATTTAGAAATAAAACGATTGTGAGCGGTTATCCTGCCTGCCACTTTTTGGACGTCTTTCTTTGTTCGGGGCGAAGGCATGTCTATAAAGGTTCGAATGTGGGTGGGGTTAATCTCTATCCTACGTTTACTGATAAGGTGACCCAAATTTTTTCCGGATGACATGCCAAATTGGCACTTATCTGGGTTGAGTTTCATATTATACGTGCGGAGTATTGAGAAGATTTCTGAGAGGTCTTGGATATGAGTGTTTTTCTGAAGGCTCTTGCATAACATATCGTCGATGTAGACATCAACAGATTTGCCAAGCAAGGGTTTGGTAGGTGGCACCGACATTTTTAAGGCCGAAGTGCATAACATTAAAACTGTAAATACTTTGTTCAGTTATAAATAAAGTTTTAAGTTGATATTCGGGGAGGAGGGATACCTAATTGAAACCCGAAGCCGCGTCCATCATAGATAAGCGTTCGTGTCCAGCAGTGGCGCCGAGATGTGCTGAGATAGTTGGGAGGGGGAAACTGTCTTTCAGAGTGTGCTTATTGAGGTCTGTGAAGTCGACGCAGATTCTAATTTTGCCATTCTTCTTAGGCACTGCCACGATGTTCGATATCCTGTCCACGTACTTCACTTCTCTGATAAAACCAGCGGCTATGAGCTTGTCAACTTTAAGGTTCACAACTTCTCAAAGTTGTGGTGCCAGTTTACACTTCTTTTGTTTTACTGTTGTAGAATAGGAGATGAGATCGAGGCAGTAGCAGGCCAGGTTGGGGTTGACACCAGACATTTCTTGAAATGTCCAAGCAAAGATGTTTTAATTTGTTCGAAGGAACTCAGAAAGTTTGAGGCGTTCTGACTCGTTAAGGAGGGTTCCAATAAATGTACCCCGACTAGGACCGTCGAGTTCGATATAAACAGTGGGTTCGATGGGTTGGGTGGTATCTGCCGAAGTCAAAGGGATAGAAAAATGCTATGATTGCTATGGGCGGCTGACAAGTTTGCGTCTTTGGTCGATCTCTGGGTGCTCGCATGAGCGGGCAAGGCGTTGGGATCCTTTCAAATTCCAAGTACTCTCGTGATTACTAAATCGAAGGGTCTGATGATAGATTGTGGTATAGCTCGCATGGCGTGAATCCAATCTCGTCCAAGTATACCGAGGTATTTGGACTTCTTGTCAATGACGATGAAGTTAGTTTGAAGGGTAATAGGACCTATAGTGACGGGTAGACTGATACGGCCAACAACGACTTTTGTTGATCCATTGAAACCTTTGAGTTCGATGTTGGCAGTGATTATGAGGTTTGTTTTCTTCATGGTTTGGATTGTTTGGAGAAAGCGAACATCGGCTGCGCTCCCAGTATCTTTGAGCATTGTATGAAGGACGAGGTTCTCAATCTTAATCATGATGACTAATGGATTGGAATAAGGGAAGCGAACATGTGAGGTGTCACAGTCGATGAAAGAAATACCTTTGAGTCAAGGGTGAGTGCTTGATTATGGCAGAAGGGTAAGAAATTTCTCCTGATAGGTGAGCTTGTAACATTCTTTGATGCGCCTTCGTTTGCTCTTGGTAAGTCTATTGTCTATGTTGCTGACTTCAATGAGCTTGACTCTACAGATCTGCACCTCGGCTGGGTCAGTTGTAGGGGTAGATAGGGATTTGAGGTAGGAACCATCAAGGTAGCTTGGTAGATCGACAATATATTAGTGCAAATGTCCTACTCTGAAGATAAGTTTGAGAGAGCGCTGAAGGGCGAAGCATTTATTGGTATGGTGACAGTTGTACTTATGGTTGGCACAGTAAGGTTCGTTTGGTCTGACATCGATGGGGAAAGGGATGCGCCAAATGGGGTCTGCCTGTATGTTTAGTAAAAGGATACAGAGGGGGACAGTGAGTGTAGGTAAAACATGCCTCGATTGCTTCTTGCGAGCTTCGATACTGCTGCTATCAACGATGGGGCGTTTGCGGCTCTCTGTCTCCTGTGAGATAGGAACGATCAGGGGTGTGGAAGCAGAGTGGGTGTGATGTCGAGGTTTATTGAAATTTGTTGTTTGTGAAGGCTGACTCAGCTTGCGGGACTCTTGAAGGCGCTCGAGATCGATATAGCCGTTGACCTTCGAGAGCATCTCTTTGAGTGTTTTTGGTTTGTGGAGGACTAGGTGCTCTTTTACTCGGCTATGGTTGGGCAGGGCATTCGAATATGCCAAAATAGCATTCGAGCAGTCGAGATTCTATATTTTCTGGGATTCGTCGATGAATCTTCTGGTGAAGGCTTCGAGGTCTTACTGCCGGATTTTCTAAAATTGAAAAGAGCGTCAACTCTAACCTCCCTATCCTTATTGAAGGCAAACTGGGCGATGAAAAGTTGTAAAAGTTGCTCGAAGCTACGAATCGAGCCATTTGGGAGATTGTGGTACCAACGAAAGGGATTATCGGTAAGGCTCATTGGAACTAAGCGACATAGTAGGTAGTCAACCGCAGAGTAGAGGCTCAGGGCAATAGCTTGGGGGGCGAAGGGTTGAGTTAGAAGAGTCTTCTGGGGGATGAATCCCGAGGTGGATAGAGCCAGTTAGGGGAATGGTACGGGGAATGCCTTCGGCCCTGGTATTAGCAATGGGTAACTCGAGGTCTTGTGGAGGGCCTTGGTGGGCGCGGGTAGATACGCACGATGGGTCGGGTGCCTGGGAAGGACAAGCGGATTCTAAGGGATGTAATCACTATAGCTCTCAAACGGTGTTGCGCAGGTCGTCTATCACTTGGTTCTGTTTGTTTTTGTTATCGAGACGGCAATTCCGTTCGGTTTCCAACGCCAAACGGTGGCTTTCTCGCTCCTGATTTTGTTGGTTCTGGTGGTGCTCCTCTGCCTGAGCGACTTGTTGAGATAATAAGGCTATTTGGGCAGCAACTCCATCGATGGAATTTCCTGCCTGGGTAGAATTAGAATGGCGTGTGGGTGCCATTGAGGGTAATCTGCTGAAGTGGAAAAAAAAGGAGGTGAAATAGGAAGGGTGGATGTTAGGGTGGGAAGCACAGACGGCGCCAATTATAGGGAACTAACTCCATTCAGAGGGGGAGTTAGTTCTTATAACGTAGAATCGATCTTCAGTCAAAGGATACAAGCAATTGGCCTAAAATAAGATCTATCTAAAGACAAATACTTGTGTAGAGGCCCGAATGTGACCCTCTACGACCTCTGATGAGGATTTTTAAGACAGATTATATTACTGAAGAGTAAATAATAGGGTTCGAGTACAGGGTGGCCGAAGGTAAAATGTAAGAGGCTGGAGATGATTTATCTAGCCCCTACTTGGTTTCCCCTCTCCTCTATTTATAGAAACACAGAGAACTGAGTCACCAAGTGTGGGTCTGGGTTAAATGATTACACTGTCAGAAAATCCCGACAAGTTATGGGCGCCAGTCTTGTCGGTACTATTATTGCTGCATTTATTGGTGATAGCTCTGTTCGGCGCGGTGGTTGGACCTGTTACTGTAGATGCACGGGCCAATCAATGCGCTGTCTTATCTGATGAAGTAGTTGTCTGTCTTGTCTTGCTTCGACCGTGTGTTAGTTTTCTGCTGTAGGATGTGAATCCGTTCTCGAAGCTTTCTTTGGTAGGCTGGCTGCCTATCTTGTCATACTTCGACCATATGTAGATATGGTCAAAGGATGTCTGCTATAACGTACTGATCTGTCCCCAAAGCTTTGTTTGGTGTCGAAGGTTCGTCTCTGGGGAATCTCTAGGGAGCCTGTTTTAGGGATTGAGTGGGCTTCAATATATTCGAGTAGGCTATGAAGTGGGCTTCGGCCGTCTGTCGAAGGCTACGAGTAGGCTACTACAAAAACTCTCCTCCTTGACTTTATTGTGTAAATAGTTTTTGACAAACAGTTCGCGAAGTTGTTCGAAAGTGATGATAGATCCTTCGTTGAGTGTGTGGAGCCATCGTAGAGGTTCTCCTTTCAAACTTGTTGGAAAGAGGTGGCAGAGGATGTGGTTAGATCTCGAGTGCAGTCCCAAAGAATCCTGAAATTATTGGACGTGTTCCACCGGATCTCCCCCCTTGTATTTTTGGATCTTCAGAGTATGAAAACTGGCGGGTACTTCTTCATCTAGAAACTCCTGTGCGAGTGGGCTCTTCTGTAGTTTAGGATAGCTATTTTTTGTTGTGTCTATTTGAGCGTCTTATAGTTCTTTGATGCGCCTATCCACCTGTTCCAGAGTAAGATGCAGGCGAGACGTGACAACTCGTCTTGTTGTTGGCCCTCCCGCAGGATTATGCTCTCCTATTTCTTCTTCCATGCGGTCATAGACTGAAACTTGAGGTTTTTCTCTGTTTTGCTCCTCTTGTTGCTGTAGATCTATTACCGCTCTTGCGGGTAATAGTAGATTGATGTGACTCTGAGGTAGAACTAGTTCTTGCTGAATTTGAGGAAGTGCGATATTTTGGCCTCGATGTCCCAGGCGATCATGGACTGATATCCTCGAGGCTACAGGTAGAGCATTCTGTTGTCGCAGATTTGCTGTTATTTGAGCTTGAAGTACTCTGATTGTTTCCTGCATGCTAGCGAGCTGTTTCTCTAGCTCAATTCGTCGTTCGGCTTCTGCTTGCACAGTTGTTCGTAAATCTGTGACTCGTTCAGCCGCGTTAAGCATTGCGTGGTGTGATTTGTCTTGATTTTCCATCTTTCAAAAGTGAATGCGGTAAAAACTAGATTGAAGAACGCTGAGTGTATGCTTCGATTCCCACAGACGGCGCCAAATGCAATATCCTATTTTTGTAGAGACCGAAAATAGTGCTTTACACCTTTAAAATAGAGAATAGTGGTTAAGAACTGAAAGCAATTGACACGTGATTTAGCGTGGAAAACCCTTGAATGGGTTAAAAACCACGACCTCTCCTGAGGGTTTTTGAAAGAATGGTGTTTTTATATATATGCTAGCAATTACAAAGAGAGAAAGAGATCAAGTCTCTGAGTTTTGGTAGGGATGACTTTCTCTGAGATCTCTCTAGGTGATAATAGCCGTCCCTGATCCTGATCTCCAGGTTTCTTTTTATAGGTCTAATAATATGACCGCTAGTTACATTGATGAGGGACGTTACAATATTAGGTTTTGATGAGTGTTCATAATGGTCTTCTATAACTTCTTGATATTTGTAGATCTGTAACGGATTTATTAATATACTTTAGTTGTAACTTTAGACCGTTGGGAAGATACGATCTCTTGTGATGTTCGCATAGATACGACCTGTTGATAAGTGGAGGAATATCTTCTGTAGCGCAAAGTTACAGGATGCTTTGATATCTTCGAACTGTAGGTAAGGAAGTCTGTACTACGATCTCCTTACTTTTAGTCCTTGGTTGGTTATCAGCTTGTTTACTCGAGCTATGTGAGTTTAAATATCAGACTCTATATGAGGATTAGAAATAAGCCCTCACAGGTAGTTCCCAATCACTAAATCTCATTTATCTTTTGACTTATATGCCCAACCAAGGATATGCGATATGGGAACTTATAATTTACTTTTATTATTTATGCTATCTCACGGCTACAAAGGGTGGAGTGGAATCTAAGCCTTGGTTCTCACTCCAGCTTATCTTTCAATTTGTTTATTTCTTCTTTACTTAGTTCGAAACCTACTAAAATTCATTGTTATTGGATAAAACTAGTAGCTCGAAGTATAATTCGCACCACAAGTCTCATGGGATACGACCCCGCTTACCCTTGTACTTAACGGTATACCGTGCGCTTGCGAGTCTTTTAAGACGCCGATTTATACTCGATTAAGTTTTTTGCGCCACTGCCGAGGACCGAAGTGCATTTCTTTTTTCGAGTTGTATTTTTAAGCCAATATTTTTATTATTATTATTTCTTCTCTCACAACTTTGTTTTCCTTACTTTTCTTTGCTTCGGATGCACGAGTGCACGAGTACAAACAGTAACAGTTGTTTGATACTTAATGCATGAGGTGTGAGTGATTTTTTGTTTTCTTGCGTTACTGAAACTTGATTTGAGATTAAATACTTCAACAACATCATTTGATATCAAGTATTTTTAGTTTTTGGCTAGACTTATTCGAACTCGCCAACTAGCATTGATGTTTGACGTGCTTAATCTATTCTTTTGCATGTGCCCACTTTGTTTTTTCCAAAACTTGAGTACGATCTGTTTAAGCATGAACTGTTTTTGATAATTTATTAACTTAGCACGAAATCAAGCTTTGCTTTTTAACGAGCTGTGGGTCTAACATAACGAGCTCTTGTTATAAGTTACTGCACGAGTTGCTTTTATTAAGATTTATTTCTTTTATAATGAGTGGTCCCACTCAAGCATACACTATTTTTAATGTATAACTAAAGCACGAGTTGCTTTTGTTAAACATGAGCTGTTTGTGGGCCTTAATTCTTTTGTTAAGAGTTGTTTTCTTTTTCATTGAGTGGTCGCACATGAGCACGAACTATTTTTGTTATAACATAAGCACGAGTTGCTTTTGTTACGAGCACGAGGTTGAGCACGAGTTGCTTTTGCAAGTTTTATTTGAATTGTGTTAAAAGACAAATTTTTGCTAATCTTGATTATTACTCTCCATTGTTGATCAAACAAAAACCAATTACACTTTGACAATTTTGGGCACCGATAAGGGATACAAGAAGCACGGAAAGCAGTGAACGGAAAATACGAAAAGCTCAAAGCTACTTCAACAATTTCCTTCTTGTGCCCCTTAAGTGAAGTGGCACTTCCTTCTTTCGCCCCCTAAGTGAAGGGTGGCCACAGTTACACTGGGAAACACTTCCCGTAGGTTGGTACTTTTCAAAACTTGACATCTAGAAGGGGTACATATCCGCTATGCCCCGACACTAGGATATATAAAGTCGTGTGGACTATGCAAATACACGCTGTTCTAATAAAAAAATTGTTGTGGTTGGATTGACCTATTGCTGTGTTTAATATTCTTTTTCATTCCAACATTAGCAAAGGTAAAAACTGCTAGAGACTTGTGGGATTTCATCACCCAAAAAGCTCTCCAACAAGTCGGACCACCCATTAGGGATACAAAGAAATTCGCATCACACAAAATTAAACGTCCCAGACCTCAAAATAACTGTTAATACAAAATAGTAGCAAGATTCCCGCATGATTTCATCACCCAACGAATATGTCTACCGGACTGGGGTACATAAACGGGTTCATAGGATACGGCCCAAGCCTAGAGCCGTGAAATAATGGTTATAGGTTGGCGACATCACCATTCCGAGTGCTGACGTACGATTAGGCGACTTGCTCGGGCGTGAGGACTGAACATCACTTTAAGTTGGTGCTAGCATAGTGACACAGGGGAGCATAAGAACCAAAACCTTTTGCCATCCCACCTATTTTGAACATAGAAGAATATAGGGGAGACCTAATTATTACTTCTAAAAAATGTTGATGTGCTAGAATCTAGGTTTGATTGATTATTAGTTGTGCATGATCAATTGGACACGTGAAGGAAAACGTTTAGGAAGCTTACCGGAACCTTTACCCATTTACGACCCACCACCTCAGCCTAAGCGGAGAGGGCGACCACCTCACCCAGTCACTACAATAGAGGACTTAGGAGTACCAGTTTGGGAGGATAGTGATCCATTTTGAGTTTTCCCAATTTCGGAGGAGGGTAATTCATCGAGAGTTGACCCAATTGAACTTGTTGTCGACCTAGAAGTCGAACCCTCAATCATGGCTGCTGCCAAATCTCTTAGAGACTATTGGACCCCAGTGGTGAGTGATATGCCTTCATGGATTGTGTTACCAGTTGTCACAATAAACCATTATGAAATCAAGCCTAGTGTGATCCAAATGTTACCTACATTTCGTGGGCTTGATTCTAAGAGCCCTTATAAGTACGTCCACGAGTTTAAGAAAATTTGTGCGCTCTCCAAATACCAAAAATTTACTGAGGATTCCGTCCGCCTTCATTTATTCTCATTCTCACTAAAAGACAAGGCTTGATTCATTGGTACCAGCATCTATCAATTAATGGGATCAAATGGAGACCAAGTTCAAAACCAAATGGTTTTCTATGGGAAACACCCTCGCTCTTAGAAATATAGTTGTTGAATTTGTTCAAAATGAGAGTGAAGCATTTTACGAGGTATGGGAGAGGTATAAAGATCTTCTTTCACAATGTCTCCATCATGGTTTTGAGAAGCAACATCTAGCCCAGATCTTCTATCGTGGAATAACTTCTGAGAATCATTATAGACTAGAATCCATTCATAGTGACAAATTCTAGGACCTTGAACCTGATAGAGCTTATGAGAAGTTTGAGATATTGCCTGAGAACTCTCAGCAGTGGGATTTTGATCTACATAGAAATATTCCTACAACCAAGAAAGGTAGATTATACGAAGTGAGTGAGGGAATGGCCATCAAATCTCAATTAGATACTCTTACCCAAAAAATCGAGGCTATGGCTACGAATCAATCTAAGGGTAGTGTGAACCAGGTTCAGCAACAGGGTTGTACCGTTTGTTATGATGTAACCCATGTGAATCAAATGTACCCCATGCTCAATGAAATGAATGACAATCAAGAGAAAGTAAATTCTTTGAATAATACCTGCAAGAGGCCCTTTGACCCGTACAAGTCAACTTCGTAGAACTACCTAAATTTTTCGTGGAAGAATAACCAACCCAGTTCAGGTTTTGGAAAGCCACAAACCTCAGGTCATAATTTTCCTAGGAATCCCCTTTCTTAATCTTATCCTCAGGCATCTCAGCAATCCTTTCAGTTATCCAAACAGTTTCCACCTGTTCTACCCAAACCATCTTTGGAAGATACCCTTGCTCTCTTCATGCAACAATTAATGGAAAGCCAAAAATAAGCGTTACAATTTTAGCAACAAATGATGCAATTTCAACAATAGACTTTGGTGAATAAGAATTCTACATTCTAATCTATCTCTAATCTCGAGACTCAGATAGGACAATTGGAAAATGCATTGCATGAGAGACCACCAGGTACGCTACCTAGCCAAACTGTATCTAATCTGAAAGGACCACCGGGGTTTGATTCTAGCTCAATCCCAAAATAGGTTAATACCATTACAACTCTTTGAAGTGGTAAACAAATTGATAACCGAGTTGAAATGCCTAGGGTTGAATAAGCACCCGTTGCTATTGAGGATGAGGTCGGTATGAGTGAACCTTCTAATAAATCTAAGGAGTTGCCTACCTAGTCTATTTCTCTACCAAAGGCACATTTTGAGCCAAAGGTGCCTTATCCATAGCACGTTCTTCCAGCTAATAAAGGGATTCAACTTGACTAGATATTAGATTCATTTAAGCAAGTTCATATAAATATTCCAATACTCGATGCCATCATGCTTATCCCTGCATATGCCAAATTCTTTAAGGATGCGTGCATTAGGAAAGGAAAATAAATGTGCACAAGAAAGTCTTCTTGACTGAGACATTAACCCGTCCTAAGCTTTGAGATCCTAGAAGCCCGACTATCCCTTGTAAAATTGGAGATCACAAAGTGGATAGGGTATTACTAGGCTTAGGGGCTAGTGTGAATGTCTTACCTTACTCGATCTATTAGGAATTAGGACTTGGAGAACTCGAGCCTGCTCGAATGACACTTCAATTGGCTGACAGGTCAATACGATACCCACGTGGTATCCTTGAGGATATTCTTATCAAGGTTGATATTCTCATTTTTCCTGTAAACTTTGTTATTTTGGACACTGAAGTTAAAAAGAATCCTAGCTGTAAGATTCCCATCATATTGAGTCGTCCTTTCCTTGCGACTGGTCATGCCATTATTAATTGCTTTAATGGGGTCTTAAACTATCAATGGAAGACATGAAGATAAAACTCAATGTTGTTAACAATAATACTCAAGTCCCTCATTCTGATGACATGGCTGAGCTGAATATGATTGACTCCCTAGTTTACAACTCGTTCCCTAAATCATTTTCTGAGGACCCCTTATAATGATGTCTTGTAAACTTTGCTGAAGACTTTGATAAAAATCGGATTATTGAAGAGCTTAATGCACTACTCAACTCAACACCTATTTTTACTAAGTCCAAATGGAGACCTCATGTTAAACTTTTGAAGTCGTCCACTACTTTTCCTGTTCCATCATTTGTAAATGTACCCAAGTTAGACCTCAAGCCATTACCTAAGACTTTGAAGTATGCTTTCTTAGGTGATTAACGCTCTGCCTGTGATCATAGCTTCCAACCTCAATATTGACCAAGAAAGTAGATTGTTGGGTGTCCTTGAAAGACACAAATCAGCCCTAGGGTGGTCTATATTAGACTTAAAGGGGATTAGCCCGGCCGTTTGCATGCATCGTATCAATCTCGAAGAAGGTGCTAAAATATCTCGCGCGATGCATGGGAGGTTGAATCCCACCATGATGGCGGTGGTGAAGAAGGAAGTTCTCAAACTTTTGGACTCGGGTATCATATACCCCATTTCGGATAGTAAGTGGGTCAGTCCCATTCAGATTGTACCTAAGAAATAAGGGATACTGTAGTTGAGAATGAGAATAATGACCTAATCCCCACCCGCATGACCACTGGGTGGCTTGTATGTACCGACTATAGGAAATTGAAAATGGTCACAAGGAAATATCATTTTCCTCTTCCTTTCATTGATCAAATGCTTGAACGCTTAGCCAGAAAAAGTCATTACTATTTTCTTTACGGTTATTCTGGATACAATCAGATCTCCATTTCCCCAGAGGATAAGGAGAAGACGACTTTCACATGTCCCTACGGGGCATATGCTTATCGACGTATGCTATTTGGGTTGTGCAATGCACCCACTACATTCCACCGTTGTATTATGAGCATATTTTATGATATGGTTGATAAGTTTCTTGAAATCTTTATGGATGACTTCTTTGTGTATGGATCGTCTTTTGACGAATGTTTACACTATTTAGAGTTCGTGCTAGAACAATGTACACAAACCAATTTAGTGTTAAACTGGGAAAAGTGTCACTTCATGGTGACACAAGGGATAGTTCTTGGGCATATTATCTCCAACAAAGGGATTGAAGTCGATAAGGCCAAGATCGACATTACTTCTTCTTTACCTCCACCTCAGATGGTTAAGGCCATTCGATCATTTTTGGGGCATGCTGGGTTTTATCGCCAGTTCATCAAAGATTTTAGTAAATTTTTCAGCCCTTGTACAATTTACTTGCTAAGGACACTGATTTCAACTTTGATGACGCATGTTCTGGAGCTTTTGAGAAGCTCAAACTTTTATTAAATTCAGCCCCAATCATCCAACCTCCCAATAAGTAACTTCCTTTCAAACACATGTGTGACGCTTCGGATTACGCTGTTGGAGCAGTTTTAGGGCAAAGAGTAGATAATAAGCCTCATGTTATTTACTATGCTAGTCACACGCTCAATGACACACAGTTAAATTACTCTACCACCGAGAAGGATTTATTAGCCATTGTGTTTGCCTTGGAGAAATTTCGATCATACCTTGTTGGATCCAAAATCATTATTTACACCGACCATACGGCCTTAAAGTATTTACTATCTAAAAAAGATGTTAAAACCTAGTTAATTAGATGGATTCGTTTGTTACAAGAATTTGATATCAAAATTTGAGATAAGAAAGGTGTTGAGAATGTGGCTACGGATCATCTATCTCGAATTCTCGCTGAGGGTGTTGAAGATTTTCTCCCTATCTTAGAGACATTTCCTGATGAGCAGCTCATGGCTGTCCCACAACTGCCTTGGTATGCCGATACTATCAATGATCTTGCTACGTAATGATTACCTGCCCATTGGTCAAAGCAAGATAGAACCAAAATCTTGCGCGAGGTTAGACGTTTTAGTTGGGGCGATCCTTATCTTTAGAATTTTTGTTCTGACCAAGTGATTAGGAGATGCATCCCAAGTGATGAGTTCCATAGTGTACTCACATTTTGCCATACCTTAGCTTACGGAGGACATTTTGGGACCAAGAAAACTGCTGTAAAAGTCCTTCAATCTGGTCTTTATTAACCTACCCTTTTTCGTGACGCACATACCTTTCGTTCTAAATAAGATGGGTGCCAGAGGACCAAGAATATTTCTCATTGAGACATGATACCCTTGAACAACATCCTTATTCTTGAACAATTTGATGTTTGGGGCACTGACTTTATGGCCCATTTCCTTCTTCTCGTGGTTAACTTTACATTCTAGTTGTAGTCGATTATGTTTCTAAATTTGTTGAGGTGATGCCATGTCAAACGAATGACCATATGCCCGTGGTAAACATTTTTAATCATTTTGGCCCACCTCGGGCAATTATTAGTGATGGTAATAAACATTTTTTAAACTGTTTCTTTCAAAATCTTTTGAAAACTTACTCCATCACTCATAAAGTTGCCATACCTTATCATCCAGAAACAAGTGGTCAAGTCAAAGTATCTAATCGGGAGATCAACAAATTTTTTGAAAAAACTGTTCGAACTGATCGTAAAGATTGGTCTGATCGTCTTGATGATGCCCTCTGGGCATATCAAACAACTTATAAAACCCCGATTGGTATATCACCCTATAGACTTATCTTTGGGAAGGCTTGCCACTTATCTGTGGAATTGGAACACAAGGCTCTCTGGGCTACAAAGGCCTTCAACTTTGAAATGGATAAGGCTGGAACACATAGAAAACTTCAACTTCTTGAACTTGACGAACTTCATGGTGAGGCTTATGAAAATATAAAAATTTACAAGGAACGAACTAAAGCATTTCATGATAAGTCGACTGTTCGTAAAATTTTGAGCCTAATCAGAAAGTGTTACTCTACAATTCACGGCTACATTTATTTTCTTGGAAATTACGTTCTCGTTGGTACGACCCTTTTGTAGTTAAAACTGTTTATCCTCATGGAGCCGTAGAGGTGGAGGATCCTAAAAACGAATTTTTTTTAAAGTCAATGGCCAACGATAAAATTTGTACTTAGAGTTCTACACTTTCGATGAAGAGATAACATTTTTAAATGATCCAGTATATCAGAACTGATATTATGTGCCCCTTCTGAAGACGGTAAAATTAGCACTTCTTGGGTGGCAACCCTTGACATATTCAGGTGAGACATTTTAGTTTTCCCCTTCCATTTATTTTCTTGTTCTCCAACATTGAGGGTAATACTTGATTTAAGTTTGGGGGTAGGGCACCATTTCTTGATATGCTTTTTGAAGAAAAGTGAAATTATGCCACTTTGACAATTTATGATATATTTTTGAAAAATTTCCAAACAGTTAAACTAATTTTACCTTGACATAAATATTATGGAAAAACCTAACTTTTGAAATTCTACCAAGTATACACTAGAATATTTTGGAATATTTTAAGCTAGATGTACTATATTTTTATTAGCGACTAATTCAAATTAACTTGGCATATTTTGGAAATGTGCACTTCACTGTAGTTTTGCAATTAATACCTTCAATAGATTTTTGCTTAGTATAAGAGAAATTTAGCATCTATGTTAGGAATAGTTTGCTACAAGGGAGACAACTTCCTAAGAATATGTTCATTCTTAAGAAAAAAATAAGAAGAAGCCAAATGTGCTCTAAAAACTTTCACGCTGCAAGGCTACTCGCATGATTATAAACTGAAAATGGAAAAATTATTGCCAATCTTGAGTTTGACCATGAACTATGTGAAAGGAGCACAAAAAATGTTACTTGTGAGAATACTGAGTCTTGGTCATGATGGGCACCATACCCTGGAAACCTTAGCCAACTGGCAGAGATTGTCGACCAAAAACTCCTTGTTACGGAGGCTTCACTAAGAAACAAAGTACTCAATAGAAAAGGCTTGCAAAAGAAAAGAAAAAAAAGTAAAATTCTAGGAACACGAATTGACTAAGGCACTTGTCAAGCTGACTGTTGAATTTATTCCAGTAAGAACTAGACTACCAAAAACTGAGTAAATTATTCTAGACAACGTATTAGACGATGAAACTATTTTCATTGTACACTCAAATATAGCTAAAGAAAAATACTTGAATCTAATTCTAATCTTGAGGTAGTACCTCTAGTTTCGGATAAGCTTAAAATATTCTTTGGTATACTTAGGAAAATAACATGTTTAAGGATTTTTTCATTGGTATATTTTTGTCACAAATAAGTAAGGATAAGTTCACATGAAATGAGTTATATGTATTCTAGAATTATTTAAAATGTTATTATTTACTTTTGTGGGTATAGTCACTGCAAACCCTCACAAGACAACACTCGTCCACCAGGCTAAACTTGGGGGTTTAACGGCTTGTTGCATGCGCTAGATGCAATCGCGTGACATGCACTAATAGTGTTTTTGTTTGTATTTGCAGAAATCGGTCACATGATAAACAAGTCGTACAATTTTTCTGGTTTTTAACGAAGAACAAGGGTGATGCACTACAACAATGATTCTCATTTGAAGTTGTCAACCAAAGGCCCATGCATGGAAGGCCATTGAAGAGAATTAAATATAGATATTATTCTCATTAGTTGTAATATATATGCATGATTTTAGGCATTGTTTAGGGGATTTTATATTAATGGTGATATTTTGTGACGTTTCCTATACTCAATAAATAGAATGGGAATCCCACTCATGAGAGATCATCTTGGAGAGTGTAATATCAAAGTTTAAAGCAATAAAGGTTATTTTTCTCTCTTGTTCTTGTCTTTTCCTTTTATCGTAGTAATAGTAGTATGGAAATGATCAAAGGGATGAGTAGTTAATCTTTTTAGCCAAGGCTAGATAAAACTTCACCTAATGTAGCCTTAGTATATATTGTGTAGCTTAGTTAGAGTAATTACCTTCTCTTTATCCCAAAATTTTGCATATTCGTATTCCATCGTCCTATGCTTGACCATAGCTAGGATTAGGAGGAGTAATGAATCTAAGTAACCATCTTGTTTGACCATAACAAGATAGGTTAGGAACATGGAGAAGAGAACATAATCTATACTTGTCAACCGGACCATGGTTGAGTTAGTTGGCTTATGGGTAGTTCCCAATCACTAAATCTCTTTTATATTTTGACGTATTGCATATGCCTGACCAAGGATATGCGACATGGGAACTTGTAATTTACTTTAATTATTTATGTTATCTCACGGTTACAAAGGGTGGAGTGGAGTCTAAGCCTTGGATCTTACTCCAACTTATCTTATAATTTGTTTATTTCTTCTTTTCATAGTTTGAAACCTACTAAAATTCATTTTTATTAGATAAAACTAGTAGCTCGAAGTATAATTCGCACCACAAGTCTCCTGGGATACGACCCCGCTTACCCTTGTACTTAACGGTACACCGTGCACTTGCAGGTATTTTAAGACATCGGTTTATAATCGATCAATAAACATTCTTGTACTCATCCACTAGATAGGCTCTCTTATGATCTAGATAGGGATTATAGAGTTGATGTATATTGTATAAACTTTAATAAATAATAGCTCACTGAGTCTCATCATTGCGCAGTGAGTTATCTCTTTGCATGTTCTTTTATGGTGTCAGAGCCATAAAGACTCACATCATCTTTCTTCTTCTTCTTTTTTATACCTTCCAATTTTCTTCTCACCATGACTGGTTCTAGTGAATCAGATACCAATATCTCCACCACAGCTTCCCCAACCATGGCTTCAATCACCACTACTAATATCACGAAAATCAAGCATTTGATATCTATCAAACTAGATAGCCATAATTATCTTCTCTGGAAGACCCAGTTTGTCCCTCTTCTTAAGGGATATGATCTTGAAGGTTACGTCAATGACACGCTTCTATGTCCGGCTAAGTTTCTCCCCTCTACTTCAGCCGATCAAAAGACTATGAATCCGAAGTATATTGCTTGGAATAAACAAGATAATATTTTACTAGGACGGATCATATCTTCTCTCGATGCAACTGTTTTAGCTCATGTTGTGGGTGCTACAACAACTTCTGAGGCGGTATGGCACAGTCTAGAGCGCAAATTTGCATCTAAATCACGTGCCCACATCAACACTCTACAAAGCAAATTGCAGACTTTGCATAAATGTACAGCAAAAATGTCTGATTATCTTCAATTTGCTAAAACGTTAATGGATAATCTAGCAGCATTAGGCTAAATAGTCCCTGAACCAGATCTTCAACAACTTATTCTTGGCGGTCTTCCTAGTCCAGAATATGATGCCGTTTACACCACTTTTACAACAACAATAGATGACACTCATATGTAGGACTTTCAGGCTCATCTAATAGCTTTTGAACATCGTCTAGATTGACTAAGTACTATCGTCGACACCACTCCAATTTCTGCCAATGTTGCCACCTCTTCTCGTGGCCACCAATCTTACAACCACGTGAGTTCATCTCAGCATCAACTATCTTTCAATAGAAATCAACATTCATATCGGGGCCATGGGCGAAATAATCACGGTCACGGTCGACGATCAGGTAATTCTTATTACTCATATTATGGTAATCACCCACATGCATCTACATATGGAGGAGCGTGTCAAGTATGTGGTTTGCATAATCAAACTACTACCCAATGTTGGCAACAAAATAATGCCTCAAATCAAGGTGACTTTGTGTCCAACAATGTTGCATTTATGGCTACCCTAGGGATTCTTATAAATTAAAATTGGTACCCTGACTCCGGTGCGACAAATCATCTTACGGAAGATTTGAACAACTTGAGTTTTCAATCAAAGTATCACAACCCTGACTCCATCAAAGTAGGTAATTGCCAAAACATTTCTATTACTCATTAAGGTACTTCGTTTCTTCCTACACCTTCCCAAAATTTTACTTTGAGTGATATTTATCGTGTTCCCTCCATTACACAAAATCTTTTATCAGTCTCTCGATTCACAATAGATAATGATGTTTATTTTGAATTTCGTCCCACTTATTTTCTTGTGAAGGATTGCTTAACGGGGAAGGAGGTGTTGTACTGGCTGAGTAAAGGGGGATTTTATTCTCTAAAATAATTTGTTAGCCAAAATTCTAGTACGCTCCCGCTTTCTTAGTAGTCAAGACATCAAAGAACACATGGCATAAGCGCTTAGGTCATGTGATGATGCGTACCGTCAGTCAAGTCCTTTCTAGATATGTGTTACCTATCTCTAGTAATAAAACTACATTTTTTTTGTCATGTCAAATGGGGAAAAGTCACTGTCTCCCGTTTGTACCAAGTAGGAGTGTCTATAATAAACCGCTGGAACTTATTTTATTTGATATTTGGGGGACTTCACCAATTTTGTAAAATAATGGTCATCGTTATTATATTCATTTTATTGATGCTATTAGTCGATATATGTGGATATTTCCCATGAGTCGTAAATCAAACGATCTGCGTATGTTTGTTTATTTTAAGGCAAAGGTGGAAAATCTTTCTAATTATAAAATCAAGAACCTTCAAACTGATGGAGGACTTGAATATAAAGCATTTTTGCCTCTCTTGAACACTCACGGTATCACGCATCGTATATCTTATCCTTATACTTACGAGCAAAATGGCTCTGCGGAAAGGAAGCATAGACATATTGTTGAAACAGGCCTGACACTTTTGTCTACTACTTCTATTCCAATGATTTATTGGGATGATGCCTTTACAACGGCTGTCTTTTTAATAAACTCATTACCTTCTCCTGTACTCAAACAAAAATCCCTATTTAAAATCCTTTATCAAAAATTTTCAGATTACAAATTCTTAAGGTCTTTGGTTATGAATCTTTTCCATATTTAAGACCATTCAATGCAAATAAACTTGTGTATCGTTCTCTTCCATGTGTATTTTTGGGCTATATTAAGTCCCAGAAAGGCTATCGATGCTTACATGTCCCGACCGCGCGCATCTACATCTTCTGCAACGTGATTTTCAATGAAAGTAAGTTTCCTTTCTCTCACAACTCGCTCTCCTCTACAAAAATATCCAACAGCGAGCCAAGTATCCTTGGACCGCCTCCGGTCACATCTACTAATCTGTTGAATGCATTATCGAGTGGTCATACATATACCAACACCGCATCGCCATCATCATCAGCTATAATACCAACATCTCCACAAATGTAAAGTACCTCTGCACTATCGCCAATTACCCAACTTTCTTCATTCAGTCCCATATCACCAGTACCACAAGCATCTCCTCCCGACGACCCTACTTTTATCCCTCAACTATCTCTTCCATCCACCATTACTTTACCTCTCCCCAGTTCTATGGACACAGTAGATCACCATATGGTTGCCCGAGGAAAGGCAGGAATTTTTAAACCAAAAGTCGTTACCGCTACTAAACATCCGATGTTTGAAATTCATAGTGACATCGAACCGACATGCTTTACACAAGCTAATAAAGATGATCGGTGGTGACTAGCAATGACCAAAGAAATAAATGCGTTACATAGCACGGGAACATGCACACATGTCCCGTCTTCACCGCGTCAAAACATTGTTGGTTGTAAGTGGGTTTTTTAGATAAAGGGAAAGGCAGGCGGATCTCTTGATCGTTATCGCGCAAGACTTGTGGCAAAGGGATTCCATCAACAACAAGGTTTTGATTATGATGAAACTTTTAGACCGGTAGAAAAACTAAGTACAATCCGGTTGGTACTCGCTATTGCTGTATCCAAAAATTGGTCAATAAGTCATTTGGATGTGCAAAACGCCTTTTTGCATGGAAATCTGGACGAAGAAGTCTACATGTCCCAACCTCCTGGATTTCAAGATCCCGATCATCCACATCATGTATGTCGACTTCATCGTTCAATATATGGTCTTAAGCAGGCCCCGCGAGGGTGATATGCTCGGTTAAACATTTATTTATGTCATATTGGATTCACAATCTCGAAGTCTGACTCGTCGTTATTTATTATGAGATATTTGCAGGATGTAGTGTATCTTCTTGTCTATGTTGATGATACTATCATCACAGGTTCAAGTCAATTAGTTATTCATTCTACCATTTCAAAGGTACTTTCAGAATTTCCCATGAAAGATTTGGGTCCACTAAACTATTTTTTGGGCATCGAAGTGTTTCGAAACTTTAGAGGTATATTCCTTTGTCAACGAAAATATATTTTGGACTTACTGGCTAAATGCAAAATGGATGGAGCAAAACCCTCATCTAGTCCCATGGATGCTCACACAACTCTCTCCAAATATAATGGTAGGCCATTTCTAGAGCCGACTTTATATCGGAGCACTGTTGGTGCATTGCAATACTTGTCCTTCACTTGACCAGATGTCGTATATCCAGTCAACAATGTTTGTCAGTTTATGCAGTCCCCTACAGATGATCATTGGGCCGCTGTAAAGAGAATTTTACGCTATCTCAAATATACAATCGGGTATGGTTTATGGATTCGTCCCGTATCTTTGACAATTTTACATGCCTTTTCTGATGCAGATTATGCGGGGTGTCCAGATGATAGACGATCTACATCAGATTTATGCACAATTTTTTGACCTAACATCATCAAATGGAGTTCCAAGAAGCAAGATACGGTATCTCGGTCTAGCACATAATCAGAATATTGTGCTTTAGCATTAGCCACATCAGAGGTTATTTGGCTCAAATCTCTTCCAAAAGAACTTGGTGTCAATCTTTTATCACCTCCAATGTTATGGTGTTATAATTTGGGGGCCACTTATCTTTTCGCCAAGCCAGTTTTTCATGCTCGTGTAAAAAATATAGAAGTCAATTTTCACTTTGTAAGGGAAAAGGTTGCCCTACGGGATCTTCTAGTTCCCTTTATTTCTTCTAAAGATCAAATTGCTGATGTCCTTACTAAAAGCTTAAGTACACCTCATTTTCAGCAACTACGATCCAAACTTAGTGTCACATCCGCGAGGCTCAGTTTGCCGGGGTGTATTAACGTGAAGAATATGGAGTCTTCACAACCTTGAAAGGAGGAGCTTTACTTATCAGATAAATAGATCAATACCATCTCTATATAAACTCTCTTGTACTCATCCACTTGATAAGCTCTCTTGTGATCTAGATAGGGATTATAGAGCTGATGTATATCGCATAAACTTCTATAAATAATAGCTCACTGAGCCTTACCAAAGCACAGTGAGTTTTCTCTTTGCATGTTCTTTTAAGTTTGGCATGCATAATGAATAGAAATAGCTAATATATGCATATAAAATAAAATGAAGAAAAAATCATTTGCTAGGGTTTGAGTTGAGGCTAAAGCTGATATCAAACATCCCAGCATTGTGCATACATACTTATGATGCTGATGAAGCGTATACTAATGACATTGATGAATTGTGCAGATCATCTAGAAAATGGTACAAACTTAAGTAAGAAGAATGTTTTCCCTTCCGTAGAGTATTTTACATCAACTTAGATCTATGAAGATCTCAAGAATTTTCCCCATGCTTGCAGTGAATATTTGTAAGTGAGGTTCTTCAAATAGTTGTTCCTGCATTCATGATAGCTCACTTTTGTAGTGATGTTTGAGTTGTAATCTTCTTATCTTCCTCTTATTTAACATCTCTTCTTCTACGATTTTCTTACTACATGCCTTACCATCAATAATAGCCTTCCATAATTTGATTTTACTGCCTTCATAGTTGGGACTAGTAGAGCGAACTTTGTTGTTTATATTTTTAAAGCTCTGTAACTTGCACTTATTCATGGTGTGGTGTATCTTCTAATTTTTGATATATTCCTTGGTATCTTATTCCTTGAGATTCTATTACAATTTTATGCACTATTTTGAGGCTACTAAGGCTTGTAACAATGTGAAGTACTTGCCTGAATTTCGACCATCAGGAAGAACTTCATCTCTGTAATATAATCAATAGCGTCATACTCTTCATGGTTGGTGATATTGAGTTTTGAATCTTTCGATGCTCCAGTGAAATTAGGTAACCAAGCTTTTATTAGACGGCTCCTGGGAGATGAACAAGGATCTTTTATGTCATCAAGTTGGGTGGACATATTAAGAGTTTTTCTCATCTCAGAGTAAAGGTAGGGCTAGTGAAAGTTCAGCACAGAAGCCTAATGTCTACGTAAAACACTTCTAGCGAGTTGTCGACAATAGTTCCCAGTAAACTTGGACATCCAAATATTTTCTCTACTACCTGAGAAGAAATGTAAAATAGAATTGGCACTCAAATGACAGATACAATCTTAAGCTTAAGGCAAGCTCAACCCAGTATTCACTAGGATTGCCCCAAATCCTTGATATATCAGTCACACAACCGCAACAAAAGATGGTATATGATAGGCAAATGATATAGAGATATATACATGAAGTCCTCAATAGTTACATAACTGAAGTTTTGTGTTGATCAATATTTACAAAATACTGAAGGTATACAGTTAATGATCTAGGAGGATTTAGGCAAGTCCTATTGGGACTAGGAACTTGTAACCAAGTCCTATTGAGACTAGGAATTTGTAACCAAGTCATACTGTAACTAGGCACTTGTAACCCTTATAAAAAGGGCAAGGCTAGGCACGTCCTATTGGGACTAGGAACTTGTAACCCAATCTTATTTGAACTAGGAACTTGTGTAACCCTTATAAAAAGGGGTAAGGCTAGGTATTATTAGGTTATGTTAGATCTAGGAAGAGTTCTGAGGAAGAAACCTAGGTTTTTAAAGGGATTCATTGTAATTACTTTTTTTTATGCAATTGAAGCTTTTATTTTCCCAATCAATTGGTGTTCTTCGTACTTTTTAGCTAACTAAAGCTTCTCAATCGTATTGTAGATTAAGTGGTATTAGCTTTCCAATTACAATCTTCAGGGGGTTGATTGTGGCTTATGGTCTCTAGACGTGACCATCTTAAGCAAACGATGGAGAAGCTAGTGAGTCCGTTGAAGATCCATCACAAACCTAATTCGAAGAATAAAGACGATTTGGAGATGGGCGATTCCAATGATCAACTCACGATTTTGGAAACAACAGTTTCTGACCTAACTGCCACTGTAGGGGAGTTAGTAGAGCAATTGCGTCTCAAGAACCTTGCAAAGGCTTCTGCTTTGGTGAAATGGCAAGGTCGCTCTCAACAGTGAGGTCGCTCGAGGAAGACAGAGGTTATGAAGGTGGATGGAGACGATAATTTTGTGGAGATCGATAGTGATTCTAGTGATACCAAATCCGACGAGGAGCGATCGGTTATTGGTAAGTCCATGAATCACATGCGCAATCTTCGTATCAATTTTAAAGTTGAAGTCCTGGTATTCGATGGTTCAATTGATGCTGAGAAATTGGAAAAATTGTTAGATAGGTTAGAGACCTATTTTTCCGTTTACAAATACTATAATGCTCAGCAAATATGTTTTGCTACGTCAAAATTTGCAAGTCATACACTCACATGGTGGAAATCTTATCGGAAACACCATAATGTAGGAAGTTTGGGCTCGAAAGAATTCAAGGTAATAGTGCGAAAGCAGTTTTATCTGATTGGGTATGAGCAAGAGAGATGGTATAAATGATACATTTTGCGCAAGAAGTTTGAACAATCCATATAGGAGTACACTATAGCGATTCATAATCAAGCTTTGGTTTTGGACATCGATGTTGAAGAGTATGAGGTGTTCATGAAGTATACTGGGGTTTGCCGGAGTCTATTCGAAGAGAGTTGAAGCATTTTACTCTAGCCAATATCAAGGGCACTACTGTGAAGGCAATTTCTATTGAAGGCAAGAACTTGAAGAATGACAAAGAAGATGGCAAGTTCAAGTCAGGGTATAAGTCTAGCTAGAAAAACGAACATAAGGGAAAGGCCAAAAGAGAGGGGTCTTCGTCCAAAGAGTTTCATTGTAATCAATGTTAGGCGAGTGGGCATATTTCCGCTTATTGTTGGAAACTTCACCTTGAGCATAGGCCAAAGAAGGAGAAGAGCAAGAAATAGAGATACGTACTAGCCACAGAGGTTGTTGACCTCCTAAATTTAGATAAACAAAATCCTAAGCTTACTCTTATGTTTCAGCGAACTTTGGCTACCGAGGAGAAGAGTTAGGAAGAACATTTTCATGTCAGTATTCAGGTAAAACAGAGTTTAGTCGAAGCCATTATGGATCTGGGTAGCCAAAAAAATTTGATTTATGAGGCATTGATGAAGAAGATGGGTTTGATGACTATAGCTCATCCTAAACCGTATGGTTTGGGGAAGATTCAGAAAGATGCGGATTTGATGATCACGAAGCAGTGTACATTCAAGTTTGCGATCACTGAAAGGTTTATTGACAAGGTAACGTGTGAGGTGGTTCCTTTACATGTGTGCCAGGTAATTTTGGGTAGCACTTATCTTTGGGACCGAGATGTGATTCATTATCATAGAGTTCTCAAGTATAGTCTTGTGAAGGGGGGAAATGAGTTCCATATCAATGCTTGTAAGGAGCATGTCACTACGTCAAATTTGGTAATGACGACTCAGGTGAAGCAGTTGGTTAGTGCAAGCGACAAGTTTGGGTTATTGGTGCGACCAGTTCAGGAGGGTACGTCGGCTCGAGTATTGTCCCCAATGACATTGTTTTATAAGCAACAACCCGACTTGGGGAAGTTGAAAGAGGAGGTTGTGGTACATAGATTAGCTAATGCCACACACAACCTTAAAAACTGGCACAACCTACACAAAATGGAATAACGATTGATCCAGCTCCTTGACACACTCCAGAAAATTGTGTCTGATCTCTGAGATCCCTCGTACTCAAAATTTTTTGGTAGTCATTATTTGCAAGATACTGAATACATGAAGACAGAAAAAATCCACGTAACGTTAACAACTAGCACGACCTATACAGAAGGAGCAAAAGTTGGTCGGGGCACACTCCTGGACACATAGTGAAAATCGTCTCTGAACTCTTAGACCCCTTATACTCTACTATCTGCAATTAAAATGAAGGACAGGCAGGGTCAGCATATATATATGGAAGTATGAGGAAGGAGTTGAACCATTGGTGGCCCATACATTCTTCTTCAAAAATTAATAAGTTATCTTCACCAGAAAATAAAATGACAAACTTTTCATAAACCAAAAACAAAAGGCAATAGAAACAGTGGCTTATGAGAGCATCTAGGTAACTTTATATGTTCTTGTGTAAAAAATACTCCTACAAAAATATCTTACACATGAGTAGCTAATAATCTCATGTAAAGAATAGGTGCACTTAGACAAATGGCAATGATAATACCATTGTTCATGATCATCGTGTTAGGAATACGGCTAAAAAACTGGGAAAGTCATTCGAACAAGTGGGGAAGTTATTCAAACGACAGAGTTTCCGTTGAAGTTGTTCGAACGACTTCTGAGGTCGTTCGAACGAAAATAGCTCTTGGGCCAAAATTCCAGAGGATTGTTAAATGGTCGTTCGAACGACCTCATGATCCGTTCGAGCAACTTTGGCCCTGTTTGTTTATTTCAAAGTTCATTTTGAAGGGGATTTGATCCAAAGCAATGGGATATCTTGTGATAGGTATTTCAGAGATGACCTAATAGAAAGCCTATAAATAGATAGTGTATGTTAAATACCCTGATATCTACCAATAGTTTGAATACACGCGAACACTATTAGAGATCATATCTTCATCAGCAGTTCAGAGATATCAAAGCATCCTGTGACTTCACGCTATAGAAGATACTCCTCCACTTGTCAACAAGTCGTATGCACACGAGCATCACAAGAGTTCGTATCTTCCCAACGGTCTGAAGCTACAGCTAAAGAATGTTAATAGATCCTTTATAGATCAATAAGTATCAAGACGTTACAAAAGATTACCATGAAGACTCATCAAAACCCGATATTGTAACGTTCCTCATCAATGTAACCAACGGTCATATTATAAGACCTATAAATAAGACTAGATAGCTACGAATTAGGGAGGCTACTCTGAGAACCTCTAAGGGATCTTTTCTACATCTCTCTCTCTCTCTTTGTAATTGCTAGCAGTCTAAATATACCTCCCTCTCTTTCTAAAATCTTCATGAGAGGTCGTGGTTCTTAACCCATTCACGGGTTTTCCATGTTAAATCTAGTGTTGTTTGTTTCTTGTTCATAACTGAACTTACTAGATTTCGAAGGTGTAAAGCGCTATCTTCATACAATACAAAAATTGGCTATTACATTTGGCGCCATCTGTGGGAACGAAGATTACACTCAGCGTTCTCCAATATAGTTTTTCACCGTATTTATCTCTGAAAGATGGCAAATCAAGACAAATCATACCACACCCTGCCTGACGCTGCTGAAGGAGTGAGGGATCTGTAAACAACTGTGTAAGCAGAAACCGAGCGACGAATGAAGCTAGAGAAACAACTCGCCAGCATGCAAGACTCAATCAGGGCACTCCAATTTAAATAACGGCAAATTTGAGACAGGAGAACGCTCTGCCCGCAGCATCGAGGATATCAGTCCATGATCGCCTGGGATATCGAGGCAAAAATACCGCGTTTCCTCACATTCAACAAAAACTAGTCCTACCTCATAGTCAAATCAATCCACCATTACCCGCTGGAGCGGTAATAGATCGACAGCCACAATAGGAGCAAAACAGAGAAAAACCTCGAGTTTCTGTATATGACCGCATGAGAGAAGCAACAAGAGAGCATAATCCTGTGAGAGGATCAACAATAAGACGAGCCGTCACGTCTCGACAATATCTCACTCCAGAACAGGTGAACAAATGCATCAAAGAGCTCTTAGACGCTCAAATACTCACTGAAAGGAGCAACTATGCAAGATTACAAAAGAGTCCATTCACACAGGAGTTTCTAAAAGATGAAGTACCAACCAGTTTTCGCACTCCAACGATTCAGAAATACGAAGGGGGGGCCCTGTGGAACACGTCTAAGAATTTCAAGATTCCTTGGGGCTGTATTTCCCCTCCAACCACATCTTCTGCCATCTATTCCCGACCAGCTTAAAAGGCGAGCTTCTACGATGGTTTCACACACTCGATAAAGGATCTATCCTCACCTTTGAGCAAATTTGCGAACTGTTCGTCAAGAACTATTCACATAATAAAGACAAGGAGGAAAGTCTTTGCTTTTTGTTTAGTTTCATGCAGGCGCCAGGGGAAAGATTGGAGACATTTACCATAAATTTTTTTGGGCTAGCTCGATAACCTCGGCAAAAAGATCACGATCTCCGCTTTCACCAATGCGTTACTCATAGATGGATGAGTCAAGGAACATCTGATCCACAACAAGCCGCTAACATTAGAGGATATGATGGAAAAGGTCAACAATTTCATAGACCTCGAAAGAATGACGACTAAGAAACAAAAACCTCAGCGCATCGCTCTATCCACCAACGATCATACCGAAGAACCTACTCGCAACAGCAGTAAAGACTACGGAGGTGATAAGAAACGTTTCAAGTTCTATGATGATCGAGCATGCCAAAGACTAAAGAGACCAGTTCCGCGGTTACCATAGTTGACAACTACAATTACAAACATCTATCCGCTACTGCAAAAGGATGAACTCTTCTAAAATGCTACTACTCTTCAACCCATACCAGGAAAGACGTACTGTATTCACCACAAGATCCACCCTCATGACACAGAACAGTGCTTTGTGTTGAAATTTCTCCTCTTGAGTATATTTTCGCATGGTCGGATGCTTGAATATATTGTGGACGTAAAAAATTACAAATATGGTAGCTACAAAATTGAAATCACGGTCGTTCAGACTGACGAAGCGAATGAGGAAAAACATTTGTACTTCATCAATACTCAGACAGTCCGCCACACCAATAGATCTAAGCACAGGCACGTTGAATAATGCCATGATCTGACAATGGTAGATTAAGAATCTCGTTTGTTGCCAGAATCCCGCAACCGACGATCTGGGATTTCTTTCGAAGACTGTCATGTACGTCACGTCAACTTCCCGCATCACGATGCTCTCGTCATCATGTTAAAAATGAAGAACATAGTTGTACATACAATGATGGTAGACACCAGCAGCAGCTTCAAACTACTATTCCAGAGCACGATCGAACAAATGGGTTTAACGGATAAGGTCGAGCCAAGCGACATCAACGTCTCTAGATTCAATAGTTCGAAAGAAAAACGCGTGCGAAAAATTATACTTCCCATCACGGCCAGACCAGTCATACTTGACGTAGTTTTTTACGTCATCAATACAAAATCCCGTTACCTGGGCATTCTGGGATGACCATGGTTACATAACATGAAAGCTATTCTCCCCACATATCATCAAGCACTACGGTTCGACTGGAAAGGAGGGATCTATAAAATCAAAGGCAGCAAAAAATTAGCTCAAGCATGCGATAATACTATTGAAGCTGATCCAGCTACAACAACTCCAGCATAACAATTACAACATTTAGTACCAGCAGAACATCAGCTGCTAAGCGCCGAACCAATAGAATATATCGAGATCAAGGGCACACAAAGAGGAACTCACATCGGGACCATCTTAAGCATGGAGGAACGCTCAAGCCTTATACAATTCCTTTCGAATAACCACGATGATTTTATGTGGACGTTCTAAGAAATGCCAAGGATCGATCCAGCCATGGCGTACCACAAATTAGAGTTGAAAGAGAAGGCAAAACCAGTTAAACAAAAGCAACGAACTCTAGCACCAAAAATATGATTCGAAGTAAACAAAGAGATCAAAAAATTGATTGAGGTCGGTTTTATTCGCAAGGCTATTTACCCGGACTGGATCTCGAACATTATCGCAGTCCCAAAGAAAAATGGCAATATCAAAATTTGCATCGATTTCACAGATCTCAATCGACACACTCCAAAAGATAGCTTTCCACTTCCAATCATTAGCCATCTGCTCGATTCAACCACAGGGCATGAACTTCCTTCTATGATGGATACTGCATCAGGATATAACCAGATACTACTTTTTCCTGAAAATCAAGACAAGAATGCGTTCATCATCGAACAAGGCCTATGTTGCTCTGAGGGTATGCCTTTCGGCCTGAAAAATGTCAGCGCTACCTATCAGAGATTGATGATGCAAATGTTCAAAGATCAACTCAATAAAATAATGGAAGTTTACATCGATGACATGCTTTGCAAGAGTCTCAAGAAAGAAGACCATCTGGCTGATTTGCGAACAACTTTTGAGATTTTGCGAGCTTACAAAATGCGCTTGAATCCTGACAAATGCCAGTTCGGAGTGCAATCCGAAAAATTCTTGGGCCATCTAATCAGCAAATGAGGAATTAAAGCTGATCCATCATGCATAAGAGCTCTCTTGGCTATGCCATCACCAAAGACAAAAAAGGATGTTCAAAAACTAGTTGGGAAGATCGCAGCACTTAACAAATTTGTGTCCAAATCATCAGACAGATGCCGACCTCTATTCGATCTGCTAAAACAAGGTACATTGCGGGGAAAATCAAAGAAGGATCCCGAGATCGAGTGGACAGATAACTGCATAGCCGCTTTTCTCGAACTCAAACAACATTTAGGTAAACCACCAGTTATGAGCACACCAACAGATGGAGAAAAACTAACAGCATACCTAACCGTCACAGATACTTTCCTCAGCTTCGTTCTCCTCCGAATCTATGAAAAGACTGAGAAACCAGTCTATTTTATCAGCAAGACTCTGACCCCCGATAAAACGAGATACACCAAGATTGAGAAGCTTCTTTTAGCTCTCGTTTATACATCGCAGAAATTAGTATTTCCAAGCCCTTATTGTTCGTGTCTTGACGAACTATCCACTCCGTAAAATCTTATCTAAATGTGAAAAATATCGACGCATTCAACAATGGTGAGTAACACTCAGAGAACACGATATACATTTTAGGCCACACCACTCTGAGAAAGGTCAGGCTATAGCAGATTTTCTAGCTAACTTTCCAGTAGACGATTCAGATTGGGAAGAAGACGTTGATGATAACAAAGATGAACCACCCACAGTAAAGTCTGAAAAGAAGTCCGCTTGGGTAATAAAGAAAGGTTGGCAACTTTTGACGGATGGCTCCGTCGGACCAGCCGGATCAAGAGTGGGGATTGTTCTTGTTACTCCTTCCAAAGATCGGCTCAAAAAATCCATTCACCTCAATTTCAAAGTAACCAACAATGTAGCAGAATATGAGGCACTAATTCATGGCTTGGACATAACACTCATACTGGGATTAGCAGAGCTCTCTGTCTACACCGATTCATTACTGATCATCAATCATCACGTAGGTATCTATCAAGCCAATGGGAAAATGATTGACTATGCTACAGCAGTGGTCGAATGAATGAACAAATTTCAGACAACTTCTATGGAACATTTGCCAAGGGAGAAAATAGACATTCTGATGCACTCGCTTACCTTGCTGGGGTCCTTGGATCAGAAGCTCGTTATTTAAAAATCGACGTCATTTCTAACCCCAGCATTAATGCCATCGTGTCCACCACCATTAATACTGGGGGCAACGAGGAGATCAAAAATGATTGGAAATAGCCTTTCATCAAATACATTGGACCTCACAATAAATTTGATGACCCACTACTAGAGGATCCTACAAAACGACGGAGATTAATAGACAATGCCCGCAGATATATTGTCTAGGATAACTTCCTTTACAAAATATCAGTCACTGGTCCATACCTCCTCTGCCTATCCAAACAAGAGGCATAACAATTCTTGTACAATTTACACGAAGGCACATGCGGGTCCCATGCCGCAGGACGATCTCTTGCAAACAGAGCTTTAACGCAAAGAATGTTCTGTCCTAAGATGAAGGCACAAGCAATCGAGTACGCTCGCAAATGTGATGCTTGTCAATGTTACGATACGATGATACGAGCCCCAGCGCTTGAACTACACTCAAGCCAAGTTACCTGGCCGTTCAAACGATGGGCTCTCAATCTCGTAGGAGAATTTCTTACAGCACCTGGAAAACAAAAGCATTTGATGGTCGCTACGGACTACTTCATTAAATGGGTAGAGGCAGTCCCATTGTGACGAACATGAGAAGAAGAAGTCATCAGATTCATCTGGGAGTACATTATCATTCGGCTCTGCAAACCACATCTTATCAGAATCGATAATGGACCACAATTTGTGTGCTACAAAGTCGTCACATTCCTCAATGTGCACAATATCATTCATTCCCCATCAAACCCTTACTATCCTCAAGGAAACGGATAAGCTAAAATTACTAATCAAACGATTGTGGACGGACTCAAGAAGCGTTTAGATGATAAAAAAGGGAATTGGGTGAACGAGTTACTGCACGTACTTTGGGCATATCGAACAACTCCAAGAACAGCAACAGGTTGTACTCCATTCTTACTGGCCTACGGGACGGAAGCCATAATGCCCACTCAGTATCATCGCCCAATATACGATCACAAGATGACAGACGAAGAAAATGAATTTCAGATGGCATGCAACTTGAATATGATCGAAGAAACACGTGACAGAGCCATTGTCCATCTGGGAAGATATCAGCTTGCTTTATCACGGTCTTATAACAAACGCGTTCAACATAGAGAATTCAAAGTCAAGGACCTCGTTCTCAGTGAAATCCCCTAACATCGCAAAGCACCTAATGCGGGAAAATTAGCAGACAATTGGGAAGGTCCCATCATCATAACTGGCACGAACGGTTTGGGGTCTTACGATCTAAGTACACATAATGGAGTACCTATACCTAATCCATGGAATACCTGCCGACTGAAGCTGTATCAAAATTAAACATGCTGTAACTTCAGATTTCACTCAATAAAGCAAATTTTCATCATCATGCTGCAAATCTATTTAAACATTGTACTTATCTTTATATGGTTCACTCAAATCGACCTACCATGGAGAATTACTGCAACAATATTCTACTTCATAGTTCTTCAAATATACACGCTCTCCAAGGATTGCTTATTGAGTTAATCAATTCGATCAGGCAGAGATGCAATTTAGCTATGCAATATTCAATACATATCCCATCACAATCGCTCAGCTCAACTTATAACCGGGATCTACTTCATAGCTCTTCAAATATACATGCTCTCCGAGGATTGTTTATTGAGTCAATCAATTTGATTTGCCAGGGACGCCATTTAGCTATGCAATTTTCAATACATATCCCATCAAGGTCGTTCAGCTCGACCTATAACCGGGATCTACTTTATAGCTCTTCAAATATACACCCTCTCTGAGGATCGCTTATTGAGTCAATCAATTCGATCAGGCAGAGATGCCATTTAGCTATGTAATATTCAATACATGTCCCATCACGGTCGCTTAGATCGACCTATAACTGGGATCTAGTTCATAGCTCTTCAAATATACACATTCTCTGAGGATCGCTTATTGAACCAATTAATTCGATCTGGCAGAGACGTCATTCAGTTATACAATAATCAATTCATGTCACCTAATGGTCGTTCAGCTCGACCTATAACTGAGATCTACATACGCGCTGCCCCGAGGGTTGCTTATTGAGACAATCAATTCGACCCGACAGTGACGCACCCTTCAAATATCTCGTTACGGTCTTTATTCATTTGTTCAAATTGACTTATACACGTTATAATACAACATCACTACATCTCTATATGGTCACTCCTTGGATCACAAAATTTGATTATACATAGAGATAACAACAAACTTTTTTATCTACTCAACATTTGACATTTTCTACTGTAAAGACATACTTACACTCTGTCTCATTACATTATAAACAATGAAACTACTATTCCCGCTTTGGGCGCACAATACTCGAACTCTCCCCAGGCCCAGATGAAAGTAAGACAGGGAAAGGAAAAGCCGCATCAACTACAGTAGAAGGTGCATTCAACAATTTCATAATTCTCGGCATCAAATTATCTATATAAGATAACCGTGCTAGCTGTAAGTCATATTGCGTAATGTATTCAGTTGTAGCGGCCAAGATCGACTCACGCTCTGTTCGAAAATTCTCTACATCAGCATGCAACATAGCCATAGTACGCAACGTAACATTTTCCGCAGTCAACAGCGTAGCTTCATAAAATTCGGTTTCCACCTTGTTTAGGTCATCATCAAAATCTTTACATCGAGCTTCCAGAAATTTTTTCTCCTGCAGCAATGAGCCTTTATATTGCTTCATTTTTTGTACACTGGGCTCCATCTCTTGCTTTAGACAGTGCAACTTCTAATCTACCTCCCTCAAATAATTGATCTCGGCTTCAGCTGCGTCCATCATCCTCTGCGACTCTTTATACTTCGCATGGAGTTCCTTGAAAACTTCATTACCTTGAATACACTCCTGTACCAAAGCTTGCTTGTCCTGGTCAAGATTGGCGATCCGGGAATTACACTTATTGATGGCCTCATTAAGCTCTCGATCTCTCTTGAAACATGCCTCATCGTGATTTTTATCACGGTCATTTTTTCTCTGACATGAATCTCGAGCCTCACGCAAATCCCAGCTCAACTTTTTCTGGCGCTTGTGCATATAACGGATTTCAGAATCTTGCTTCTTTAAGAGATCAGTATTATTTGCTATCACCAACTATTGATACAATAGATCGTTCTTCTGCTTTTCAATCGTAGTTAACAGATCCAGTACCTATTAATTCGCAGCCATGGTCTCCAACTTTTTCTTCTTCAAAGATTCTTTCCACAGTTTGGATTCATTATTAGCAGTCAATATCTCTGCATCCTTACATGACAACTCTACAGTCACAGCATTTAGCCGACTCTACAGCTCCAACATCCCATATTCAAGCTTTGAATTCAACAAAGTCATTCTTTCAACCGCCAACGAACATTGCTGCAACTTGGCAGATAATTTTTTATTTGACACGGATAAGGCAGAAAATTTGTCCTATTCTTTGTCTTCAATCTAGAAGAACAGATCACAAGCGACAATACATCTATTAACAGATATTCATTCCTACAAGACATCATTCTACAACATTTATTACAACATCAAACAATGACACACGAATCAACTACATTATGCAAAGTACAATCAAATGCCACAATCTAGTTGGCCTGTGATGGTACCCTACTACTACTAGCATCAACTCGCAAAGGTTCATTAAAGATTACGACCTCTTATGGATGGGTCTTATACCGTGTGTGAGGCAGCAGATCTTCTACCTCTGCCTCCTCAGACTCCTCAGCTCGTAGTTTTATGGTTGAAGCTCCCCCACCCACATTCCCTTTTCCAAACCACATATTTTCAACCTTATCATTCTCTACTTCCACATCTTTACCACAACTTGAGATATAACGTCTAAATTCATTTTCTACTCTCTCGAGCTCGCCCCCAAAAAATGCGATCACATCGGCCATCTAGCGTTCGTGGTCCGTGTCGATAACACATTTTCCCCGCTTTGGAGTAATTTTCTTCTTCAGCGTGATTGGGATACATGGAGACGTTGCTGCATATCTAGTAAACACGCTTCTAACAATGTCACTCTCATCACTGAACTCTGTATCAACCTAGCACACTCTACCATTTCCCTCTCTAGATATGCATTATGACCCTTGCACCACTCATGTTGTCACAAGCATGCCTTAGATCAATTTCTAATTGTGCGTAGATCTTTCTATCATCCTTTTTAATGTTGAAGAAAATGATCCTCATAGCTCTTTTCCCCTACAAAGTCAAGTTCATAAGGCAATGAACCTACACCACCCCATATGATGGATACTCCAGCCCGAGCTGAGCATCTTTGCGCCTCTCTACTATGGAAATTGCGCGCTTCTTGCGCTAAGAATTTCACCCGAGCTGGGTCTTGCGCTATGTCTCTGTCAGTTAACAGTTCTAAATAGGCCTCATTCAAACCCCGCTCACTATCAACTTCGGCCACAAAATAAAGCGTCAAAGGCAATAATGACCTTTGACTCTCTAACTTATCGCTCTCATCTACAAACCGTTTATCCTTAAGGGATTTTTGGAGTAAAACAAACCTATCGATCTCTTTTCGCAAAACCTCATCCCTCTCAATTTTTATCTTCCCATATCTACATTGAAGCTTGAATAACTCCCTAAAGGTTTTTATCAAACTTTAACTTATGAAGGCGTCTTTCATATTCAAGTTTATTGTGTACCTGTTGGGTACTACATATGGAATCCCTTGCTCGACTCAAGGCCTTCTCCATCTCAATCACTTTTCCCCTCAAATGAACTACCTCCTACATTCAAATCATACATTCACATCAAAACAATATATATCAACAACAACCACAAAAATTTCAAAGTCTCGTCAAAAACAATTCTACCACCATACAAAGGGCAAAGTTTGACTAAGTCTCAAGAACAATGCTACAACTACAAAATCAAGATTTAGCTTATACTACCTCCTTTGTCTGATCATTAGCCACTAGAGGAGCCAGGGTCTGCTCAGCCACTAGAAAGCATCATCCCCTAGAAAGACGATCTCGCCATAGTTCCCTGCAAGAGCAAGATTGACATCCTCTCTGCTCAAACCCCAAAAGTGGAAGGCTTGAATCAACCTATTTCGGGAAGCCACTGCAATATCAACAGCCTTCTTCGCCTCACCTTCAACCTCTTGGTTTGTAGCTGCAGCTTCCTTCTCGAACCGCTCCCTCTGTAGTACCTTCTCCTGCTCAAACTGTTCTTGCAGAGCAGCTTTCTCTACATCATGTTGCCGAACAAGTTCGCCATGATTCGCAACAGCTAGTTTCAGCACCTCCGCGACCGACTTCCGAGCAATAGAAAGTTGCACCACAAATACAGCAAAGCAGTATTACAAAATCAAATCATTACTGGAAAAGATTTAATCAAATAACACCTTGCATACATGAAAGATGCTGGATCGGATTTGAGTATCTAGGCGGATGGGATCACGCGTAACCAAATCCAACGCCTCCTGTTCCACGGCTTTGAGGTTGACACCCTTCGAAGAAGCTCGGATATCTTTACGAGATTCTTTTTTTTGCTTCTTCAGAGGAGGAGCCATATTTAAATCAGCATCCACCCCCTCAGTTCCCTCCTGCGGTATCTGCACAGGAGCTACTTGTTCAAAAGGTGGCACCATCTTTTTTATTCTTGGTCGTCGAATTAAGGACCTCGAAGTACCCACAGCACAGGCAGGAATCTTCATCACATCAGCATAAGCAGAGCCTGAAGCAGCCATAGCTCATTTTTGATGAGCTCGTTACAATTTTTCAACTACAAAATTAAGCCTATTCACTCTGCGATTTCCTAGTTCTCCAAGAACTTTATTCAGTTCATTTCCTTCCTGAGTAACGACGTCGAACAAACTCGATGTATCAGCAGCAGCTTTTGGATTAAGCTCTGCCAAAACAGCAACAAACTATGTTAGCAACTCGCAAAAAGTTAAAAGACAAATTGCAGGCTGAATGAAGACATTTACTCTCGTTAAAATTCTTATATATCAACTCGAGCGCGGGTTCCCCTGGCACTTGCATACAATTACCCCTCACCATCACAAGATAGTCACACCAGGGTCTCCCAGAAGATTTAAAATCAAAGAATTTCGGCCTCGCCGAATCACTAAACATGTATCCGCTCTTTCGATCTTTCATATACTTAAACTTATAATTTTTCAAGACATCGTCCGCAATGAATTGTCTTGCTATACCACCATATCTCCACTTATGGTTAAGGGCTTCACAGACTCTCATCATTTCAAAGATATTACCATTTAATTGACCAGGGTAACTGTTTAGTGCATTCATTACCCCCTTTTGGAAAAAGGTTAGGGGAATACTCAACCCATATACGACCTGGTTCAAGTAACAGAGGAATCCTTCCTCTGCGACTTCTGTGCCAGTTCCTTTATAATAAGCAATATCTATATCATTTCCTATATCCATACTTCTCTTTCACCGATCCAGAGATGGCACCTGATAATGCTCTACATTACCACTTGGTCTCACCAGAGTTCTAAACCATAACCCTGCATTCATCACATAATTCCCCCATTCTTCGTCTAAACTCTTTTTATATTGTAAAAATTTCTTCGCTACGTCTACATTCTTGGGATACTTAAAAAAATTCCCAGTTTTATTCGCCGCATACAATCCCACATCCCTCCCAGAAGAAACAGCTGGATCATCAGCAGTTACAGCACCAATTACCACAGAATCATCCATAGTCTTATTAGAGGATGATGATTCCTCACTACTGGTTGATACAACAATTTTACTACTGGGTTTCGGGTTTTTTAAACGCATCTACCACACATAAAAGAAAAATCTATTAAGAGTTTTTATTAATCAAACAGGCCTCCTCCCTCAGCCGTATCCAATACGTTATTAATCTACCCAAAAAGTTTAAACATGCAACCTACCAGTTTTCCAGGAAACTAATACAACAGCAGAAAAGATGGAAGCAGAAATACTAACCTGTACTAGAAGAGCAACAGTCGTCGACTCAGGTCACCACTCATACCTCAGACGACAAATTTTTGTTCTTCTTAGTAAGATCACACAATACTGGAGGACTGCGTTCAAAATTTGAAAATTTTCTCTCTCTAGAAATGCTTTTTCCTCTATCTGCAACTGATTGTGGTTTAAGAGAAGTTGGAAGAAAAGCCTTTATCTTATCCTTCAATTTTTGAAATGACGGCTCTTCGGGACACATGTCCACATCATCTCTCCTAATAGGCACATCTTTTCGTTTGCCCACATAATGATTTTTTGTGTAACATTTTCTATTATCACGTTTGTCTCTCTCCTCTGCCATTATTAAAGACTCACAGTCCATGAAGATTTATACAGATCTTATAGTACGATTACTTACAGCAACATCCTTCTACGGCTGAACGATCCTGCTACGCTTTTTTATTGCATAATTCCATTTCAAAAACCTAAGTACATCTATTACAGCTGTCACTTACCTCAATTTCGGTCTGACAGACGCAGAAAATCAGCAACAAATCTTACTTCAGTTTGATTTCAGTCAAAAATTATTATAGATACAGAAAGCAATGACGAAACGACCTCAACACAAAAAAATCAATTTTTTATGATCAATCATCCGACCTTACATATACTGATAGAATGGATAATTCTCTTCACCACGCGGAATGATCTCAATATCAGTAGATCTCACATCCTCTTTAGCAAGTTTATCCAGCGCAATTTTCAAAGGCTTCGCCAAGTTCCACCGATAATAACAAGTATTCCAGTTGACAACGGCATGGCTTTAAAGAAATTATGGCATAAAAGCAATTACGACCTCGTCATCTCCGTAGAAATAACGACACTATATCTCAATAAGGCCACAAACATATAAGAGCGACCTACACAGTTCGGATATATCAGCACTACGATCTACATATTTTCGACCTATGTCATCAGTGTCTAGTTCGATATTTGTTTAATGGTATCTTACAACAGTTCTAAAAGCAGCTTCAAGCACTTACAAGACAAAATAATAAAGTTTAAATTTATTATTCAAGAAAAACAAGTTACAGGAACGAACACTTCAACCAGTTCGAAAATAAAGATTACAACTTTTACAGACAATTTTATCTTTTACAAAGAATAGCCTATGTTGCAGATGACAGTGCAACACTTGAGAAGAAACAATGGCGGGCCCTGTAGAAAAACTTAAAGCCCAAGGATGTGAATTAGAGTGAAGAAGAGGGCACAATTAATCCCACCACTCCTCCATAACCCCCACCTCTACTGCCAACGAAGGACCTCCTCCACCATTACAATACCCAATCTTTCGCAGGGTATCGACAGTTCTTCTCCGACGACTTCCCCGTCTTCTCGTCTTCTGCCGCCACTGCATCTTCTGCAAGCATCCGCAGATAGGACCGACGGTGAGCAGCAAAAAAAGCCACATAATAGAATCGCCACAGTTAATGAAAATCATCATCTACCTCCTCTACTTCTTCCCACAACATCCCATGGAAAGTTGGAGGAACAGAGATTAGAGTCGATAGAGAAAGACTTTAGGCGCCAAAATAGCGAGTTTGTAGACTTGCCATTTTTGTCTGAACTATAGCTTCATATGCTTGGAGTCGAGTTGTCCCCATCACCACCACTCAACCCAACCTGAACGACAGATAATGTTAACTAAGGTGAACAGTGATAGCAACTATTCACCATGTTTTTATAATAGTAGCATTTAATGCATTCCACAACTTCCAATAAGGTATTCATCACAAGTGCACGTCTCAAGAAGAATTTTTGGGAGACCCAAAAGTCGAAACTACTTATCTTCCAAGATAAAATGGAAACCATCCATACAACTTTCAATTCAGACGACTAGACTTCATAACTAACACCACTCGCAACACACGTTTCTCCTGCTATTAGCTGAGAGGAGGCAGTTGTGAGGGCTTATTTCTTATCCCCATACTGAGTCTGATATTCAAACTCAAATAGCTCGAGTAAACATACTGATAACCAATCATGGACTAAAAAAAAGGAGATCGTAATACAGACTTCATCATCTGCAGCTCGGGGATGATAAAGCATCCAATAATATCGTACTGCAGAAAATACCCTGATATCTATCAATAGTTCGAATACACGCGAACAATATTAGAGATCATATCTTCATCAATAGTTTAGAGATATCAAAACATCTGTGACTTCGCGCTACAGAAGATACTCCCCCACTTGTCAACAGGTCGTATGCACACGAGCTTCACAAGAGATCGTATCTTCCCAACGGTCTGAAGCCATAGCTAAAGAATGTTAATAGATCCGTTATAGATCAACAAGTATCAAGACGTTACAAAATATCACCATGAAGAATCATCAAAACCCGATATTGTAACGTTCCTCATCAATGTAACCAACAGTCATATTATAAGACCTATAAATAAGACTAGATAGCTACAAATTAGAGAGGCTACTCTGAGAACCTCTAAGAGATCTTTTCTGCATCTCTCTTTCTCTTTGTAATAGCTAGCAGTCTAAATATACCTCTCTCTCTTTCTAAAATTCTAAGGAGAGGTCGTGGTTTTAAACCCATTCAAGGGTTTTCTACACTAAATCTAGTGTTGTTTGTTTCATGTTCATAACTGAACATACTAGATTTCGAAGGTATAAAGGGCTATCTTCGTGCAATACGAAAATAGGCTATTACAAGTACGAGCGTTGGTGATCACTTAGGTTCTTTGAACATGATCTTTTTAGAATTGGAATCGATCGGAGTGAAAGTTAAGGATAAAGATAAGGCGCTTAAACTCATATGGTCCCTTACGTCTTCCTTCAAGCATCTTCAACCTACGTTGATGTATGGGAAGGAAACCTTGAGTTTTGAGATGGTTATACGTACGCTTCTTTCTGAGGAGAGAAGGCTTAAGGGTGGCAAATCCTTGGGGCAAACCTCTGCAATGGTGGTTAGTAAGAAGAGAAGCTTTAATATGTTCAGAAATGGAACTTGTTGGAGCTGCGGGCAATCGGGTAATTATTGATCGGATTGTAAAGTGGGGAATGGTAATGGAGAAAGTTCGGCAAGAGGCTCTGAAAGTGACACTAACAAACTGGCAATGGTTACTAGTAAAGATGGTGATGAGGTGCTCCTCGTGGTGGCCACTGATGGTTCTTGCCATAATAGAGGATGGGTGTTTGATAGTAGGGCTACAACGCATGTATGCACACACAAGGCATGGTTCGGCAATTATGCAAGGTGTGAGGGTAGCAAGTTTGTGTTGACGAGCGATGGCTCTCGAAGGCTGATTTAGGGAGTGGGTGATATTCGAGTGAGGATGATTGATGGACTCATCATAGTTCTTCATGATGTTCAACATGTGCCGAGTATGAATCTTAATCTAATTTTACTTTCCAAGTTAGATAATGAGGGTTACAATTACTCCGGGTGAGGTGGGATAATGAAAGTTTATTGGAAGTCTTCTTTGATCATGAAAGGAGTTCTGGAACTTATAGGTATTGGTTGGTAAATCAATGGGTGGAGATGTGAAGGTTGCGTGTACCAAGGGAGCTATGGAGATTTTTCAAAAGGGGAATTTATTTCAAGGTGGAGCAATGGCTGTAGTGACCCGTATTTTTTTTTTTATTTATATTTATCCCTTTTCTGCATCTATTCCTATCCTATTAGCATCTATAAATATTACTTTACATTAAGTTTCTGCATACATTCCTATTGCCTTGTACATCCGCATATATTCCTTCAATCCATTATGCATCCATTTTATTCCTTTTGGGCAGGTTTTTGGGGTTAGATTCATTTTCTCCATTTTCGGTGTTTCGGTGGTTATTAGGAGGAGGTGGTTGTGTTGTGATTTCGAGGAGCCCGTGATTGGGCTGGTGTGTTGTTGTTGTTGTTGCTATTGTTGTTGTTGTGGTTGTGGTGTGGTGTGTGATCCGGGGAGGATTTGTGGTTTTCTGAGTTTCTGTCTGTTTCCCATTGGGAATCTTTTGTTCGGTTTTCATCACATTCTGTTCGAACAAGACTTATCTTGTTCGAATAAATTCTTACCTGCTTCATTCTATTCGAACAGGATCCATTCTGTTCGAATATATTTCCATCTGATCATTTTTATTCTAACAACTCCCTTTCTGTTTGAATACATTCTTGCATGTTCCATTTTATTTGAACAAGCCTTTTCCTGTTTGAATAGACTTCTTCCTGCTTTGTTTTAGTCGAACAAGAATATCTTCTATTCGAACAGAGGTGCATTTTTAGCTACATGTTGGGTCCTTAAACCTTATTTCTCTTTTATTCAAAATACTCTCTCACTCTCTCTCCCCCAAACCAAAATCCCCTCTTTCCCAATTCAAATCAAATTCGTTCCCTCGCTCGCCGATTTTTCGTCGTGATCTTTGCCTTTATCCTTGGTGAGTAATTTCCTATTCCTTACCATTCCTTTCGTCCGATTAGAGGTTGGGTTGATTTCTAGGGTTTGGGTTATTGATTGGATTCCTATATTGTTTGATTAATTGTCGTTATGATTGTCTGGTATAGCTTGTCCTGTGTTTTGCTAGCCAAATCGACGATTCTGGGTTTTAGAGTTCCAATTTTAGTTTCGTCAGGACTCAGGATTATTATTAGACAAGTCCCCATCATTTTTAAATTCCTCAACTAGTTATTAGGTGTTGATTAGAGTAGTACTCTATGTAGAGAGGTGCATGTGATTTAGTTACGGTTTGATATTATTTTTAACCTATAAGTTAGTTATTCTGTAACTTGGTTTATAGTTTAAATTAGACTTTGGGTTTAGTTAGAAACTGTTAGTGTGGTATTTCTCGTAACTGTGTTCTTGTTGGTGGTTTTGGTCTTCTAGAGACTGATGTTGGTTAAATGTGGTGACGGTTAGGTTGCTATCTCATCTAGGTTTTGATGGTGCAACTGAGAACTGTTTATTCTGTTGCTAGGTTTTGGTTGCCACGCTCTTATGCAGGTGGTCGTCCTATGTGTGATGCCAGGTTTACGACTGTTGTGTCGTGTTCCTTGAGATCTGTTGTATCTTTAAATCATGTAAAACTCATTTAACTTAACGAGATTAGATACATAACACAACTCTACATCGGTTAACCTCCGATAGGATCGTAGGAGTCCTAAATCGGGTGAAAATAGTTGGTGAAAAACTGGTTGTGAACACTATCATACCTTTATTACCCATCTGGGAGTGTGGGAAGGTATGAGACAGTCTGAATTCGGTACTAGACATATCCTCGGTGAGGTTAAAATTCCTTGGAATGAAAATAAAGCTCGGACGTTAGCTCCGTGGGTTGAAAAGTTCAGAACACTTTGATCAAGTGAGTATCCACTAGCTTGGTAGAGCTTGAAAAAAATCGTACCCATTATATCTCCTTAAAAAATCTCTTTAAGATAAACATGCTAGCGGTTGATCAACCAATATTATAATAGGATCGCGAACACGTTTAAAAGCATTAAACATACAACATTTGGGATAATTCTGGGATTATCCCAGTTCATCATGTCATATCATATCATCATCACTTATCATTATTCCTTGTTACTATTCCTTTTCTCTAAACTCCTATCTCTATTCTTCTGTTCTTATAACTCTTTATCTGGATCATAGTCACTTAGTTTACTGTTCATTTACTTTTAAACTTTTTATATCTCATTCACCTCGCTCTCTTCTCCTGCACCTATTATATTTGTATGTTATTTAGCTCTGTTGGGTTATTAGTGAGCTGTGGTTTTGCTCACTCACGTATTTTCCCTTCCTTTAGAGGTTGAGTAGCTTGGATTGTTGTGAGCTTCAGTCTAATTGGAGCCAGTTTTGCGGCTGAAGATCTTCTTTAGTTTAGACATTCTTGTATGTGATCTCAGCATATGTCGCTGTACTTTATTCGAGATATTGTATTCTAATTTCAGTCTGATATGTATATATATCTTTTGTTTATGCTTTATTATTCTTTCTTTACTCTGATGATTATTGCTTAAGTGAATGACTGAGCCTAAACTTGTCTATGGCTCGGTTGTAAATTCCCTGACCTGCACAGCTTTAAATTTAGTTATTGGTCAAGCTTACCGATTATTGGATTTTGGGGTGCAACAATGGCACGATCAACAAAGATGATCAGAAAGTGGGTTTCGATTGGTGGGTCTAGGAAAAACCTAGACTCGGGTAATTCTCTTAATTGAGAAACGACAAGGATACACGGCGAATGCAGTAGAAGAAATGGTTTTATCACCGAGGTAGAGATTATTACGAATACAGCTCAAAAGCTGGGAAAGTTGTTCGAACAAGTGGAGAAGTCGTTCGAACGACAGAGTATCCATTGAAGTCGTTCGATTGACTTCTAAGGTCGTTCGAATGACAGAGTTTCCGTTAAAGTCCATTGAACGACTTCTAAGGTCGTTCTAACAAAAATAGCTATTGGGCCAAAATTCCAAAGGATTGTTAAATGGTCGTTCGAACGACCTCATGACTCATTCGAACGACTTTGGCTTTGTTTGTTTGTTTCTAAGTTCACTTTGAAGGAGATTTGATCCAAAGCAATTGATTATTTCGTGATGCGTATTTCAGAGTTGACCTAATGGAAAGCCTATAAATAGAGAGTATATGTTAAAGGCCTCTGTACTATGAGAAAGAGTTAGAGAAAGAAAATGGAGATTTCTAGGATTTAGCTTTGGAGAGGTTTCTTGGGTTTTATTTCTAGGGTTTCTTGCTGGGATTATCTGTAAGGGTAGAGGTGAGGTTTAAGTGATCTCTGGAACTTCTTGTAACCCTTAGTGAGATAATATATTCGTCGTACTTGTCGGGGGTGGTTTTGATCCTGTTTAGGGTTTCTACCTAATTAAACCTTGTGTGTGTAATTTATTGCCTTGGATTGAAATCTCTATGGTTAGTTTATAGATCTTTGGTTCTTGGTAAATCGTATTGTGCTTCCACGTTACGATTTTCCCTCTCGGTTTCCCAATACATCACCTAATACCATTGCTCATGATCATCACCTGATATAATGAATAAGAATCTATATATTTTTTTCTGAACACAACCAAATTCTAGTACTCATTCAAATTAATATGTGGAGGATAATAGTACATAACGTAATTTGAAATGGTGCATCTCTCATAGTGTCATTTACCTACCGTGTGACCTATATTTATTTAATGCTTTATATTTTATGTTTTCGTTTAAACTCTGTTGGAGAGGTCCAATATAGGTTATTAGCAGTTTCCCAATTTAAGTTGAAGTTTATTTCAATTAGAATTAGGGTTCCTAATTCTAACCCCTCACCCCCCATTGTATTTTATAAAAGGGGAGGTCTAGGTTATTTGTTTCTTTGTTAATTCAGTTAAGTCTAGTTTTTTTCAGAACAAGAGTTCTAGTTAATAAAATTAGGGTCCTCAAGAACCTAATTGCTTTTGTTAATCTTGTATTTTTCTTTATTATTGGCTTCCGTATAATCAGTTTACATCAAAGTGGTACCAGAGCCGCGTAGAATCCTTGGAGAGTTTGTTCAAAATAATCCACGATACCGCGTATTAGAGCTGCAAAGAAGAAACGCACAACCTCGCAGCAATCAAAACCCTCATGGATAGATTTGACCGATTTATGGAGGCTTTCTCAAACGGTACTCTCCACGCACCCCCACCCCAACCGGTACCACTTGGAACAATAATAGACCCAACGATCCCCGTAGCAATGGACTCTGATTCTGACGCAAGTCATGCAAAAACTGATGCGATTGCCAACGATGTGAACCCCTTCGCCACCCAAGGTGATGAAGCTCATCCTTTCCACATAACCGGATTCTCTACCGGTGTTCCCCGACAACCTCAGACCGGAGTACTAGCTATAAATATTATCATAAACGAAGGTGCAATTGGCTCGAATGCCGCATAGAAATTAATAGATTGTGTTGAGGAAGAAGTGCTAGCACGTGGGCATCATGTGACTAGCATATATATAATAGTCAGGCCCCACCCATAATTCATCAAAACTCACTCCACCCTTCTACAACTATGCGGGCTAAGCACGTGGTTCCTCAAAAGACCTAACCCATAGATCAAGTCCAAATGACTAAGGCCCAATTTATGGCTTTGACCCGGGCTATTCAAAATCAAGCCCAATCCCAGTTCTGGGATCAAGATCTGGATATGTTGTGTGGGGTACCAAACATGCTGGGGAACCCGACCCAGAGCTATAGGTTTCCATGAGACGAGCTCAACCTACAATTTGGTGACCCATCCATCATAGGCTTGTCTAACCACCGTATAACCTATGTTTATTTAATGTTTAGCTTAAACTCTGTTGGAGAGGCCCAATATAGGTTATTAGCAGTTTCCCAATATAAGTAGAAGTTTATTTAAATTAGAATTAGGGTTCATAATTCTAAACCCCCCCCCCCCCCTTGTGTTCTATAAAATAGGAAGTCCAAGTTATTTGTTTCTATGTTATTTCAGTTAAGTTTAGTTTTGTTCAGAATAAGAGTTCTAGTTAATAAAATTAGGGTTCCTCAAGAACCTAATTCCTTTTAATTTGGTGTTTTTCTTGATTATTTGTTTCCGCGTAATCAGTTTACATCATTATTACACTGAAAAGTAAATCAAGTTACTTCAAGCAAGAAAATAGAATTAACTAACACAAAGACAACAGTGCAATTCCAACAATCCGTCATAAGAACACAATTTCGACAATTATAGATGCTTTAGGGGAGTTTATAAGTTTTTGCACGAGCTTGGTGTACATTAATTCCTCTTCTGGAATAGATGTAAATCGACATTTTCTTTAGCATTCTTGTGTTTCTGAGCAGAACCTTTAAGAGCTCAATTCAATCCTCGTTAACATCATTGACAAATTTTTCCCATTTTATTAAACCGCCAATTTTGATAGTCTTAAGCTAATATACTCCTTTTCGTCAATAGAAAAGCCATCCCAGCCAACCGCTTGATCAACATCCCCTTCCCCTCGCAAGTACCCTTTTTCATCAATATCTAGTTTGCTTAAGGCATAATCGATCTGAACATACTAGCAACAAAATTTTAGAACCTTGACATGATGTAGATCCTTAAGTAGTTTTGCTAATTTTTCAACATCGCATTCATCAAAATCATAGCCAAAAAATCAAGGGCTGCTTGTTGGAGGGATGTTAAGTCTGCATTTGAATAGTTCACCATAGCCATACTACCTGATAACTCTAGTGACAAGATATGGAGCATTCATTTCAATTGTTGGTATTCTCAAGTTCATGAGGGACATATTTTCTTTGAAAACTTGTAGCATCTTACTAAAATTAATTTTTGAGCACCGGATAACTTGAAACAAGAATCCCAACCACCCAAGAATCTCCACTATACAATAGAATTTGTTAGAAATTCAGTGTTTTAAGGGCCTTTATGTAGGAAATTCATACAATCATTATGATCAATAATAGGATATGGAAAACAGATTATACTAACCTCTTCTCTAGCTCCCTTTGAAAATTCCCTATTCTTGAGTGAAGTCTTCTCTTGGATTGGCTGTAGACCTCAATAGGATAGTTTTATGTGTTGTAGCCTCAAAGAGGGACTTCCTCATTATTTAACCTAATAAGGTTTGAGTGGTCATCCCATTATACCCTGAAGCCCTAATGAAGAGTAACACTAGGTCCCACCAACCTTAACTTGGTACAATAATTGGGTACTACCAATAGCACCTATACGACCTATTAATATGTGTGTTCGTGAACCAGAAGTTAAAACATTAAGTAGAGTAGTGTCGGTATAGATGGAAAATCTAACAATCTCTCACCCGGCACTAACTCAATTTTTAGCAAATATTTTCAGCCTAATTCACGATTTTATCTAAAGCGGATGGCCTTTGTTTATAAAAAAAACCACTCATGATAATTTTTTGAAGGCAATGTTACATTAAACTTGACTATCACTCTATGACTAAAAAGATGGATAATATCATTTATGGACAAATTTTGGTCAGGCCTTTGAGCACATGCCTAATTCATAGTGTAGACATCGGGCTAGCAACTTCAATAGCTTTCAAACATAATTTCTTTAGTGGTGGAGTTTAGCATGTAGATGGCAAATGTACACCTTAATGATGTACTGACACATTTCCATTAGTGTCCTCTGCAATATGTATTTCCCAGACACGTGTCATTTCAAAACTTAGATAAACCGTCATGTGAAGACCATCACTCATACTGATGTGAAGACTGAAGGATGTGGAGCCTACCCATATCCAGTCCAAGCAAATTTGAGAAATCTTTCAATATTCTCTATAGGCACTTAATACTTAGACAACCGTCATGTGATAAAATGACACCTATCTAAAACTTTATTGCAATTGCATAATTTAAACTGAATATGCACATATATAATAACGAATTCAAATATAATAGCAGCTAAATAATCATAATCAAATTTGAATGTCGACCAAAATAATAATCGAGAATAACCCCCACATGGATAAAGAATCCTAGTGCAGTAACAGTAAATAAAATAAAATAATAATTTCTCTCACATAAACGAGCAATCCTCAAAGAGACTCCAACAAAAACTATGTCGGAGTAACCCAAAACAATGAGCTCGTTCAATCTTCTATAATTAATCTTTAATCTCTAGTCTTCTTCAAATAGTGAAGAACCTTCTTGGCTACCTGCAAATGAATAATAGAAGGGTTCTATTGGTACCTTCCAAGCATCCTAACAACAAAACTAATGTCGGGTCTCACACATATCATGCCATAGGCTTTCATCTCTTAAAGAAGCTGGACGTCACTGTTAGCAAGTAAAATATCATTAACGCACAAAAACAAAATTGTAAAATATCTCCCACTCTGTTTAACGTATATACAATGATCCATTTTGTACTAGACAAAACTATGGTTTAAAACCACCTCATTAAACTGTAAGACCGACTGCCTAGACGCCTGCTTGAGATCGTAGATGGAGCTATTAAGCTTGCAAAATAGTTAAACTTTTCCTTCAGTCTCAAAACCTTTGGGTTGGTGCATATAAATCTCTTCGTTGAGACGTCCATTAAGAAAAGTTATCTCGACGTCTATCAGGTGAAGATCCAAGTTAAAATACACCGTAAGAGCCAAAATAATCTGTAATGAATCCTTTTTCGAAACTGGTGAGAAAATCTCATTAAAGCCAATTCCTAAATGTTGCTTGAGACCTTTCGCAATAAGTATCGCTTTGAAATGCTCAACCTTCCCTTCAGAATCGCATTTGGTTTTAAAGATCCATTTGTATTCAACTGCCTTAGATCCTTCAGATAAAGGTGTCAAATCCCGCACAGAGTTGTGATATATAGAATCCATCTTCTCCATCATGGCATTACGCTACTGATCTGCAAAACTACTAGCCATAGCCATACAAAAAGATACTAGATCCTCGAAATCAAATAAATCCCCTTCAACTAAATAAAAATGATAATATGAAGAATTAGTTGAACGCCTCTCTCTAGAGGATCTCCGAGTAGGAGCAAGAGGTTGGACTAGAGGTAGAATGACAGGAAGCTGTATAGGAGCGGGTGGAAGAAAAAAACTGAAGGAGAACATGTGTTACGGCAGGGTCTAGAATAGGGTATAAAATAAAAGATGGGTCTGGAACCGTACTCATTAAAGTGTCAATATCAGATAAATGTGGAAGCATAACAACACTGATCAGAATAACAGTTGGACTTTGAGTCTCAGAACCCTCCTTAACGAAAACCTTTATATGGATAGTATTGGTAAAGTGATCATCCTCTACTATAAAATAGGCATGAGCACACTCAGCAATCTCAATGGGTTGAGAAGGACAATAAAACCTTAAACCTTTTATCTCTCTTGGAAACCAAGGAAGAAACAACTAATTCTCCTCAAATCAAACTTTTCGATATTCAGGTTTAATAATTTTTCCTCTGTAGGACAACCCCAAACACGCAAGTGATTAAGACTAGGATTTCTCCCACTCCATAGATGATAAGGATTTACTAGAACAGATCTAAAAGGAACTCGATTCTAAATATACACTAAAAGGCATAAATACTCTCCCCACAAAATCACATGGAATCAGTATGACATAACATGAAGCGAACCATGTTATAATAAGTTTGATTACGGTGTTCATAAAACACCATTCTACTTTGGTGATCCCGAGATAGTATACTGAGCTACAGTACCCTGATCCTTTAAATACAAATAGAATGGTCCTAAATGTTGACCGTCTTAATTGATCTTTCTATACTACTTGCCTCCTTGATCTGACCAGACAACCTTGATCTTTCGATCTAACTTTTTCTCAACCTCTAACGGGAAAGTCTTAAATACATTAAGTGATTCAAACTTCTGATGGATAAGAAAAATATAGGTATAACAAGAAAAATTATCAATGAAGGTGATAAAATATTGAATGCTAATGAAGGACGGAGTAAGAAAGGGTTTGCATATATCAGTATGAATAAGCTGCAAAAGGTCTGTGCTACGAGTAGAGTTAACTTTTTAGATCATGGTCAATTTTCCACAAAAGTAATCGACGCAAGTTTGAAAATTAGAGAAGTTTAAAAAATTGAAAAAATAATTGAAAAGAGTACAACCGAGAAACTAAAATTAAAGTTCGTCTCATCGAAGAAATATAAAAGTTGTCTGTCAAATTTAAAGTAATACCTGTATCTAAAACTAAGCAAAAAATGCCAATGAACTCAATGGGAAGGCTTCTAGTATCTCTCGGGAAAACCATCTCATCTGGCCTTGCCGGCCTCCTGCTCATGAACCCTTATGGAGAATTCAAAATGTGAATAGTTTCCCCATAATCTAACCACCAAGAGTTGGTGAGAACATCAACCAAATTAGATTCAAAGCAAACATAAATGTGCGAGTGCATATTTCCACCGCCATTATACTTCAGCAATAAAAGCTGAGATAAGTTACTGTACTGCATTTCCTTGACGGAACCATCGAATTGTTTCTTAATGACATTTAACAATTCCTAGTAAGAGAAAAATCAAAATCAAGGTAGCCTAGGGTAATCTTGATTTTAGGCCTCCAGTTGGAGTTCCTAGAGTCCGTCAAGGTTTAAATATTAGTCAGTTAGTTCTGGATCATAGGGTCCAAAACAACATGAACCAATGACTTATATTAGGACGCGTAAAAATTAATTTTATGCACGTTTAAGTTGATCAATGAAAAATCAATAAATTGATGTCTTTAATCTCAATCCTACCTAGGGTTAGGATGGTCGAGTCAGAGTGTATATAATATTAAAGGTATTGATTTTTTACTCTGTGGGTACATTGATGTATCATCGAATCCCTCCTTTGGGTAGTGATTTGACATGCATTACCCCATAGTTGGTGATCACTCACGCTTAAGACTAGACTGGACACTTGCAGTTTGACTCGAGTCACTTCCTCCCCTTTGGGCCGAAAGTTATCCTTATCATTCCATACCGTGTAGCCTATCTTGGCCAACTAATTAATTAAAAGTTTCTTAGCCTCATTTGGGTGGTCTAATTATTAATGAGCGTATAATTATGACATTTTTAATATACTTAAACATGCATTTTAGTCGTCTATTATATTTAATTTTGTGTACTTATGCGCGTATGTTTAATTGCAGCTATTGGAGATGGATATTTGAAACCAAGCTCTTAAAGTCAAGTAAAAGTGTCTCCGCAGTTCATAACACAAAAAGTCAAAGACACAATATATTTGGTCTCAAGATTAAAGAAATATAATATTGAAGATATATGCAAGAGTTTCCATGAAAAAAGATCTCTACATCACTTAAATGAATTATATGCAAGAATCTTAGGTGATTGGTTATAATATTAAATGATATTATTGTGAAAATATTATTTATAATTTAATGTATAGTTTCTAGATTTGAGTTCCTTCTCCAATAAAAGGGACCCTCCCCCCATTATAATTGGGCATCTCATATTGGAACAAGTTTAGAAAAAATAAAGTCTTAGTTTTATTTAATTGTTTCTTCTTCTCTTTAGTTTAATTTTTGTTAATGCCTTCATTAGTTGTTAATGCAATGAAGTCCGAGATGAGCGACTAATATCTTAGCTAAGGCTAGGATAAAGCCTCTTCTTAGATGAGCAATAGTTAGTATTAATTAGGTTCTAATTAGTTTTCTTTTAGTACTTTATGATTAATAAGTTAGTGCATCATATCGAAGGCTTGACCATACCTTTGGTTTAGTGTACGATAACTTCTGATACAAACAAGTCCTACTAACCGTGGACTTGATTTGGTGATCTAAAAAGAGGTAATATTAGAGAACTCACTCAAGCCAAGCTACGGTTGAGTTGATAATTCTCTAAGGCACTCTTCACCATCACTTAAAAATATAACCAATAAATGCTTGACCATAGATTTAGTGGTTTATTTTACAAGCATCGTATATGACTTAACACGAATATATGATGGGTAGAGATATTATGATCTATTTATATATCGATTAGTGCTTTGAAAGGTAGAGGCTAATTCCGAACCTTAGCTCTCTCTCTTTAAGTTTTATAATTAACATTTATTTATTCCTTGCTTTAGATTTATCTCTTAAAAAATTGCAATTCAGCCTAGAAAGTATTTGTTTTACCAAACCTTATTGTGGATTTGATCCCAGTCATCCGTACTACAATTCAACAACCACACTTTGAGCGGGTATTTGGCTAGAGGACCCCAAAAATCCATTTATCAAATGGCGTCATTATCGGGGAGGCAACATTGAAAACTATTCTTTATAATACCGAATTTCTTTTCTTTAAATTATTTTCTTCTATTTTAGCTTGTTGGTGTACTATCAAGGTTAGTTGTTAAGTTTGCCAAAAAAAATTATGGTTAGATCTTTGAGATTTCTTTCCGAATAAATTTGATTTAGCAATTTCAGAAAAGCGGTTTCGGAAAAATTAATTTTAGAAGAAACATACTCAGTTTTCAGCGAAGAGTGTGTTTATGAATATTTCATGGTTTTAGACCTTCTATACTTCATAATTAGGAAATACGTTTAGTACAGAAGTTTTAGATAATTCAAAACTCTTTCCGAATTGCTATAAATCATATTTTTCTGTTTAGTCGTTTGAGAGTAACAGCCTTTTGATGCAGCAGTAAAAATAGTCTCTATAAAGGACGCCACTGTTCATTAATCACTTGTTTTGAGCGGCAATGAAGCTAAATTTTAGAAAACTTCTTGATAAGAGGTTTTTCATAGCCTCTAGCAAAATACCTGCTCAAATTATGATTATTAGATTATAGCACGGATGAGTGGGATCGAATCTACAAGGAGGTTTTGGAAAACAAATACTTTCTTGGCCGAATTAGATTTTATAAGAGATAAATCTAAGAAGAAGAAATAAAAACTAATTATAAAACTTAATGAGAGAGAAAGCTAAGGTTCAGACTTGGCCTCTTCCTTTCAAAGTGCAAATTGATATACAACTAGATTCTACTATCTCCACCCATCATATGTTCGTGTTAAGACACATACGATGTTGTAAAATAAACCACTAAATTATTGGTCAAGCATTTAGTGATTATGCTTTTAAGTGATGGTGAAGAGCGTCTTAGAGAATTATCAACTCAGCCACGGCTAGGCTTGAGTGAGTTCTCTAATGTTTCCTCTTGTTTAGATCTCCAAATCAAGTCTACGATTAGTAGCACTTGTTTGAATCCAAAGTTATCGTACACCAAACGAAAGTTATGGTTAAGCCTTAGATATAATGCACTATCTTATCAATCATAAAGTACAAAGAGAAAACTAATTAGAACCTAATTAATACCAACAATTGTTCATCCAAGAAGTGGCCTCTTCCTAGACTTAGCTAGAAGATTAGCCGTTCATCTCGAACTTCATCGCATTAACAACTAATTATTTACAAAAGAAAATAAAAGAGAGAGAAGACAATTAATTAAAACTAAGACTTTATTTCTTCTAAGCTTGCTCCAATATAAGATGCCCAATTAGAATGGGGGAGAGTTCCTTTTATAGGTGAAGGAACCCAAATTTAGAAACTATACATTAAATTCTAAAAAATAATTTCACAATAATATCTTTTAATTTTACAACCAATCACCTAAGATTCTTGTATATAATTCCCTTAAGGGATGTACAGATCTTTCTTCATAGAAACTCATGCATATATCATCAATATAAAATATCTTTAAGGATCTTGGATGCAATATATTCTTTGATCTTATTCTCTAAGAATATTTGTGTATATATATCTTCAATCTTGAGAATAAATATATTGTGTCTTTGACTTTTTGAACTATGAACTGCTAGAGACTCTTTTACTTGACTTTAAGAGCTTGGTTTCAAAGATCCATCTCCAGTAGCTGCAATCAAACCAACGTTCATAAGTACCCAAAATTAAATATAATAGACGACTAAAATACATGTTTGGGTATATTAAAAATGTCATAATTACGTGCTCATCAAATACTCCCAAACTTGTTTTTTGCTCGCCCTGAGCAAAATAAAATAATAGCCACTTTCGTAAGGAGCGCGATTGCACTTAGCTTATGCAACAATCATTTAAACCTACAGGTTTAGCCTGGTGGACGAGTATTATTTTCTGAGGGTTTACAGTCACTATACCCACAAAATTCAATAATGACATTTTAAACAATTCTAGAATACACATGACTCATTTCCTGTGAACTTATCCTTACTTAGTTGTGACAAAAATAAACCAATGAAAAATCTTTAAACATTCTATTCTCCCAAGTATACCAAAGAATATTTTAAGTTTAACCAAAAAATAGAGGTACCTCTAGATTATAAAGAGATTCAAGTATTTTTCTTTATCTATATTTGAGTGTATAACGAAAATAGTTTTATCACCTAATACGTTTTCAAGAATAAATTACTCAATTTGTTTGGTAGTCTAGTTCTTACTAGAATAAATTCAACGGTCAGTTCGAGAAGTGCGTTAGTCAATTCATCTTCCATGATTTTTTTTTTCTTTTAAGCATTTTCTTTTGAGTATATTGTTTCTTAGTGAAGCCTCCGTAATAAGGAGTTTTCTGTCGACAATCCCCGCCAGTTGGCTAAGGTTGCCAGGGTGTGGTGCCCCATCATGACCTAGACTCAGGATTCTCAAGTTACATTTTCTTGTGCTCATTTCACATAGTTCATGCTCCTTCAGAGCCGCCCGCCTAATCTGTAGATATCTAGTCCTATTTATAGGACTTATAACATGACCGTTACAATATTGCTTTAATGAGGAACGTTACAATATCAGGTTGGTCTTAAATAATAGTCGAGTAACGGCTTTTGTAACTTTCTTCCTTGTAACCGCTCCATAATGTGTTATAAATGTGCCACGTATTTGTTGACGAGGTCGAGTAACTGTGTGATGGTTGTATACTGAGGCCTGAGTTTGAGATTTGGAGCTGGCTTTTACTTCCAATCGAGCTGTAACAGTTCAAAGTACAGTAGCAAGTCGAAGTAACTATAGCGGTAGCAGCTCGAAGTGCTGTAGCAGGTCAAAGTTACTGTAGCAGGCTGAAGTAATGTAGCAGTAGCAGGTCGAAGTTACTGTAGTAGGTCGAAGTTACTGTAGCGGGTCGAGTATTGGAAATAAGTCTCCACATTTTCTCTGTCTCAGCCAATAGCACGAGAAGCATCAGGAGCGAGTGGTGTTGGTTGAGACATATCTTTGATCTTTAGATATGTAAATTGCATGGTTGAAGCAACTGTTGTAAGAGAATGTATTATAATATATTATGATATATAATAATGTATTAGAATGGATGATAATTTATAATAATGTAGTTGAATGAATGATCATGTATGGTAATGTTGTAGAATGGATGATCATTTATGATAATGTAGTGGAATGGATGATCATGTATGATAATGTAGTAGTAGAATGCATGCTAGTATGTATGATGATAGTATGTCTCGAGCACAGGTCGAATTGAGCATACCAATAAGCGACCGTAATGAGATATCTTTGAATATTGAATAGCTATATGACACATTTCTGCCAGATCGAATTGAATGTCTCAATAAGCGACCCTCAGAGAGCGAGTTTATTTGAACAGCGATAATGTAGGTCTTAGTCATAGGTCGAATTGAACGTATTAATAAGCGACCGTACTGAGTTATCTTTGAATATAGAATAGTTTTATGGTGCATCTCTGGCAGATCGAGTTGATTGCCTCAATAAGCAACCTTATGAGAATGAATTTATTTGAACAGCTATGATGTAGGCCTTAGTCGCAGGTCGAATTGAGTGTATCAATAAGCGATCGTACTGAGACATCTTTGGATATTGAATAGTTGTATTGCGCATCTTTAGCAGATCGAATTGATTGTCTCAATAAGTGACCTTATGAGAGCAAATTTATTTGAACAACTATGATGTAGGTCTCAGTCACAGGTCGAATTGAGTGTATCAATAAGCGACCGTACTGAGACATCTTTAGATATTGAATAGCTGTATGGCGCGTCTCCGGCAGATCGAATTGATTGTCTCAATAAGCATCCTTATGAGAGCGAATTCATTTGAACATCTATGATATAGGTCTCAGTAACAGGTCGAATTGAGTGCGTCAATAAGCGACCGTACTAAGACATCTTTGAATATTGAATATAGACCTGGGATGGTTGTATCCGGGCGGCAGCTTTTAGATATGCAGAATGTGCTCTATTTGGTCAATAATCGACCTGTAAGATGTTGGTTGAGCTCGCCCCGAGTATGAGCTAAGTTGTTTAATCTCGAGTCTTGAAGTTGAGTTTGAACATTGTGTCTAAAGATGACATCGGGCTCACCCCGAGTTTAAGCTGGAATAAGTTGTAATCGCCTCGAGTACCTCGACCTCGAGTGCCTTTATAATGTGATTTGATGTTACCGAAAAGATGATATCAAGCATTGAGTCTAAATCTGAGATCGAGCTTGCCCCGATGTTTGATTTATGTCGATTGATATTTAGTATGTTGTATCTGAAGCTGAGGATAAGCATTGCGTCAGAATCTGAAGTCGGGCTTGCCCCGATTATGATTTACGCCGATTGATATTCAGTCTGTAGTTGAAGCTGAAATCGGGCTCGCCCCAAGTATGAGTATGAATAATTTGTAATCGCCTCGAGTACCTTGACCTCGAGCGCCTTATTAATGTTGTTGAAAAATATCGTGTTCCCCCCGAGTATAGCTTGAATAAGTTGTAATCGCCTCGAGTACCTCGACCTCGAGCGCTTTTATAATTTGGTTTGAATTTTCTGTTTGGCTTGAGATTCATATTAGTCTTTGTTGCTGCTGTTTAAACTGAAGTAATAGTTGTTGTTGCTGTTGTTGTGAACTTGGCATATTAGTCGCTGTAGTAGCTGTTGGGCTGACAAACACCAGGTCTGTTGCTTGTTGATGCTCTAGTTTAACAGAAGGATCAGTTATAACATGGATATGTCTTCCGTCTATTGGGGTGCTTTGTGAGGATAATGAATCGAGTTGAAAGACCTGCCATTTGTTGAGATTCCAGTCTCAATTTAGAGAGAGAGAGGCCGTATGATCGAAGACCTGCAAGTTGTTCGACCTCATCTAAACAAACCTACTTCAATTTCTGATTTCCTCTTTCTTTGTTCGATGCTGATTGTATTAGAGAGCTCGGTGCTTAATTTTAAGTTCGATGGAGGCCATAGTGATGAGTTCGATCGAAGACTTGTAAATTGTACAAACAGATTTCATTTGCGACCAGATGGATCAATTTGGTATTTGTTGATGCTGGAAACAGGAGCATTGTTTTTTATGTTAGTTGTCGATCTTGCTGTTGTAGAATATGGTGGTTGTTGTTGATCCTACTTTTTGATGCGGAGGACATCTAATGCATTACTGAGGAGGGAGAGATTGATGCCGGCTTCGCGCCCTGTTTTGGCTGTAGGTTAATCTCATTTGAACATTGTTGAGATTGAAATTTGGAGTTGATGATGATCAGAGAGAGGATGATGATGGGATGGACAATCGTTTTGACGATGCTGCTGATGTAGAGATCATTCGACTTAGCTTTCCGATCTGCAAATATCATTACATCATCGCAAACTGTCGATGGTGAAACAATTCAAACTGTAAATTGCACTTGATCTGTAAACTGCGTTTGGATTTCACGAACTGTAGAGAATTTGACCTATCTTCACGAACTGTTGATGTTAGTTGGAATCCTTTTACCGAAAGGCAAGCTATTAGCCGAGCATATATATGCAAAATTGGAGAAAATCCGATACTTTATCCTTCAATTTTAGTGCAAGGTTGTGATTTCCTGGATTCATCGATCGTAGTTCGCATTCTCTTCATAATGGGTCGAGTAGGAGAAGATGATAACGATGCAGTTTGATGATGACAGTGATACTCTATTCTTCTTTCCTTTTTCTTTTTTTTGTTAAAAGCACCCCATGAGATTGAAGAAGGAAGGATTGTTATTTCAGATTCGGCAAAGAGATGTGGGACTTCCAGAAAGAGGAGGATGTTAGGTAGATTTGTGGCTCTCCCGAATCACATTCTAAAATATGAATATTGGAAAAGACAGAGAAATAGAAACCTCAAACATTTTAGCTCGGCGTTTGGTTTGGTTTGGTTTTTGAACATTGGTTAATCGTTCACGGCTCCCACAGACGGCGCCAAAAAATGTAATAGCTTATTTTTGTAGAGACCGAGAACAGTGCTTTACACCTTTTAAATATAGAATAATGGTTGAGAACAAGAAGTAAACAACACTAGATTTAGCGTGAAAAACCCTTGAATGGGTTAAAAACCACGACCTCTCCTGGTGATTTAGGAAGATAGGAGTTTTATAGACTGCTAGCTATTACAAAGAGAGAAAGAATGAGAGATGTAAAAAAGATCTCCTGGTAGTTCTCAGAGCCGCCCCACTAATTTATAGCTATCTAGTTCTATTTATAGGTCTTATAGCATGACCGTTACAATATTGCTTTAATGAGGAACGTTACAATATCAGGTTGGTATTCATAATAGTCGAGTAACGGCTTGAGTAACTCTTCTTCCTTGTAACCGCTCCATAATGTGTTATAAATGTGTCACGTGTTTGTTGACGAGGTCGAGTAAATGTGTGATGGTTGTATAGTGAGGCCTGAGTTTGAGATTCAGAGCTGGCTTTTACTTTCAATCGAGCTGTAGCATTTCGAAGTTACTGTAGCAGGTCAAAGTAATGTAGCTGTAGCAGTTCGAAGTTACTGTAGTAGCTCGAAGTACTGAAGCAGGTCGAAGTAATATAGCAGTTCGAAGTTACTGTAGCAGGTCGATTATTGGAAATAAGTCATCACAGTTACTATGTGTTGCAGTAAATAATAAGATTCATGTGCCTAAAAATGTACTAGATTCAAAGCTCGATTTTTTAGAAAAGATATTTTCTTTGAAAATTTTCAAAAATCCCATGTTATCGTTGATATTCCAAAAAATGTGATAGGTGGTTCTGACAAAGAAAGTTTGTGTGGCATCCCCAAAATTATAATTTTTCAGAAAAGTATTTTCTTTTAGTAAAAGAAAAACTATATAACATATTTGTAGATGTGGGGATCGGGGAACAATTGACTCTAACAAACATTTAAAATTCATGTGCCTAAAATTCAACATATCTCAGGGGACTCATCCTGACCATTGACGTGGATATTCATTGGCTTAGGGACATGGCCAAATTGAAACATATTTTTAGATGCTAATAATTGTAATATTTCATGAATCTCAAGATCATTCGAGTCCTCAAAATAGTTTAAACATTCATCAACTGAAATGCAACAAGAGTTATCTCTGTACAAGTCCTCAAAATCGTTTCTGGTCATGGTACCCACATTAGGCTCAAGTGATGGGGGTAAAGATTTAAGGAAGAGAGATGAAGAAGGTGACACTAGTCTGGATAAAGATAGAACTCGTATTTTCTCAAGAATCGATGTTGAATTTACACTACCAAGACATTTGTCATCATCCTCATCATCTGAGAAATCGTCTAACAATTTGGAAAAATACTCACATTCTGTCATGATATCATTTGTGAATTGGTGGGGCTCTATCAGTGAAGGGGTAGATAATGTCATCGGTTGTTAAATATTGAGGGCAGAATTAAAAGGTGATTGAGAAAGAATTTTATTGAACATGTTTGCCGCTTCTTTAAGATCTTCTTATGGCATAGGATCGTCAACCGTAAAAGGTTCATCTTCTAAATCGGTCTTGAAATATGGTATCCATTTACCCCACGGGGATAACATTTCTTGATTACGCTTTAATTCATTATTATCTAAATCACAAGGGGGTTTAACTTCAAGTTGTTCTTCTTCATTGTTTGAAATTTTTTTGTGCTCTATTTCACTCCATGTGGTGGACAACCAAGTTGTATGAGTCTCTAACCTAGAGAAAGATTGTGATGCAGAATTTTAATTTACCAAACTCTGTTATTGGAATTGCATCATTTGCTACTGAAATTGCAACGCTTGTTGTCGGCTTTCCATTGATTGCTTCATGAAGAGAGAAAGGGTGTCTTCCAACGATGGTTTGAGTGGAGTGGGTGGGAACTGTTTAGAAGATTGAAAGGATTACTGAGACTGTATATAGGAATGTGGTTAGAATGGTTCCGCGTATTGAGAATATTTGTGATACCCAGATTTAAAACAATTATGAGGATAATGTGGGATGTCAAAATGTGAGCCGTATGAATTCCAATGTTCTTGTATGTACGACATTTTACAATTAAATTAACACCCAATACAATAGAAAATCAATTAAGCCTAAAACTCTAGCACTTCAATAATTTTTTAGAAGATATTATTAGGTCTCCCCTATATACTTCTATGTTCTCAAAAGGGTATGATGGCAGAAGGCTTTGGTTCCTACACTTCCCTACGTCACTGTACTAGTACAAGCTTAAAGTAGATGCTCAGTCCTCATGTCCGAGTGAGTCGCCTTATCGTACGTCAGTACTCGAAACAGTGACATCTCAAACCTATAACCAGTATTTCGCAATTCTAGGCTGAGGCAGTATCCTGCGAACCCGTGTTTGTACTCCGGTCCTGTACATCTATTCATTGGGTGATGAATTCCCGTGGGATTCTTACTACTCATTTTTATTATTAGTTATTTTCAAGTCCGGGACGTTCAATTTTCGTGTGATACAAATTTCTTCGTATCCCTAATAGTTGGTCCCACTTGTTAGAGATCTTTTTCGGTGATAAAATCTTGTAAGTCTCTAGCAGTTTTTACCTTTACTAATGTTGGAATGAAAAGAAATTTTAAACACAACAATAGATCAATCCAAACAGAACAAGTTTTTTATTAGAGCAGCGTGTGTTTGTACAGTCCACGCGACTTTATATTCCTAGTGTCGCGGCGGAGCGGATATGGACCACTTCTAAATTAAAAGTTTATAGGGGTACCAACCCCAGGGAAGTGTTTCCTGGTAAAGCTGTGGCCGCCCCATCACTTAGGCAGCGAAAGAAGGTAATGCCCTTTCATTTATAGGGCACAAGAAGAATTAGAGAGAAGCTTGCAATTGTACTTTGTAAATTTCGCACGATCTCTGAGTACCAACTTTGTGACTATCCTGTAAAATATGAAAAAAATGATTAGTGAACTTGCGACAGCGATATTAATCTAATTTCCATGTTTATTGCAGTCTATAATGTCCCGATTTTCAAATGCGCATATCTTTTACTTCGATTGAGAGAGAGCATTAAATAATATCAATTTGGAAAGATAATTCAGAAAGAAAATTTTTTTAAGAAGTATTTTAGAATTTAGCTTCCCTGCCAAACAAAACAACTGATTAATGAACAGCAACGTCCTTTATTGAGACTGTTTTTACTATTGTTTCAAAAGGCTGTAACTCTCAAACGACTAAACAGAAAATATGATCTATAGAAATTCGGAAAGGGTTTTGAATTATCTGAAACTTTCGTAGCAAACATATTTCCCAATTCTAAAGTATAGATGATCAAAAACCGTAAAACATTCAGGAACACACTTTTCGTTAAAAGCAGAGTATGTTTCTTCAAAAAATAATTTCTCCAAAACCGCTTATCAGAAAATGTTCAGACAAATTTATTCGGAAAGAGATCATAGTAAAAATGAAAGAAAAAATTGTAAAAAAATAAATAATAAATAATAAATAAACTTGGTATTAAAAATAACTTGTTTTCACCATTGCCTCTCCGGCAATGACGCCATTTGATAAGAAGATTTTTAGGGTCCTGTAGTAAAATACCTGCTCAAAGCACGGTTGACGGATTATAGCACGGATGAGTGGGATCGAATTCTCAAAGAGGTTTGGGAAAACAAATACTTTCTAGGCCGAATTGCGATTTTATAAGAGATAAATCTAAGAAGAAGAAATAAAAACTAATTATAAAAATTAAAGAGAAAGAGAGCTAAGGTTCGGACTTGGTCTCTTCCTTTCAAAGTACTAATCGATATACAACTACATCCTAATATCTCTACCCATCATATGTTTGTGTTAAGACACATACGATGTTGTAAAATAAATTACTAAATCTATGGTCATGGATTTAGTGGTTATGTTTTTAAGTGATGGTGAAGAGCGTCTTAGAGAATTATCAACTCAACCATGGCTAGGGTTGAGTATGTTCTCTAGTGTTTTCTCTTGATTAGATCTCAAAATCAAGTTTACGGTTAGTAGCACTTGTTTGTATCTAAAGTTATCATACACCAAACCAAAGCTATGGTCAAGCCTTCGATATGATGCACTAACTTATCAATCATAAAGTACTAAGAAAAAACTAATTATAACCTAGTTAATACCAACTATTGGTCACCCAAGAAGAGGCCTCATCCTAGCCTTAACTAGGAGATTAGCTGCTCATCTTAGACTTTTTTGCATTAATAATTAATTATTTACAAAAGAAAATAAAACAGAAAGTAGACAATTAAATAAAACTAAGACTTTATTTCTTCTAAACTCTCTCCAATATGATTTGCCCAATTACAATGGGGGGAGGGTTCCTTTTATAGAAGAAGGAACCCAAATTTAGAAACTATACACTAAATTCTAAAAAATATTTTCACAATAATATCTTCTAATTTTATAAACAATCACCTAAGATTCTTGTATATAATTCCCTTAAGTGATGTAGAGATCTTTCTTCTTAGGTGATTGGTTGTAATATTAAAAGATATTATTATGAAAATATTATTTATCATTTAATGTATAGTTTCTAAATTTGGGTTTATTCTCCTATAAAAGAAACACTCCCTCATTGTAATTGGGCATCTCATATTGGAGCAAGTTTAGAAGAAATAAAGTCTTAGTTTTATTTAATTGTCTCATCTTCTCTTTAGTTTAATTTTTGTTAATGCCTTCATTAGTTGTTAATGCGATGAAGTCCGAGATGAGCGGCTAATATCTTAGCTAAGGCTAGGATCAGGCCTCTTCTTGGATGAGTAATAGCTGGTATTAATTAGGTTTTAATTAGTTTTCTCTTATTACTTTATGATTGATAAGTTAGTGCATCATATTGAAGGCTTGGCCATAGCTTTGGTTTGGTGTACGATAAATTTGGATACAAACAAGTGCTACTAACCGTGGAGTTGATTATGAGATTTGAGATATAAAAAGGGTTGCATTAGAGAACTCACTAAAGCCTAGCCATGGTTGAGCTGATAATTCTCTAATGCACTCTTCACCATTACTTAAAGGCATAACCACTAAATGCTTGACCATAGATTTAATAGTTTATTTTACACACATCGTATGTGTCTTAATACGCACATATGATGGGTGGTGATATTAGGATCTATTTATATATCGATTAGTACTTTGAAAGGTAGAGGCCAAGTTCAAACCTTAGCACTCTCTCATTAAGTTTTATAATTATCTTTTATTTATTCCTAGCTTTAGATTTATCTTTTATAAAATCATAATTCGGCCTAGAAAGTATTTATCTCATTAAACCTCCTTGTAGATTCGATCCCACTCATCCATGCTACAATTCGACAACTGTACTTTGAGCCTGTGTTTTGGTTGAAGACCACAAAAATCTTCCTATCAATTATTTTAAGTTTAAATAGTGCAAAGTAGTCTTAATGAGACTTTACGAAAGAGTCTTAAGATTAAGAGAAACTTTTAACTCCATGGACAAAACTCCTTTGGGTGTATTTGCCCATTTTATATCCCGTCTTCCTAACGACTACTTGATCTCATTTAAACCCCATTGGAGATCCTTGGGCAATTAGTCCCTATATCATGAATGATATATCATAACTTATGCCAGATATTATTATCCAATTAATAATAAATATTAATTATTTATTTCTTAATTAATCACTACTGATTTATTATAATCCTTTAACAGGGTGTCATACATTGGATATTTTTTTACTTGAGTTTCTTTTGATTACTTTTACTCATGATAGTGTCTATCTAGCCAACATACCAGCATATTAATGATAAATCCAAAGATTAATAAATAAGAGTTATGCACATGTAAACTTCGAATGCCAATGCACTTAGTATTAAAGAAACATTTATGGGAATAGAGAGAGAGGAAAAAATCATACTCCCCCCTAAAACTCAGCTAAATATTAGACTATTTATGCTCCCTAAAAACTTGAAACCATCGAATCATCTAACTCCTAAATTCTTGTAGTTTTTAGGCTAAGAAATAAATGTTTATACACCGGTAACCCGGCAGGCAAAAATGGTGGTTGCAGCGACGATAACGGCAGCTGTAGAAAAGTTTCATAAAGTCATGGAAACTAATGCAAGCAAATAGCCCAAATGAGTGAAGTAAAACATAATCTAATTTGTGCAACAAATAAAAGGAAGGATACAAACAGTGGTCCTCAAACATAATGGACTCATCATCATCAACCTCTCCAAGTATTGAGAAACAGTTTGAGTATTAAGAAATAGAGAGAGAGAGAGAGAGAGAGAGAGAGCGGAGGACAAGTTCTACTTTATTTGAAATCATCAAAGTATTGTTGGCTGAAGTACTAAGACGTATAGCTACGCTAAGAGAGGTGGGTGAAAAGAAAACGCCGTCGTCCACTTTACTTTCGATGAGGCAGACACCAACAAACCCAATTGTACATTTTCTTAAGGGAACCAAAATTCAAACCTGGTTTCAAATGAACACTTGGGGTTGACACCTTCTTCAACCCTAGAAGATCCTTCCATTGATTCGAACACTTCAGTACCTTTCGGCGAGAAGAAATATGGGTCTGAAACCGGACTCTGAAAACTCTCCCTCATCTCCTTCCATGAGCTCAAACCCACAAAAAGTTGTTTCAAATCTTGAAACCCTTGATTTGAAATAGCATAAACCAATCCCAATATAGTCGTCATATCAATAATCTGCAAATACGCCCTCAAAATCCAGTTTGATTTCCCTTAATAATGAACTCAGACATGCTCGAAATTTGATTTGGGACCTTGAATTTGTGGCTCAGGGAATCAAGGTATTATTTATTTTAAATCATGAAGCCCTCGAACTGTTTCGGTAAAAAAAAACTTTCTCCTTCATTCGATTGATACAACTCTCTCCAATTTTAGGGATGATAAAGGTATGATTCGATGCAATGGAAAGGGAGAAAAAAAATACTAAAAAAATTATTGTGGAGTAATTAAGAAAGATAGACTCAGTAAACCGAAAAGGAATTTGCTTTTGTGTTTTCTTTCTCTCTCTTCAAGAACATAAACAATTGTAAAGTACTAAAACCAAAGCCATTAAAGTATGGAGAAAACAAACCTCTGACATCAATTTTGTTGTTTTCCTCTTATTGTTGTTAATAATTAATCATAATAATACGTATCCTAGCGACTGATACCAATTGTAAGAAATTCATACAATCATTATGATCAATAATAGGATATGGAAAATAGATTGTACTAACCTCTTTCCTACTCTTTTTGAAAATCTCATGTTCTTGAGTGGAGTCTTCCCTTGGATTGGCGGCAGACCTCAATGAGATAGTTTTCTGTGTAGCCTCCAAGAGGGACTTTCCCTCAATTTAATTTGATAGGGTTTGAGTGGTCTTCCCATTATACCCTTAAGCCCTAATAAAGAGTAACACTAGGTCCTACCAACCTTAACTTGGCACAACAATTGGGCAATGCCAATAACACCTACAATCTATTAACATGTGTGTTCGTGAACTGGAAGTTAAAACATTAAGTAGTGCCGATAAATATGGTTAACCTAACACTTTAAAAACAAGGAATTGGATAAATTCAGATTGTATTAATTAAGAGTCAACACCACTACTGATTCACAACTGAATATAGACGAAGGCAACTTTTAGATCAAAATGTTACGATACTTATCCGGAAAAAGGTCGTGAAGATGGAGTTCCTCAACAAAGTGATTAATAGCAAAATCAATCCAGGAATCAACATATTATACTTTATCATCTGTATAGTCAAAAGAGACACGAAATTTCTCGATCTTCACACCTTAACGAAGACGCAATGATTTCTTAATAAAGGTACAAATCTCATCACCACAAGCACCAAATGTGGATAGGAAATCGATGTCCATATTAGGCGCAGACCTCCACAAGTATCTCCATATTTTCACAAGGAAACTTGCTTCACTCATAGATAAAAATGACATAATTTGAAGAAGCATGGGTTCGGGAAAATGATTAAAAGGGTCATCTTATTGGACATCTTCTTCTTTAAGAAAAGAGAAGGAAGCTGGGGTTAAGCAGACCCCACCTGATTTTATTTCATTTGTACAAACTTGCAGTCTAGGGTATAATTTCCTAGTAGCATCAACTATGCATAAATTTTCAAGTTCAAAAGGGAACCTATTAGGAAAAATAATAAAATATTCAGAAATGTCAAGAAATGAGGTGATGAAGTGCCATTTTTTTGCCACCTCTTTGCTTATAAATTGTAACCTGATCATTCATATTACTCAAAACCCTCTTGTCTGCTCTTATGTCTGTTAGACTTGCTCAAGGTGCATCACACTCCATCTTTATTACTTGAACAACATATGAGGAGTCTGAGACACTACATAAACTCTGGTACCCCAACAAACCTGCTATACCTACTTCACAGATGGCTTTTGAAATAAATAATCACTTGAGACTAACCGATTTCAATTAATTTTAGGTAAAAAACAATAGGTTCGAAAAACCAGAAATTAACGGTCTAACCCTAGCCTAATTCATGTTGATGCAATATTCTAGTATTAACAAGTAAAGGTAAATTAAACACAAGAATAAACAGTTTTAACCTTATGGAAAACCTTTCTCAAGAAAAAACCCCACAGGTCACTGCCGAATCGCCCAACAGCTAAACAATCCAATATTGAAATAAAATTACAAGAATTCAATTACTTACCGACTCGATAAACATATCTCATGGTTACCTTTTTTTAATCAATCTCTTTGCAATTAATTCCTCAATCTCGCAAAGCCTTGCTTCAATCTCCCGTTAAATCATCAAAACTTAAAGCTTACAAACTTTGCAAATCAATGATTAGGCTTTTAAATTTTCCGATTAATTCAATTTGAGTTTTATTTCATATTGAATCGCTCGTTGAAATCTTTATTCTCTTTAAAATCTCAAGCCTTAGAAAGTTAAGTTTTGGAAGAGTTAAAAAGTAAAATAAGAAAGGATATCTTTTAATCAAAAACTAAAAACCCAAAGTCTATTCGAATTGAGAAATAAACCAAGATCCTATTCGAAGAAACAAAGTTATGAGTAACCTGCTTGAACAGAGAAAAAATCTATTCGAGCATAGTCTATTCGAACAGAACATAAGCCCTATTCGAAGAAACAATGTTCTGAATAACCGTTCGAGCAGGGAAAAAGTCTGTTCGAACAGAGTCTATTGAAACATAACAAAAGCCTATTCGAACAGAAACCCTTTTTTACAAAAGACATCACTTCCCTTTTGACATTTTGAAAAATATTAAGGGTTTAATACTTTTGAGCGAAGAGGTACAAACCCACGTACCTGTTCAATGTCAATCCAACTGTAGTCGCTCTATGTGCAATCTCTAACGACGAGTAACCACAGGGTAGTGTTAACACCTATTCTAGATACGGAATGAAACAAACTCCAAATATGGATATTTCAATCTCCCCATTTGGTTTATTTCGTGCCAAAACTAGAACTATAAGAAATAAAAATACAACTCGATGGACTGACTCAATCACTGAACATCCATAGTCAAAGCTCCACTTTCCTCTTTGCATATACTCTGGAATCCTATACACTAAACATGATATATCACGTAACCGCTCAAATAAAATAAGGGATTGAGAAAAAAGAACATAACTTACCTGGTTTACCTGTCAGAAGCATCTCTCCCCCTTTTTAGCACAGATGAACAAAGGGTAAGAGAAAATAGGAGATAAAAAATAAAAATAATAATAAATAAATAAAACTGGCAATAAAATCAAAATGAATAACATGCATGGAATAGGTGAAACACATAATAGATGAACAACATATATCAGTAAATGTTAGAGCATTTATTTTGAAAAGAGAAACTATCAATACATAGCTGATCCAAAAAGTCAAATGAAAAAAAACAAACATGCAGTTAGGACATCATATGCTAAAATAGATAGAGATAAAAAAAATAGAAAAATAGTCACAAGAGGGCTATCAATTTGAAATATAGGCAAAAGAGACCCCAAGACTGCAAATCTTGTCCGGAAGCAGGACCGCCTGAACAAGAACCATGAACTGCACATCTCAGAGAATCCACAGAAGACTGAAGTCAACAGAGCTGAGGGTCCATATATACATAGAGAGAGGCGATATTGTGAGGGATCGCTCTAGTAGGAGCAACTGGCGCATCAGCGAACACCGCACCAGCAGGTACCGCCTCAGTCTCAGAGTCCCCCGAACTCTCCCCTGATTCAGAATCAGTCCCAGCGACCATATGTTTTCGACTTTTTTCCCAATACTGAAAATTGAGAACATCATCCCGACGATCAACTTCCTCCCCCTCAAGAATAACATACCTCAAATCTATCAAAAGATGAGAAATAAAGTGGCCAAATGGCAACGCCCGTGTGTGATGATCAAAGTAGCCGTAAGAAGTATCTCGTGCATGATGATATTGGGCAGGTCAAGGACATGGCCCTTGCGATAAAGATATACCTGGTAGAGTATGTTACCAACCAAAACATTCTTATTCCCAAGTTGGGGAAGAATGTTACGGTGACCAATCATGCGAAATAATCATAACATCCTTGACAGGTTCTTCCGCTGCACATACAGACCTTTCTTTTTCTCAGCATCAAGAAAACAATCCTCAAGTTCTCTCTTGGGAGGAAATCGACCAGGATCTTGGGGCCACACCGTAGGAGGGACCGAAGAGGGAACATTGTCTAAATCAAATGCTTTTAGGAGATCAGGCCGATAAACCTGATACTGCGAGCCATCAATGGACACATTAAAACATTTATTGTTGCCAGTTCCGCGTACTTTGGAGATACTGGCATGGAATAGCGAAACGAGGAGAGGGTAGCAAGGCAGTTTGGGCTTCACAATCCCGATCCAACTTCGAGCCAAGAAATCATCAAATACAGCAGAGAACTCGGGATTATGCTTAAGTGAACTTGCCTCATCAACAGAGACCTCCCTCTGGTATCCACGGAACTCGAAGCCATGTTTCGTCGACCAGTTAGCAGGGTTTGGAGACTTGCCATAATTCCCGCCATCATTTTCCCGGGGAGTTATAGCCCATGAGACCCCCCCAGAACAATTGAGACTCCTATCCCTGAAGCCGAAGGAACAGTACCACTCACTCCCGTTCTAGCGCCATCTGCCGCCCGACCTCTCTTGGTCGCAGCTCTTAGAGCGGGTGACTATAATCTTGTACGTTTTTCTCTTGTCGTTATAGAGAGAAAGTACCCAACCTGCAAAAATGAAAACAACCACCACCGCAAATCACTGTCAATTCACACCAAATAAACACATATCCAATTGGCAAAAACACAATCCAAACTAACACTTCCTGTAAAACCCAATCACAAGCAACATAAACCAACTAGGAATCATCCACAAACCAACCCAACGCCTGCAAGAAACAAGAATATACTTCCATAAATCCAACAATACCCCAATTCTCCAACAAGCACAAACCCAACAATCACAAACCATTAAATCAACAAGCACTAATCAACAGTTCAAATACCAAGCACCAATTTCAACACAGAACCTACAGTCGCAATAAGAAGAAGAGACAAAAACATTGAGCACAAATATCGAAGGAGAGATATCAGAATAATGCTTACCAATGCGAGGATGGAAGAGAGAGTTATTCCAAGACACCCTAGGGTGAAACTGCCGAGATCAAACCACAAAATTTGAATGCCAAGCTTCAAATTGGAAGTGGAGAAGTAATGGAAAGATCAAACACAGAAAACTTTCCAATCGTGAACAAATTCGAGCGAGTGAGAGAGAGGAGAATCATAGAAGAAAGAGGGGGACTCGAGTCGGTATGAGAAAGAGAGAGAAAAAAAAATGGTGGTGTATATTTTGTTTTAAAAAAAATAAACTCCAAAACTTTATTCGAGCAGGTCTGTTCGAAGAAACAGGCGTCTGTGTAGAGTATTCGATTACAAAATTTTGTATTCGAATATGAAAAAGTCTATTCCAATACACAGAAGGTATATTCGAACAAAAACAGTCAGACAACACAAACAAAACAAAAAAAACCTAGAATGAAAACTAAGTTTTTTTTTTTTTAATTTTGAAAAAGAGTCAAAAGTGAAATAAAAATAAATCAAAATACAAACTACTCCCCCTGTATACACCACAAAAAAATGAAGTCACTATGTATATGAATGTTAGAATGGAACTCTCTTCAGTATTAAAGCAACTCAGTATAGGAACCTACTCAGTGTGTGTGTGTGCACAGTGAACCTAAAACAGTAACATCCAGTTAACAGAGTAAGCAATTAAAAATAAATAACTATGTTGGAAAGTTGTTTCAACTTAGGCCTCTCATGGTGGTTACTTAAAATCACTGAGAATTGACTAGCAAACACTCTGTGTAAATATATGAATATGAACAATATGCAACGAATGCTTCATATTTCATCAAACAAGTGGTGCAATGTGAGCTGAAATATCTCATAGACAGGAAATCAATTGTCATTAAAGGTGTCAAGTTAATTAACATAGACTCCATATCTCTCATCTCCACTAAACTGACGGTGCTAAACTCAAGATCAAACACGTCTTGAAAAGGTCATAATGTAGGCAAGGGAAGGGACATGACAGAGTAGATGTTTTACTGGCATTCTGAGACTATAGTTTACACTTTCACCCCCTCTTTCTTCAAATTAAGTTCACCTCCCGTCATTCCGTCTCTTTATTTAGTACACATCCCATCATTCTTTCCCTTTATTGATGACACATTGAATAAAGTACTTTTTCTCTTTCTTCATTGTGTTCACCTCCCTTCATTATTTTCTTTTAACGAGTACATATAGAATATATTGTTTCTAGACAAAATTATATAGATGTACCATAAAATCATTGGAAATACCCTCCTCTTATATTCATCTCCACCACTAAACTACATGGTTTCACTCCTTCCCCCACCCCTTTTTTTTACTGAAAAGTCTTAGAACAAATGGGTCAAAAGGAGTTGGATATAAAATGAATGATATATTTTAAGGCACAAAAGGGTTGTAAATGGATAAAAATTTGGGTAAGCATAGACCAAGGCTAAAAATGGTGTAACACTAAAAAGCTTATTATCATATCTTCGGTCTCACATAGTATCTATTTTGTCTCGAATCAAGTATAGGGAATGTTCTATTAGACTAACTTGAACTTAAAGTTACCATTGACAATTGATTATAAAAAATGAGGTAAAAAAAAATACTGAATTTGGAAAGAATTTATGAAATAACACTCAAAGCTTGTAAAAAAGCCAGTTCCTCACATATTATTAGGTATGAAGTTTCTACAGGTATCTTAAAGTATTTTGTCAATGATTGCCTATCCATTTTAAACATGGAACTAGTTGACTGTCATGAAAAAATATCCTAAGTAAGACCATATTTAATTTTTCAAACACTAAACCACAAATCACATATGAGAAAATATATATCAAGGTAATTTTCTAACAAAAATGTAGTGCATAGAGGAAGTTAGAGATATACCTAATCAATGTAGCAAACACCGATTGACCATCTTAAAAGTTTAAACGACAGAGCATCTAATGGCTTGGTAAAAAAATTGGCTAACTGACTCTCTGTGGGGACATACTCAACAATGAAGATCTTTCGCTCAACAAGATCACGGATAAAATGGAAGCGAATGTCGATGTGCTCAGTTCTAGAATGTTATTCAGGGTTCATTAAAATGTTTATCGCACTCGTATTATCACAAAAGACTGACATCATCCCCTTGACTATTCCATAATCATGCAACATTTGTTTCATCTAAATGAGTTGAGTGTAACAACTCCATACATCTATATATTCCGCCTCTGCTTTGGATTGAGAGATACAATTTTTTTCTTGCTTTGCCATGCAACAAGATTATTCTCAATATAGTAGCACCCTCCCGAAATGGTTTTCCAATCATCTGCATTATCTGCCCAATCTGTATCTAAATAACCAATAACCTCGGATGTTGTGTCATATGAGTACCATAAACCAAAATCAGAAGTCCCACATACATAACGAATAATACGCTTAACAACCTATTAATGTGACTCTTTAGGACTACCTTGATAGCTAGCACAAATAAAGAGATTAAACATAATATCAGGATTAGTAGTAGTAAGATAAGAAAATTACCTTTCATACTTCTATACATTTTTTGATCAACATCCTTACCTGCCGTGTCCTTATTTAACTTCATTGTGGTACTCATGGGAGTCCGAGCATGCTTTTAAGAGGAAAGTCCAAACTTCATCACAAGATCCCTTGCATACGTGGATTGCGCGATAAATATCCCTTTCTCCAATTGACGTATTTGGAGACCTAAGAAGTATGTTAGTTCCCCAACCATCTTCATTTCAAATTCACTTTTCATTAAAGCAGTAAAAGAAGTGGTTAATGTATTCAAAGTATAACCAAACACAATATTATCTACATATACCTGAGCAACGAGCACTGTATCTCCCTTACGTTGTATAAACAGCATCATATCAGCTCCCCCTCGGACAAATCCCTTACCCAAGTAAAAATTTGAAAGGTTCTCTTACCATGCTCGAAGAGCTTACTTCAAACCATAATGAACCTTTTTCAAGTAGAAAACGTGATCAGGATGATAAGGATCCTCAAACCCTTTTGGTTGTGCCACATAAACTTCTTCCTCAAGGAGCCTATTCAGAAAAGCACTCTTCATATCTATTTGATATAACTTGAACCATTGATTACAAGCAAGGGCAAAAAGTATGCTAATAGACTCAAGCCTTGCAGTAAAAGAAAAAGTTTCGGCAACGTCAAACCCTTTAACTTGATTATACCCTTGGGCAACCAATCTAGCTTTGTTTCTAATGACGTTCCCAAGTTCATCAAACTTGTTCTTGTAGATCCATTTAGTTTCAATTACATTCGTACTAGAAGGACATGGAACCAAATCACACACATCTTGACATTGAAACAGGCAAAGCTCATCTTATATTGTATGAAACCAATATTCATCTGAGAGAGCTTCCTTGACAGTTGTGGGTTCGATCAGAGAAACATAGCAAATGTAATTCACCATCTCATAGTTTTGGCTTCTAGTTTAAACATGAGAACTAGCATCCTCGATAATATTGGCCTATGAGTGATCCTTGTAAACTTGATACCATCCAGGTCGTGGTACACTAGGAGCTGGAGAGGGTGGGGGAGTAGGCAAAAGAGGTCCAACATTGGATGTAGTTGTCATGTCAAGAATCTCACTAGTTGGCGTATCCATATTTTTTGTTGTACCATCTTCTTCTCCAACATCTGCAGAGCCAATAGTGCAACTATCATCCACCACCATATTACTTAACTCCATCATCACTTTGGTCCTAGAATTGTAGACACGAAAAGATCTACTGTTTGTTGAATAGCCCAATAAAATACCCTTATCATTTCTAGAATCAAATTTCCCAATACTTTCTCGATCTCAAAATATAAAGCATTTACTCCCAAAAACTCGAAAGTAATTTACATTCGGCTTCTTTCCAAACCAAACTTCATAAGGCATGTTTAACGTAAGTGGGCGAAGATACACCCTATTGATAGTATAATACGTGGTATGAATGGCCTCCCTCCAAAAGTGTGTAGGAATATCTTTGCTATGAAGTAAGACCAGTCTCATTTTTGAAGAACTCTATTCTTTCGTTCTAGAACCCCATTTTGTTGTGGCATGATTGGAGCAAAAAAATCATGTTTAATTCCGTTAGAAATGCAGTACTCGATTACTCCAGTATCCATGATCAGTTCAAATTTTGTTGATAGAGCAATCTTTCTCATTTTGAATTCAAAGCGATATAGTATAGAATTCTTTAAATGTATTAGACTTTTCTCTCAGCAGGGCTATCCAAGAATAATGAGAGAAATCATTCACTATTACAAAAATATATCGTTTACAACCCAAAGATGCAGTTCTGATTGGACCCATCAAATCCATGTGTACTAGTTCAAGAATCCGTGTAGTAGCAATATTGTTAGCCTTCTTGTGAGAACTCTTGATTTGCTTGCCAATTTGACATGGACCACACACAACATTAGTTAATCTTCCCTACTTTAGAACTCCCCCGATAGCTCTTTGCTTGTAATCTTGGACAAATCATTGAAGTTAATGTGTCCCAACCTTTTATGCCACAAATCCACATCACTCAGTTTAGCTTGTTACACAGTAGAGCTTCTTGTTAAATAGTATAACAGTTGTCAGCAGTTCTAGCAGCATACATCACACGTTGTCCTTAGGAATTTAATACATCACAACCTTCTTTAGAAAAAGTAATAGTGTGGTCTGTATCATATAACTGACTGACACAAAGAAGATTTTCTTCCAACCCCTTAGCCAAAAGAACATTATATATTGTCGGAGTACCAAGTCCATCAGCCTTACCCTTTCCCACCACATGAGATATGCTCCCATCACCAAAAGTAACATCGCCACCCTGAATGTCCTCTAGGTAACTCAGCTTGGACTCATCACCAGTCATATGATGAGAACATCCACTATCCATATACCACTGAACAGACTTGAAGGTATTCAAAGCAGTTAGTGCAATATTGCACCTTATCTGAGCTGCCAAATCAGCCTTCTGCACCCAAATGGTTCGAAGAATCCTTCGAGCTAAAGTTTCATGTCCAAACCATCTTGAAAAATTCTCACTTTTCAAATTAGTAGAAATCATATTTGAGTTATATCTTTGTTTATTGAATGGTTGAGCATATGGTTGATAGGGTCCAACAAATCTATAATAAGACGCAATATGACCCTTTCTACCACATAATCCACAATAATAAATCTGAGAGTATGAGAACCTTTTGGCTTGATTACAAGTAGAGGATATTATATTATGTTTGGGCAATGATGTAGTAGCAATTGGTTTGACAAATTTTATGACTTAAGAAGTTTTGGCATTAGAGAAATGTTTATCATATCCTAGACCGCTTTTTTCAGTATCTGTCTTTCCCATACATAACATCCTCTTAATATTTTTAGCTCCATGACAAAAAAATTCAAGTTTCTGCAGAGATAAAACTTAATAAAGCTTGGCCGCATGTAGTTTGTCAAAACTTGATTTTATTATCTCATTCGCATCATGAACTCCTTTTTCTAAAATCATACCTTGTTTCTCATCTTTAAGCATTTCTATCTCATGACTTGTATTCTCAGCTTTTAAGGCGTGAGTGTATTAACTTGGCCTTTTAAGACTTTATTATGTTTACCAAGTTTAATACACTTAGCAAAAGTTTGAGCATACAAGAATTCAAGATTCCGGTCCTCAAACTCATTTTTTTCATGATCACATTGATTTTCAATAGAATTCTCAAGTTCAAAAACGTCAGAGTTCTCATTACTACACTTTAGAAAAGTAGGATACACACAATATTAACCATTCTCAACTACTTGGGGATGATTCTTATTATTATTATTTTCATCAACACTATCATCCCAAGTAACACTAATGTTCAAAGCTTTGTGATTAGTTCCAGATTTCTTATTAGGACAACTGTGAGCATAATAAACAAACTTGTGATACTTATAACATTCAAATTGACTTAGGTCAGTGTCATTATTGGTCTGCCGATTATAAGATTTAACCCGATCATGAGGTCGTGGTTTATAGTTCATCGATTGCCCTTGTTTTTAAAATTGACATTTTTATAAGATTTTTTGAAATTGTTGGCTAATAAGAGCAATTGATGAATTTATATCTGAATATTCATCATCATCTAAGATATATGAGTGATCAACCTCTTTGGTACCCTTAGAAAAAGAAGAGTAAGATGAAGATTTAAAAGCAACACTCTTGTTCTTCTCAAGGTTTTCCATTTTCATCTCGAGTTCAAAAGCTTACAACTTTCTGGCTAATATATCTGGTCATTATTGGTCATTAGAAGCTTCCAAAATAGCCCAGATGTGTTTATCTGGTCAAGATGTGCTTATCTGGTCATATAAAGCTTTGGTCATTATTTTCATCAGACCAATAATGATGATGAGCTTTATAAGATCATGAGCTTTACAAGCTCATGATCTAAAGCTCTTAGGAAGAGATCTTAGAACTTTGCGAACAATTTGGACATTAGAATAAGGGGCTTCTAATGCGGTACTAGCATTTGAAATATTACTTAGTCTCTCATAGAATTCATCAAAAGGTTCATTTTCACTCATTCAAATATTCTCAAATTGCAAAGTAAGCATTTTGAGCTTACTTTCTTTAGATGTTTCATCACCTTCATGAGTTTGGTCTAGAATGTTCCAAGCCTCTTTTGAAGTGGTACAAGCATAAATATGTCGAAACTCACTTTGACTCACAACAATAAAGATAGTATTGCGGCCTTTAAAGTTATAACCGACAACATCCTTTTCTTCCATTGACAATTTTTTTCTTGGTTGAAGGACCTCTATAGCACTACCTGGTGCACCTTGCATCACGGTTGGTTATTTTCATCCATCCTCAATAGAAATTCATACATCTTCCCTGATTGATTGTAAGAAAGAAACCATTTGGGCTTTCCAGTATGGATAATCTTTGCCATCGATGAGTGAAGAACGATTAACAGGACCTCTAAACTTCTTAGAATCCATTATTTTCAAGCAATCAAGTTAGGATCCACGCTCATGTTGTTAATCCTTGAAGCGTAACCGCACTGATACCAATTGAAATAAATAATCACTTGAGACAAACTAATTTTGATTAATTTTGGGTAAAAAATAATAGGTCCAAAAAATCTTGAATTAAGGGTCTAAATCTAGCCCAATTCAAGTTGATCCAATGTTCTAGTGACAACAAGCCAATGTAAATTAACTATAAGAACAAGCAATTTAAACCTTGTGGGAAACCATTCTCATGAGAAATGCCCACAGGTCGCTGCCGAATCGCCTGGCAACTAAACAATCCAATATTGAAACAAAATTATAAGAGTTCAATAACTTACAAACTCGATAAACACATCTCGTGGTTACCTATCTTCTAATCAAGCTCTTTGCAATTGATTTATCGTTCTAGCAACTCCTTGCTTCAATCTCCCGTCAAAGCATCCAAACTTGAAACTCACATGCCTTTCAAATTAATGATTAGGTTTTTAAATTCTTCAATTGATTTAATTTGAGTTTTACTTCGCATTGAATTGATCGTTAAAATCTCTCTTCTCTCTAAAATCTCAATCCCTAGAAAGTTAAGTTTTTGAAGAGTTAAAAAGTAAAATAAGATAGGATGTCTTTTATTCGAAAACTAAAAACCCAAAGTCTGTTCGAACAGAGAAGTTATCTGTTCGAACAAACAATGTTTTATTCGAACAGAACCAAGAACATATTCGAAGAAGCAAAGTTTTGAGTAACCTATTCGAACAAAGAAAAAATTTATTCGAACATAGTCTATTTGAATAGAGCAAAAGCCCTATTCGAAGAAACAGTTATGAGTAACCCGTTCGAACAGAGTCTATTCGAGCAGAACAAAAGCCTGTTCGAGCATATACTTTTTTCTCCATAAGAAATCACTTCCTTTATGACCTTTTGTTAAATATTAAGGGCTTGATATTTTTAAGCGAAGAGGTACAAACCCACATACATGTTCAGTGCCAGTCCAGCTGTAGTCGCTCCATGTGCAATCTCTGACGACAAGTAACCACGAGGTAGTGCTAAGACATATTCTAGACACGGAATGAAACAAACTCCAAATATGAATATTTCAGCCTTTACCTATAAAAATCGAATATCATAGTCTTTAGTTGTTTTCCTATTAAAAGCAGTAGTAAGGAAACCCTTAGGAAGCCTATAGATTTTTCCATAGGTTCTTCAATTTTCTTTGACACAACCATCCACATTTAAGATAATTTGATGCTTCCATTCCTTCATCCATTGTATCAATTTTATGATTTTGGGTTGATTTATGAGTGGGATTCAGACCCTAATCTCTTAAAGCTGAGATTGATTCAGGTCTCGGATGAAACTTGAAATGTGATGTGCAACATTTGAAGGAGGACTTAAATATAACTCTTTTAAATATTACCTCAGCTGGAGTAATAATATTCTGGAAATGCCTTGATATTCTTTCCATCCAAATGTGATAAACACAAGCAAAGAAAGGAACCTTAAAGACTTTGCCATTTTCCAAGTCCACTGATGCCTTTCTAACTAGCGAATTAAACTCAGTGTCCTAACCATCAATATGTTTAGAGCATCTCCTGCAGGGTTTGAGTTTTGGTTGGGTTTGTCAACTCAAACTCAAACCCAAACTTTTGGCCTCCCAGCAATGACAAAATGGGTTTGGGTTGGGTGACTTGGCACTGTCAAAGCCAAACTGAGTTTAAGGAGCTCAAACTCAAAAAAAAAAGTTTGGTGTACTTTTGATTACTGTGCAGTGTTCTGATTACCGCTGCGTTTAAATATTTTTTATTGATTTTTTATTAATGTGTAAGAAGTGATGAATAGTTGCGCAGACTAAAGAATACCGCCGTGGACTAAATTTAAATAAAAACAACTAACATTCACTATTAGAAGGGGTAGAGTTTGAGTTGAAGTTTTTGTGGGCCAACTTGTCAGAGCCCAAACCTAAACCCAAACCCAAACCCAAACCCAAACTTGCTGCTAGAGATGCTCTTAGAGAATCACAGTTTCGCCAAGACCGTAGTCCATAAATTCTTATTGGACACCCTGTCCAAGATGTTGGCGCACATTTTGATCATCTATTGTGTCAATAACCTCAAACTCCGATATCCATGATGGCTTTTGTCGCCTCTAAATTTTGTGTATTTGAAGAGTCAAACGCTTCTTCTCTCATTCAATCAAAACTGCGAAACAAAGATCAACTTTCTCTTCCTCATCGTCAGATCCAACAGTAGATTCTCCAAAGCCCCATTTCATCTAATTCTCGTCCTCCCACAAGAACCCTAAATTTCCTTATAACCAGAGACACTGCCACTCTAAACTCTAAACTCTAATCTTCGAACCTTCATTGAAGATTGAATCACTGTCGGAGATCAATGTCATCATTGCAATAGCATAATGAAAGTTGGACAAAGGCCTAACTGGGTAAGATATGTGGTTGAGGATGATAATATGGCATATGAGACCTAACCGGATGGGGTACTTTAGCAAAAACCCAATTGGTTTTCAGCCTTGTCGGTACAGTGCCAGGATATTGTGATTATTGTGAAAGCTGAAGATGGTAATTTAAGATTGAAGGAAAAGTCTATAATTCTATACTACAATTATAATTGATCATTCTAATAAGAGTTTGAATAAAATTTACACTAATATTTGTGCTACCTTCCATGGGAAATTTGTATAGTTCAATAGCTTGTTCATACAACGAGTTACTAGTCATGTCGGAACTATGCCAAAATGATATCTAATGAACAAGTCTTCCACGGGAAGAAACCAAGCAAACATCAAGGCTCCTAAAAGAAGGATGAGAAGCGAGATCAAGAAAGGAAGGTGGTATATCCTTCCGCTTGAAGACTAACATGCTTTTCATTAGAGGAAGAAAATCCTAGTCTTTAATTCAATTTACTATACTTAATTTTGAATTCAACCATTGTGGCAAAATTTCCCTTTAATTTTTAAGAAATGACTCGTTAAGAATTAGTAATTGAATGTTACGAGGAACTATAATTTTTGAGAGATCCCTGAGAACAACTTTTTTTCCTTGAAATGTTTTATCTTTTATATAAGAATATAGATGTTTGTGGCCATCTTACTGACGTCAATTAACAGGAAATCTCCATATTGGTGACTAATCTTTGTTTTCCTATTATCCTAAATTATTAATACTCCTAGGTCACTCCACCTACAAATCTCACCAACTATACTCTTATTCTTCCTCACAATATCAAAATATCATAAAGTAAAGGAATCCGGTCTTCGAGCAAATTCTTAGGTTGTAAAATCAGTGTTTCTGATTTAGATATGCTATGGAAGAAAAAGAAAACGGAAATGGGATTCGGGACGCCTGAAACAAACATATCCACTTGTTTTTAAATTGAAGCGCCCTAATCTAATATTGGATCACCCAAATTTTTTTGGTTTCGTTCTTTTTGTTGGGCTTTTGGTATATTCCTTTCATCTTGCCACAACGTATAAATTATAACAAATCTACCTCTCTCTTTTGCATAAAGAGTTCCAATATGGGGATCTTATATAGCATTGAACATTAAAACTTTGTAAGAAACAAGTTGTAACCTAACTCATTATTAGAGGGTTCAATGTGAGTACAAATCTGGTGAGAATAAGACTTCATTAGTGACTCAATTTAAGTTTTGAGAAAGCTTGAGAAAACCCCAAATTAGACGGAAACTCCATTAAAGTTCCATGGTTGAAGCTTGGCAAGATAAATGTTTGTTTATAAGTTCTTTGATTTGACAATTGGGGACTGTAGTGGGAGTGTAGACGTAGCCTCAGGTGAACCACGATTAATTATGTGTGTTCTTTATCTTTATGCTCGTGCATGTGTATTTGTTGATTGTTCGAGTAAATACTTTGCGATACTTAAGAGTCTTCTTTATCTTTATGAGATTGATTTATTGATTATATCTTTATGTGTGTTCTTTATCCTTATATTTAGACACGTTTGTTCCGTAATAGCTTGAAGTGGAGTGAAATCATATCGGATTTGTGACCCAATAGGCTTTGCGTACCTATCCAACCTCAATAATTGGTATCAAAGCTAAGGCTTTTGAGATCGAAGAAATGGGTGTTGTAGAAGATTTGGGTATTGTTACATTCAATGGAGAAAAGCTTGGAATTTAGATAATACAAGTAGAGGATTGTCTATATGCAGAGAATTACGATTTTCGTATTGGAGGAATTTTGATGAAGTTTCTCGATATAAGTGTATTGGAGTGAAAACTCTTAGAATGAGATGTTCTAGGTAAAGTTTGGTCCACATTCGCAATTTCTATTCTTCGCAATTTTTGGAAGTAAACACAATGGTAGAGATGATGAGCATGTTATCCCAACAATATAAGTTAGTGGCATAGAGTGGTTTAAAATCTCGGAAGCGGTTTACATTCAATGATGTGGTTGAGCTTTTTTAATGTGAATTGTCCTTTAATGCTCGTTCACACCGTCAACAGATTATTTTTATTTATGCTCTTTTGATTCAAGCATCTCCATTGCTGGAGATGCTAAGTAGATTTTTGGGACATTCTTGTTTAACCAACACAAGGTACAAGATGAAGTTTTTCCAATTTTAATAGAATTCTATGTAGATTAGAATTATGGTTTACTGATTCTTATCCCCTTATGTTATATAAAAGGAGAGGTTTATGTTATTTGTTCTTTAGTTGTCTAAGTTGATTTTAAGGTTGTTTGAGTTAAAATTTAAGTTAAGAAAGTTCAGTTTAGTTTAATTTGGGTTCGATTTGATTTTAGAATTTGAAAGAAAATCCTAATTGAGATTAGATTAGTGCTAAACGTAACATGATCTTGCTTTTGCGTCGTGCGTTTACATTAAATTGGTACTAGAGTCATCATCGTTCCAGGGAAAGAGTGATGTTTAGTGTTTCAGGAAAAGTCAAGTTATCAATATCTTCGATGTCTCGTATAAGAGCTACAATGGAAAAAGATACCAAGAATATGGCACAAGCAATCGCGACATTCAAGAATCAACTTGTGGAGTTTGTCAACGTCGTCGTGAGTTCTGCGCGCTTCAACTAACCCTACCTCAACCCTCTCTTCTCGGTACATTGGAGAGCAACCCCCAAGTTGGGATTACACAGGTTGGATCGCGGTTAAGAGTTTCTTTTCGACCTCCCACACACTAAGATTATTACCAAAATACTCTCAAAAATCTCGGCTTGAATTTACGTAAGTTTGGATTTCGCACCTCTCCAATGCTTGAGATCTCAATTCAGGATAACATTGCTACCAACAACTCGTTTGAGAGGTTGGATCATGGTTAAGAGTATTTTGTCAACCTCTAATATGTTAGGATAGTTCCCAAGAGACTCGTTTAAATTTTAGATTATTACGGATTTCATACCTCTCCGGTACTTTAGATCGCAATTTATACAAGATTTGCTATCGGCAACTTGTTTGAGAGTTTAGATCATGGTTTAGAGTTTCTTTTCAGCCTCTTACATGCTTGGATTGTTATGAAAAGGGTCGCAAAACTTTTGGTTTAAAGTTTGGACTGGTACGGATTTTGCACCTCGCCTATGCTTCTGAACATAATTTTAAAAAAATCTACTGCCGATAACTCATTTGAGAGGATGAATCGAGGTTTAGAATTTATTTTCGACCACCCACATTCAAGGATAGTTACCAAAACACTTGTAAAACTCTCCGTTTAAATTTTATATCACTAGAGATTTTGCACCTCTCCGATGCTTTAGATAATAATTCTAACAAGTTTTGCTACCGGCAACTCATTAGAGAGGTTTGATCATTGTTTAGAGTTTCCTTTCGATCTCCCATATGCAAGGATACTTACCAAAAGACTCAAAAAATTCTCTGTTTGAATATTGGACTGGTACGGATTTTGCACCTCTCCGATGCTTTAGATCGTAATTCTGACAAACATTGTTACCGACAACTCATTTGATAGGTTGGATCATGATTTATACTTTCTTTTTGACCTCCCAAATGCAAATATAGTAACCAAATGACTTGTAAAGCTCCCGATTTGAATTTTAGACTAGTACAGATTTCACAGCTATCCAATGCTTTAGATCGCAATTCTGATAAGCTTCACAACCGATAACTCATTTGGGAGGTTATAACATGGTTGAGACTTCCTTTTTGAACTCCGCACACTAAGATTGTTACTAAAATACTCACAAAACTCCTAGAATGAATTTTAGATCGGTGCAGATATTGCACCTCTTCGATGCTTTAGATAGCTAGTCTAAAAAGCTTTTCTACTGAAAACTCATTTGAGTGGTTGGATCGTTGTTAAGAGTAATTTTTCGACCTCCTACACACTAGGATTGCTGCCAATGCACTCGCAAAACTATCAGCTTAAATTTTAGACCTATACATATTTCACAGATCTTCAATGTTTTAAATCAAAATTCTATAAAGTTTAGCTACCGAAAACTAGTTGCGGGGTTGGCTCATGGTTAAGAGTTCCTTTTAGACATCCCATACACTTGGATTATTACCAAAATACTCGCAAAACTCTTGATTTAAATTTTAGACTGGTTCGGATTTCGCACCTCTCTAATGCTTTAGATCACAATTTTGAAAAGTTTTGCTACTGACAACATGTTTAAGAGGTTGGATAATTGTTTAGAGTTTCTTTTTGATCTCCCATATGCAAAGATAGCTTCCAAAGGAATAGTAAAACTCTCAGTTTGAACTTTAGATCGGTATGGATTTCGTACTTTTACGAGGCTTCAGATCGCAATTCTGATAAGCTTTTCTTTTGGCAACTCGTTTGAGAGGTTAGATCATGGTTAAGAGTTTCTTTTTGACCTCTAACATACTAGGATTGTTGCCAAAACACTTGCAAAACTCTTGGCTTAAATTTTATATAGGTTCAGATTCCGTACCTCTCCGATACTTTAGATCCCAATTCTGGATAACATTGTGACTGAAAAATCGTTTGTGAGGTTTGATCGAGGTTAAGAGTATTTAATCAACCTCTAATATGCTAGGATAGTTCCCAAGAGACTGGTTTTAATTTTAGATCGGTACGGATTTTGTACCTCTCCGATACTTCAGATTGCAATATGGATAAGCTTTGCTACCGGAAACTCATTTGAGAGTTCGATCACGATTTATAGTTTCTTTTTGAACTCCCACATTCAAGGATAGATGCCAAAATACTCATAAAACTCCCAGTTTGAATTTTAGATCGGTACAGATTTTGCACCTCTCTGATGCTTTAGATCACAATTCTGACAAGCTTTATCACCGGTAACTCGTTTGTGAGATTGGATCATGGTTTAGAGTTTCCTTTCAATATCCCACATACGAGGATAGTTACCAAAAGACTCATAAAACTCTCAATTTGAATTTTAGATCGGTATGGATTTCACACCTCTCTAATGCTTTAGATCATAATTTTGACAAGTTTTGCAACCGATTACTATTTTGAGAGCATGGATCTGGGTTTTGAGTTTCTTTACGACTTCCCACATGCAAGGATAGTTTCCAAAAGAATCATAAAGCTCTCGACATTAATTTTAGACCGGTACGGGATTTACACCACTACGAGGCTTTAGATCGCAATTCGAACAAGCTTTGTTTACGACAACTCGTTTGAGAAGTTGGATCTTGGTTAAGTATTTCTTTAAATCAAAATTCTAACGAGCTTTGTTACCGACAACTAGTTTGCGAGGTTGGCTCTCATAGTTAAGAGTTCTTTTTCAACTTCCCACTTACTTGAATTGTTACCAAAATACTCATAAAACCTTGAATTTGAATTTTGGAATGGTTCGGATTTTGTATCTCCCCAATGCTTTAGATCGCAATTCTGAAATGTTTTGCTACCGACAGCCCATTTTAGAGGTTGAATCGTGGTTTAGAGTTTTTTTTGACCTCCTACATGCAAGGATAGTTTCTGAAGGACTCGTAAAATCTTGACATAAATTTTAGACCGGTAATGATTTTGTACCTCTTCGATGCTTTAGATCGCAATTGAGACAAGCTTTGTTTACGACAACTTTTTTGAGAGGTTGGATCATGGTTAAGAGTTTCTTTTCGACCTCCCGCGCGCTAGGATTGTTGTAAAATACTTGCAAACTCTTGGTTTGAATTTTATACGGGTTCAAATTTTGTACCACTGCAATGCTTTAGATCACAATTTTGGATAGCTTTGCTACCAACAACTCGTTTGAGAGGTTGGATCATGGTTAAGAGTATTTTTTTTACCTCTAATATGCTTGGATAATTACCATAAAACTTATTTGACCATTAGATTGGTTTGAACAAGCTTTGCTATCAGAAACTCGTTTGAGTGTTTGTATCATGATTCAAAGTTTCTTTTCGACCTCCCACATTATGGGATTGTTACCAAAAGACTCAAAAACTTTTAGTTTGAAGTTTGGACTAGTACAAATTTTGCACCACTCCAATGCTTTAGATCGCAATTTTGATAAGCTTTGTTACCGCCAACTTGCTTGAGAGGTTGGATAATAGTTTAGACTTTCTTTTTGACCTCCCACATGTAAAAACAGTTGCCAAAAGACTCGTAAAACTCTCGGTTTAAATTTTAGAACGGTGCGGATTTCGCACATCTCAGATGCTTTCGATTGTAATTCTAGCATGCTTTTTATTGACAGCCTGCTTGAGAGGTTGGATCATATTTTAGAGTTTCTTCTAGACCTTCCAAATGCAAAGATAGTTACCAAATGACTTGCAAAACTCTTGATTTGAATTTTATATAATTATGGATTTTACCGCTCTCCAATGCTTTAAATCAAAATTCTAACAAGCTTTGCTACCGAAAACTAGTTTACGAGTTTGGCTCATGGTTAAGAGTTCCTTTTTGACCTCCCACACACTTGGATTGTTACCAAAACACTCACAAAATCCTTGATTTGAATTTTAGACTGGTTCGGGTTTCGCACCTCTCCGATGCTTTAGATCGCAATTCAAAAAAGCTTTGGTACCGATAACTCGTTTAAGAGGTTGTATCATGGTTTAGAGTTTCTTTTCAACCTCCCATATGTAAGGATAGTTTCCAAATGACTCGAAAAACTCTTGGCTTGAATTTTAGACCGGTACGGATTTCGCATCTCTCCGAGGCTTTAGATCACAATTCAGACAAGCTTTGTTTATGCCAACTCGTTTAAGAGGTTGGATCATAGTTAAGAGTTTCTTTTAGACCTTAAACATGCTAGGATTGCTGCAAAACACTCGTAAAGCTCTGGGTTTGAATTTTATACAGGTTCAGATTTTACACCTCTACAATGCTTTAGATAGTAATTATGGATAGTTTTGCTACCGACAACTCATTTGAGATGTTAGATCATGGTTAAGAGTATTTTTTCGATATCTAATATGCAAGGATAGTTCCCAAGAGACTCGTTTCAATTTTAGATAGGTACGGATTTCGTACCTCTCCAATGCTTTAGATCGTAATTTGTACAAGCTTGTCTACCGGCAACTCGTTTGAGAGTTTCAATCGTGGCTTAGAGTTTCTTTTTGACCTCCCATATGCTGGGATTGTTACGGAAAGGCTCGCAAACCTTTCGGTTTGATGTTTGGACCGGTATGGATTTCGTACCTCTCCAATACTTTGGATCGCAATTCTTATAAACTCTACTACCGGCAACTCATTTGAGAGGATGGATCGAGGTTTAAAATTTCTTTTCGACCTCCCACTTTGAAGGATAATTACCAAAACACTTAGTTTTAATTTTAAATCGGAACAGATTTCGCACATTTCTAATACTTTAGATAATAATTTTGATAAGTTTTACTACCGACAACACGTTTGAGAGGTTGGATCATGGTTCATAGTTTCCTTTCAATCTCCCATATGCAGGGATAGTTACCAAAAGACTCGAAAAACTCTCAATTTGAACATTTGACCGGTACGGATTTCTCACCTCTTCGATGTTTTAGATCGCAATTCTGACAAGCTTTGTTACCAGCAACTCGTTTAAGAGGTTGGATCATGGTTTAAACTTTCTTTCTAACCTCTCACATGCAAATATAGTTACCAAATGACTTGTAAAACTTTCGATTTGAATTTTAGACCAGTATGGATTTTGTAACTCTCCAATGCTTTAGATCGCAATTCTGATAAGCTTCGCAACTCACTACTCATTTGGGAGTTATATCGTGGCTAAGAGTTCCATTTCCAACTTCACACACTAGGATTGTTACCAAAACTCTCGCATAACTCCCAAAATAAATTTTAGACCGGTGCAGATATTGCATATCTTCAATGCTTTAGATCGGTAGTCAGAAAAGCTTTTCTACCGACAACTTATTTGAGTGGTTGGATCATGGATAAGAGTATTTTATCGTCCACCCATACACTAGGATTTCTACCAAAGTGCTCGCAAAACTATCAGCTTAAATTTTTGATCGGTACGGATTTCGCAGCTCTTCAATGCCTTAAATCAAAATTCTAACAAGCTTTGCTACCGACAACTAGTTTATGAGGTTGGCTCCCACTTAAGAGATCCTTTTAGACATCCCACATACTTGGAATGTTACTAAAATACTCGTAAAACTCTTGATTTGAATTTTAGACTGGTTCGGATTTCGTACCTCTCTAATGCTTTAGATCGCAATTCTGAAAGAAGCTCAACTGCCGATAACTCATTTGGGAGGTTAGATCATGGTTTAGATTTTCTTTTCAACCTCCCATATGCAAGGATAGTATCTAAAGGACTCGTAAAACTTTTAGCTTGAATTTTAAATTGGTACGAATTTTGCAACTCTGCGTGGCTTCAGATTTCAATTCTGATAAGCTTTTCTTCCTGCAACTCATTTGTGAGGTTGGATCATGGCTTAGAGTTTCTTTTTCAACATCCTGTTCACTAGGACTATTGCCAAAATACTCATAAAGCTTTCGGCTTGAATTTTATATAGGATCGGATTTTGCATCTTTTCGATGCTTTAGATCCCAATTCTGGATAGCATTGCTAGTGATAAATTGTTTAAGATGATGGGTCATGGTTAAGAGTATTTTATCGACCTCTAATATGCTAGGATAGCTCCCAAGAGACTCATTTGAATTTTAGATCGGTACGGATTTCGTATCTCTCCGATGCTTTAGATCGCAATTTGGACAAGCTTTGCTACCGGCAACTCATTAGAGAGTTTGGATTGTGGTTTAGAGTTTATTTTTGACCTCCCACATGCAAGGATAGTTACTAAATCACTCATAAAACTCTTAGCATAAATTTTTGATCAGTACAGATTACGCACCTCTCCGATGCTTTTGATAATTTTTTTGACAAGTTTTACTACTGGTAACTCGTTTGAGAGGTTGGATCATGGTGTATAGTGTCCTTTTCACCTCCCACATGCAGGGATTGTTACCAATAGACACATAATGCACTTAGTTGAATATTAGACCGGTACAGATTTTGTACCTCTCTGATGCTTTATATCGCAATTCTAACAAGTTTTCCTATTGGAAACATGTTTGAGAGGTTGGATCTTTTTTAAGAGTTTCTTTATGACTTTCCACATACAAGGAAAGTTTCCAAAAGACTCATAAAAGTCTCAGTATTAATTTTAGATCGGTATGGATTTCACAGCTCTCCAATGCTTTAAATCGAATTTTTGACAAGCTTTGCTGCCAACAACTAGTTTGTGAGGTTGGATCGTGGTTAAGAGTTCCTTTTGAACTTCCCACGCACTTGGATTATTACCAAAATACTTCCATAACTATCAATTTAAATTTTTGACTGGTTTGGATTTTGCACCTCTCCGATGCTTTAGATTACAATTCCGAAAAACTTTACTACCAATAACTCGTTTGAGAGGCTGGATTGTAGTTTAAAGTTTCTTTTCGACCACCCACCTGCAAGGATCGTTTCTAATGAACTCGTTAAAATCTCAACTTAAATTTTAGATCGATACGGATTTTGAGCCTCTCCGAGGCTTTAGATCATAATTCTGATCAGCTTTGCTTCTGGCAACTCATTTAATAGGTTGGATTGTGGTTAAGAGTTTCTTTTTGACCTCCCACATACTAGAAATGCTGCCAAAGCACTCGTAAAACTCTCAGTTTATATTTTATACAGATTCAGATTTCGAACCTCACCGATACTTTAGATCGTAATTCTAGATAGCTTTGCAGCTGATAACTTATTTATGATGCTGGATTGTGGTTTAGAGTATATTTTGGACCTTTAATATGATAGGATATTTTCCAAAAAACTCGTTAGAAGTTTAGATAGGTTTGAATTTTAGATCGGTACAGATTTCGTACCTCTCCGATGTTTTTGGTCACAATTTGGACAAGCTTTGCTACCGACAACTTGTTCTAGTGTCTGGATCACGGTATAGAGTTTTTATTCAACCTCCCACATGTTAGGATTGTTTCTAAACTTCTGGCTTGAAGTTTGGACCGGTACGGATATTGCACCTCTCCGATGCTTTGGAACGCGATTCAAACACACTCTGCTACCAACAACTCGTTGGTGAGGGTGGATCGAGGTTTATATTTTCTTTTATACCTCCCATATGCTAGGATTGTTACCGAAACACTCGGAAAACTCTCGGTTTGAATTTTTGATCAGTTCAAATTTTGTACCTCTTCGATGCTTTAGATCAAAATTCTTTTAATTTTGCTACCAGCAACTCGTTTGAGAGGTTGGATCATGGATTAGAGTTTCCTTTCAACCTCCCACATGCAAGGATAGTTACCAAAAGTCTTGTAAACTTCTCAGTTTAAATTTAAGAACGGTGCAGAATTTGCACATCTCCGATGGTTTTGATCGCAATTCGGACAAGTTTTGCTACCGGCAACTCATTTAAGGGATTGGATCCTAGTTTAGAGTTTCTTTTACAACTTCTCACCTCCAAGGATAGTTACCAAAAAATTTGTAAAACTCTCGGTTTAAATTTTAGACCGGTACGGATTTTGCAGCTCTTCAATGCTTTAAATCAAAATTCTGACAAGCTTTACTGCCGACATCTCATTTGCAAGGTTGGCTCATCATTAAGAGTTCCTTTCGGCCACCAACATACTTGGATTGTTACCAAAATACTCGTGAAACTCACAATTTGAATTTTAAACTGGTTCGGATTTCGTACCTCTCCGATTCTTTAGACCGTAATTCTGAAAGGCTTTGCTACCGACAACTCGTTTGACTGGCTGGATCATGGTTTAGAGTATCTTTTTGACATCCCATATGCAAGGATAGTTTCCAAAGGACTCCTAAAGCTCTTAGCTTGAATTTCAAACCGGTACAGATTTTATACCTCTCTGAAGCTTTGGATCGCAATTCTGACTTGCTTTGCTTTCGGAAACTCGTTTGAGAGGTTGGATCATGGCTAAGATTTTCTTTTCGGCCTCCCATATACTAGGATTGTTACCAAAACACTTGCAAAGCTCTCTATTTGAATTTTATACTGGTTCGGATTTTGTACCTCTACGATGCTTTAGATCGCAATCCTGGAAATCATTTCTACCGACAACTCGTTTGAGTGGCTGGATTGCTGGTTAGAGTATTTTTCAGCCCCCAATATGATAGGATAGTCGCCAAACAATCATTTGAATTTTAGATCAGTTTGAATTTTAGATTGGAATGGATTTCGTATCTCTTCGATGCTTTAGATCGTAATTTGGACAAGCTGTACTACCGGCAATTTGTTAGAGAGTTTGGATTGCATTTTAGAGTTTCTTTTTAACCTCCTACATTCTTGGATTGCTACCAAACTGTTCACAATTCTTTCGGTTTGAAGTTTAGACCGGCACAGATTTCGCACATCTCCGATGCTTTAGATCACAATTCTAGCAAGTTTTTTCACCGGTAACTTGTTTTAGAGAATGAATCATGGTTTAGACTTTTTTTTACCTCCCTCATGCAAAGATATTTACCAACAGACTTAAAAAATTCTCGGTTTAAATTTTAGACTGGTGCAAATTTCGCACCTCTCCGATATTTTAAATATCAATTTTGACATGCTTTGTTATCGACAAATTGCTTGAGAGGTTAGATTGTGGTTTAGAGTTTTTTCTCGACCTCCCATATGCAAAGATTATTACCAAATGACTTGTAAAACCTTTAATTTAAATTTTAGACCAGTACGGATTTCGCAACACTCCAATGCTTTAGATCGCAATTTTGATAAGCTTTGCAACTAGCAAATCATTTTGGTGGTTGTATCATGGTTAAGAGTTCCTTTTTGACCTCCACACACTAGGATTGTTACCATAAAACTCACAAAACTCCCAATTTGAATAATAGACCATAACGGATATTGTACCTCTCCGATGCTTTAGATCACTAGCAGCAAATCTTTGCTACCGAACACTCATTTAAGATATTGGATCGTGGTTAAGAGTATTTTTTCAAACTCCCACATACTAGGATTGCTACCAAAGTACTCGCAAAACTATCAGCTTGAATTTTAGACCAGTTCGGATTTTGCACTTCCCCGATGTTTTAGATCACAATTTAGACAAGCTTTGCAACCGACAACACGTTTGCAAGTTTGGATCGTGGTTAAGAATTTCTTTTCAACCACCCACTCAGGATTGTTAACATAGTACTCACAAAACTCTCGGTTTGAATTTTAAATAGGTTTGGATTTCGCACCTCTCTGAGGCTTTAGATCGTAATTCTGGAAAACTTTACTACTGATAACTCGTTTGAGAGGTTGGATCATGATAAGGGTATATTTCTGACCCCTAATATGATAGGATAGTCACAAAAGCCCTCACCTAAATTTTAAATCGGTATGGATTTCATACCTTTCCGATGCTTTAGATCAAAATTTGGACATGATTTACTACCGACAACTCGTTTGAGAGTTTGGATCGCGATTTAGTGTTTGCTTTCAACCTCCCACATGCTAGGATTGTTACCAAAAGGCTCGCCAAACTTGCGGTTTGAAGTTTGGATCAATATAAATTTTACACCTCTCCGATGTTTTAGATAACCATTTTGACAAGCTTTGTTATCGATAACTCATTTGAGAGGTTGGATACTGGTTTAGAGTTTGCTTTCGACCTCCCACATACAATGATAGTTACCAAAAGAATCGTAAAACTCTTGGTTTGAATATTAGACTGGTACGGATTTTGTACCTCTCCGATGCTTTCGATCGTAATTCTGACAAGTTTTACACCTGGCAACTCGTTTGAGAGGTTGGATCCTGGTTTAGAGTATTTTACGACTTTCTACATGCAAGGATAGTTTCCAAAAGACTCGCCAAACTCTCAGTTTGAATTTTAGACCGGTACAGATTTCCCAGATCTCCAATGCTTTAAATCAAAATTCAGACAAACTTTGCTACCGACAACTAGTTTGCGCGGTTGGCTCGTGGTTATGAGTTCTTTTTTAACATCCTACATACTTAAATTGTTACCAAAATACTCGTAAAGCCATCAATTTGAATTTTTGACTTGTTCGGATTCCGTACCTCTCCGATGCTTTAGATTAAAATTCTGACAAGCTTTGTTATCGGCAACTCGATTAATAGGTTGAATCATGGTTAAGAGTTTATTTTTTACGTCCCTCATACTAGGATAGTTACAAAAGGACTCGCAAAACTTTTGGTTTAGATTGTTGACTGGTACAAATTTCACCTCTCTGATGGTTCAAATCAAAATTCTAACAAGCTTAGGTACCGACAACTCATTTGAGAGGTTGCATCCTGGGTTAGAGTTTCTATTCAACCTCCCATATGCTAAGATAGTTACCAAAGGGCTCGCACAATTCTTTGTTTGAATTTCAGACCGGTACAAATTTTATACCTCTCCGAAGATTTAGATCAATATTTTGATAGGTTTGGCTACCAACAACTCATTAGAGATGTTAGATCATGGTAAAAAGTTAAATTTTGGCCTTCTACATGCCAGGATAGTTACCAAATAACTCACAAATCTCTCAGTTTAAATTTCAGACCGGTACAGATTTTGCACCTCTCCAATGCTTTAGATTGCAATTCCAAAAAGTTTTGCTACTCATTTGAGTGCTTGGATCATGGATAAGAGTATTTTTTGACCGCCCACATGCTAAGATTATTGCCAAAAGACTCGCAAAGCTCTTGACATTAAGTCTAGACCGGTATTGATTTTGCACGTCTTTAAAGTTTTAGATCATAATTCTGAGAAGTTTGGCTCCCGATATCTCGTTTAAGAGGTGGGATCATGGTCAATCATTTATTTTTGACAGAAAATATGCAAGGATGGTTACCGAATGATTCACAATACTCCCGGTTTGAAATTTAGAATAGTACGAATTATGTACCTCTCCGATGGTTTAGATCATAATTTTGAGAAGCTTGGCAACCGCTAACTTATTTGAGAGGCTGCATCGCGGCTAAAAGTTTATTTTCGATCGACAACATGCTTGGCTATTTTCCAAATAAGTCACAACACTTTCGGTCTGAAGTTTCAATTGGTATGGATTTCGCACATCTCCGATGCTTTATATCGTATTTCTGAGAAACTTCGCTACCGATAACTTATTCGAGAGGTTGGATCATGGTTAAGAGATTTAGTTTAAAGAACAACATGCTAGGATAGTTATCGAATGAATCGCAATACTATCGGCTTAAATTTTAGATCGGTACTAATTTTGTGCCTCTTTGATGGTATAAATCGTAATTCTGAGAAGCTGGGCTACCAACAACACATTTGAGAGGTTGAATTATGGTTAAGCAATTGTTTTTGATGTCCTACGTGTATGGATTTTGCAGCTCTCTGTTACTTTAGATCGTAATTCTGAGAAACTTGGCTACCGATAACTCGTTTGAGAGGTTGTATCGTGGACAAGAGTTTATTTTTGACCATAAGCATGCTTGGATAAATTCCAAATGACTCGTAATACTCCTGATTTAAATTTTAGAATGGTGCGGATTTACCACCGTTCCGATGCTTTAAATCATAATTTTTAGAAGCTTGGCAAGCGACAACTCGTTTGAGAGGTTGGATCATGGTCAAGAGCTTATTTTTGATCGACATAGTGCAATAATAGTTACCAAATGACACGTAACTCTCCCAGCTTGAATTTTAGACCAGTACAGATTCTAAACCTTTTTGATGCTTTAGATCGCAATTCTGTGATGCTTGGCAACTGGCAACTATTTTGAGTGGTTGGATGGTGGTTAAAAGATTCTTTTATACTAATAACATGCTTCGGTAGTTACCAAATGACTCACATCACTCCGGGATTGACTTTTAAACCGGTTCAGATATCCCACCTCTCCAATGCTTTTTATCGCAATTATGAGAAGCTTAGCTATCGGTAGCCCATTTTAGAGGTTGGATTATGGTTAATTGCTTCTTTTCGACTGACAACACATTAGGATAGTAACCAAATGACTCGGAAAACTCCAGGTTTGATTTTTTGACCGACACGAATTTTGTACCTCTCCGATGCTTTAGATCACAATTCTGATTTGCTTGTCTACCAGCTACTCTTTTCAGAGTCGGGATCATTGTTAAGAGTTTCTTTTCAAAGTCCCACATGCTAGGATAGTTACCAAAAAACTCACAATACTCACATATGGAATTTTTAACTAGTATCAATTTTGTACCTCTCCCATGCTTTAGATCAAAATTCTTAGAAGCTTGGCTACTGGGAACTCGTTTTAGAGGTTGAATAATGGTTAAAAGTTTCTTTTTGACCAACAAAATGGTAGGATAATTTATAAATTACTCGCAAAAAACCCTCGGTTTGAATTTTTGGCCAATACTGATTTTGTACCTCTCCGATGCTTTAGATCACAATTCTGATAGGCTTGGCTTCTAACAACCCTATTGAGAGGTAGAAATATGGTTAAGAATTTCTTTTTGAAGTCCCACATGATCGAATAGTTGCCAAAAGACTCACATTATTCCTAATTTGAATTTTTGACTGGTGAAGATTTTGTAGCTCTGCGATGATTTAGACCGATCATTGTAGACGGTCTAATCATTGAAAATGTCATGGTAACCTATCAGTGAATTAAAAACTTAAAAAAATTGACTCTTCGCTAAAGACATGTGCTCTTATTTTAATGGAGATTGGTTCATAGCTTGCTACATTAGGTTCCGCTCAACTTTTCAAAAAAGGTAACTAATATTCACAGCGGGCGATTGCCAAGCTCAAATCATGTGAAAGAGAGATACAGTTCAACCGACTTCACTAGCACAGGCTTTTTACTTATAAGATTGCTACATGCATGTATTAACAAGGAAACATCTAAAAAGATTTGACTATCCAATTCCTAATAATAAAAGAAAATACTCAAAACTTTGTAAAGAAATATTTACCTAACCCAATAGTGATTATACTAAAATGTACGAAGATACACTATAATATACTTTCTTGTCGTGTACTTCTTGACAAAGCTTTCAATGCTCAGTGCCAATTAACTACAAAATAAAATAAATAGTCAAATTAAAATCTTATTATTAGTTCTGGGACTTTCTCAGCATATGCATAGGTATTCAAGCTAATACACTTATCTATTTTTTCCCTACTTTGAGACTAGTGACTTAATGGAAGTGTTTGGTCAATTAAGCTTATCGACAAAGAATTTACTGCAAAATAATCATGTAATTATTGATATAATACATACTTTCAAATGAACAAGAGTATGAAAAGTAGGCTTCTCAGCGACTCCTAAAAAGAGCCAAAACCAATACTTAAAACCCACAATATGCAATATCTCTAAGATGGACCAAAAATAAATTATGGTTAGTTGTATGCTCAAAATTCCAATGCATCTTACTGGGCCAATAAACCTACTAAAATAATTTACTATTAAGTTAGAAATATTTGGACAAAGATCCATAAAATTTACCTAGGAGGTGGCGAAGCTCGTTTGGTTGATGGTGGAGGCGATCGACAGCGTCTGGCCGCTCCAGCAGGGCTGGTAATTGAAAACAGTAATGTCTACATAAAAGCATGTAGTAAAAATAAATATGAGATTGGACACTTGATAAAGTAGATTGCTATATCCCTTTTGTGATGATTTAGTAAAATTTTAGCATGCTCAGGAATACCCTAAAATTTTACCTAACAAAAAAAAGCAACTAAAGGCCAAACAATTATGTCGCAACAAAAGTATTTTCTAAGTTACAAACATTAAAATTCATCATCCCTAAATTTCAAATTGTTACCTCATTAACATGTCAAGTTTTTTGCTTCATGCAAGTAAATAGTCTTGATTTCAACAAAATAAACCCATCGATCAGACTATGCATTATTTCCATCTTATTCAACATTTAGTCAAACAAGTTGTTTTCTAGAATCACATTTAGATATATAATGTATCAATTTTAGCTTAGTTTTGATTAGGATACTAGTATACCAAACTTATATTTTAAATGGTTTCATTGTCTTTAATAATTTAGATTTGTCTCATTTTCTTAGCAGCTAGCAGATATACTATATAAACCATTGATGATAGGTTATATATATATTATTGTCTAAAAATTGCATAGTTCTCATGATAGTATTTCTTCTTTCCTATTTAGAGGAGATAGGAAAGGGTGAGTCACCATGTAAAGTCAGATTACATATATATTCTTTGGGGCAGCTGTCATTTACGTGAAGTCGGTTATGAAATTGTTGCTATCTAGCGGCTTATTTTCATTATTCTGTCTGGTGAGCTGGCTGTCAGGTATGTCTGCCTTCGACTATGTAGAAATGCGGTCAAAGTCTCTCTGGAACTGGTGCTGAGTTTTGGTGCTTTGGCTTCGATTATAGTAGTTAGCTTTGATGATGCCTTTGAGTGTTCGGTCAGTCTCGGAAGGCTTCATAGAATTTGTACACCTTTGATTGTCTTGCTGGGCTTCGAGTCTCTTAGTAGGCTTTGATGTAGCCTTTGAGTATTCAACTAGTCTTAGATTGCTTCGAGTAGGCTACTACATTCGCCCCCTCTCAGCTGGTTCCTCAAAAATTACTGTAGATGGCACGTGCTGTGAAAAATTATTAGGTGTGAGAAGTTAGAAAGTTGACTCGTGTGAATGTGGATAGTTCTAAGATCATTAATGATTATGATACTGATTAAGTAGGTAATTAATACTTCTTAAACAAGGTATAAATTGCTTTAAAGGTTAATGCAATGCTTAAAACTTTCTATCTTCTTCTCTTAGTGTTGTGATCTTCTGTCATCATGCGAACTCGTTATCAACAGAAACTGGGGGAAATAGAATTACAGGTGTTGGAGAAGTAAGAGGAGTTAAAGAGAATGTATTTTGGAAAGGGTGACATGGGGGTCCCTCTGCCCGATATGGTGGACTTGCACCGGGAGTAGCTGACTTGGAGGGAGAGGGAGAAGGCCGAAGGGTTCACGTTCTGGTGGGAAATATTCTAGAAGCATCTGCGGAGTGTGTCAGAGCACTTTTGTGCGCTGCGACAGTTAGTGGAGAGACTGGTGAAGGTCGAATATAGGGGCAAGAAATGTTCGTGGTACTGGAAGAACACCCTCGTGTACAAATAGGGGGGTCTTCCGATATTGTGGGGTGGCGGGTTTGTTTTGCTGCTAGTCTTGTATTTGTTATTGTTGTTGTATTTGCTTCTATTTTGTTGGAATGAAACAATGGGTTTTTGATCGAAGTGTGTGAATATAGGGTAAAGAATATTGCTAAAAAATATTTTAGGTTAATGATAATGTAGACGGGGTGATATTTTGATGTAATAAAGAAGAACAAATTACAACACTTTTAAACAATCAAGAATTTATTAGGAGGGAATATTATTAATCGAAGGTTGAAAGGTTAAAATGTGTTCGAGGGTACGAATATGTTCGAGTGGATGTGATACTTTGATAGTAAGGACTGACAGTCGTAATGGCAGAGTTGTCAGAGGGGACACTGGTCATGGGGTAATGTACCGGTACAGGTCGTAATGATGGTGTCTCCGTTATGGGAATGAGGTGGAGGCTACGTGTAAGTTAGGTAGGGTTATTGAGGCAGGGTCTGACAGGGTATCAGAGGCCTGGCTCGAAGGGGGAGAATATTCAAAGGTGCTTGGTGGAGTACGATCTTGTACAATCGTTGGTTTTTGAAGGGATCGAGGGCTCGAGAGAACAAGGAAAGTCTTTGACAAGGGGAGGTATGGCATACACACATGTGCATTAGTAGGGACAGTCTAGTAAAAACAAACAGTACCTAAAAATGAGGGGGGGGGGGGGGGGGGGTAGTGGGAGAAGTAGTAGGGGTAGTGGTAATGATGGCAATTGGGAAAAATGAGGCGGTTTTGAGGGCTGTATTTAAGAGAGGGTGGGGGGAGAAAGGAAGACTATCATTATGTCAAAATAAAGAAAGGCAAACAGGCAAGATACCAAACATCATTATTACCGCAGAGAAGAAAGAAAGAGAAATCTGGTGGTGAGGTAGTGGAGAATCTATTGCTGCTTGAGGTTTTTTGACTACAACAGACAGGTAGGTTTTTTGATTCATTGTTTATATGATTGTGTGATTCTGCTCTTGATTCTTGGGTGGGGATGAGGGAGGAGGGATGCGGTGGTGCTATTAATACAATAACTGGGATGGTGAGCGAGAGACACAACTATGGGGTCCCCCGAAGAAGAATCGTTTAGTTTTAGAAGTAGAGGAGATAGTAATTGAATATTCAGCCGTGGTACAGCCGATGAGTGAGGGTGGTAGATGATGGTACAATATGAACCTGAAACTTGATACTCAAATATATCGAGAAAATGTTAATCTTCTTCTTTTGTTGGGTATAATGCGTACCCGTGGGGTTTCGAGGATGAGACTGATAGATAAGGATGATGACGAAGTGAACGAGACGAGTACATCGGGTCGAGGGGAGACGAGCAATGACATCGAAGAGTTATAAATTGCAATAGACGCGCCTCAGGCTATAATGAAGCCAGATATTGGTGCATTGAGGAAGAGCTGGTGTAGGGCACAAATAGTCGACGAGATTAACGATGAAGAGGAAGAAAAGGAAGAGGGGGAAAGGGGTGAAGAGGCTGGAGTTAAGCATTCGAGGGAAGATAGGGATAAATAGGAAGGGGAAGAGGAAGAGAGCGAGAATAGGGAAGAGACATAAGAGGAGGAGATATAAGTGGGACAGGTCTCACCTCGGGAAAAGGCAAGGTTGGAGATGTTTTTAGTAAAACATGGGTTGGGGGAAAGAGGATTATTCTGGTGCCGTTAGGGGCTGAATATTCGTTTATGGATTTGCCTCATAAGGGAATCATGGCGTTCAGGGGGCAGATTCGATTAGGGATACTGCTAACCCTTCAGAGGCTGGTAAGACAGGTACAAAATTTTTGGGACGTGGCTCCATGCCTGATTAACGACAATTTTTTTAAGATGATAAGGGTGATCGAAGGTATGAATGATGAGATGAGGTGCAAAAATATGGCTTTAATCGAGTGGTTTGGCGTAGTGTCGCACAAATCGAAGAAAGCGAATAAGAAAGTAGGGACGTATCACATCCAGTGCCACTCGGGAAAACAATGGTTATTCAACTTGTGTTCGACTGGGAACGGATGGATATACATTTTGTTATAGTGAAGGGGAACTATGGGTGTGCCCCATGGGGAGGTTGAATTTGCGTTGAAGAATAGGCTGCTCAAACTAAGTAAGTTGATAATCAAATTTTGTTGTTGTGTTGGTTGGAATAGTACTTTGACTTTCAATTTGCTATTTTGCAGATTCTGCCAATAATGGGCTAAAAAGCCTGAGGTTCTATATCAACGACCTTATCAACAAGAGTGAGGACCGGGTGAATAAGGTGTTCCAGAAGCTGAACATTGAACGAAAAAGGCAAAAAATGAGGGATACATTGTTGAGAGATGTTCTGACACTAGCTGGTCTGTCGAAGAGGAGAAAAAATGTAGGCCTTCCTAAAGAAGATAGGAGAATGGACTATAATAATCTAACGCGGAAGTCGAGCTTCGTAGCGAGACCCATCGAGGGGTACCTATATCGACCGGTCGGCCGTACCTAAAGTGGTTCCAGAAACAGTGTAGCAGACTCGCAAGGAGAAAGGAAAAGCCACGGCAGAAGGCTCGACCACTCATTTGACGAAGACAACTAACAAAAAGAGGAGTCATAAGTAGATAGCAAAAGGAGATGAGCCGGCCGAAGCTAGACGGCATACGACCAAACAGGAGGAGGTTGTTCGAGCACAGGGACAGTCGATGATAAATCTGTGCGTCACAAACCCTGAAGAAGCAGGGAGGAGTGCTGAGGTATTTTGGCGCTAGGTAAGTTTAATTTTAGCCTAAAATTAAATTTATGTCTCAGTAATTGCTGAATAGTTGAAGTGCTTATGATCCATGTAGATGCATGCCTGGATGATCTCATTTACCAGGGCGTAAAAGGCATCGAGTGAGATGTAGAAGGAGTCGAGAAACAAGATTGAGCTCGTAAAGGGGACCATTCTGTCACTGCACACCCGAATCGGAGAGCTAGAGCAAGAACAACTGCAAATTCGCTCAGATACAGCGAGGTAGAATTTGGCGATGGTTGAAAGGTTTGACGCAAAGGTGGCAGTACCAGAGGGGAAGGTAGCAAGCTAAGAGGAGCAACTTCGAGACAACCATGTGCATTTTCAGGCAATTTTTGATCAAGAGTGCGAGGTAACTTCAGCATTGAAGAAATTTGTTGATGGACTCGGGTACAACCCATAAACCTTCGAAATCTATCCCCCAGAGGAGAAGCCCACAATTGAAGATGTTGCAAGCATTGTAGGGATAGAAATGAACCCTGTGGTTGATGGTACTGGTGTTAAAAGTATGGAAGCCACGCATATAGGAGAGAACCCTGGTGGTAAATAAGTGACTGAGCCTATGGAGAGAGAAGGTAACCCTATGAGTTGTTTTTCCTGAGAAAAGGAAAACTTATCTTGCTCTAGAGTGTTTATCTGTAAGAAAAAGTTTGGTTTGTAATGTATGTTGAAATACTGCTTAATATTCTGATTTGAACAAGGTGATATGTACTGGTATTTTGTGTGATCGAATGAGCTTGCTTGGCGAAAGTTGAATATATACTTGAGAATCTTGAAAATTGTATGTTGGATTCAAAGTGAAGCAAGATGTGGTCGGCCCCAATACATCCCCAAGTATCCAGTTTATCGATCATTCATGTCACTCGATAGTGCTCGTATTGGAACCATAAAAACTTCGAGGTTACCCCTAAGAATCAGTCGGGCGAAGGGTTGACTGGATACTTAGGCTTGCCCAAATTAAGAAGTTCACAGGACTTCGAGGTTTCCCCCATGTATTTTTATCTACGAGCTGGATCCTGAACGAAGCATGATATGGTCGGCTCCAATACAACCCCGAGTGTCCAGTCTATTGACCATTCATGCCACTTGGAAGTGCTCGAATGAGAACTTTGAAAAACTTTGAGGTCACCCCAAAGTATCAGTTAGGTTGAAAGGTTGACTGGATAGTTAGGTTTTCCCAAATCAAGAAGTTCACAAGACTTCGAGGTCTCCCCGGGAATTTCTATCTGCGGGTTTGATCCGGAACGACGCATGATGTGGTCGGCTCCAATGCATCCCCGAGTTTTCGGTCCATCGACCATTCATGCCACTCGGGAGTGCTCGAATTGAAACTTTGAAAAAATTTGAGGTCGCCCCCAAGTATCAGTCGAGTTGAAGGGTTGACTGGATACTTAGGTTTGCCCAAATTATGAAGTTCACAGGACTTTAAGATCACCCCCAGGTATTTCAATCTGTGGGTTTGAGCCTGTACAAAGCATGATATGGTCGGCCCTAATGCAACCCCGAGTGTCCAGCCTGTCGACCATTTATGCTACTCGGGAGTGCTTGAATTGGAACTTTGAAAAACTTTGAGGTCGCCCCCAAGCATCAGTCGGGTTGAAGGGATTACTAGATACTTAGGTTGGCCCAGATCAAAAAGCTTACAAAAATAAGAGAGGATGCGTATGGAACTTACTGCATTGTGTATTAATTATACTAGGGTTACATCAGTGGTGAGTGATGGTTGTTGCGGCCTGTTGTATGAGACTAACTGCATCGTATTTTATGGGTTGGGTAAAGGTTCCTCAGCTTCTTTCATCAAGTAATACGATCCTTTATCGGTTTTGTCTTACACGACATAAACCCCTTCGCAAGATTCGGCTAACTTGCCGGCATTCTGAGGTTTCAAGGAGGTGACTCGTCGAACTACCAAATCACCTATATCGAAACTCCATGGTCGAACCCTTTGTTGTATGACTTATGGAGAGAGATCTGATAACGTTTGTGGTTAGCTAAGGCTCGGTCTCTTGTTTCGTCAATCCATAACAGATTACATCCGATTTTGAACTCATTGTCTCTATCGGGAAGATCAGGGTCGCATGTTGGTACCTCAAATTGAGTTGGCAAAATAGCTTCGGTACCGTAGGCCAAGAGGAAAGGAGTACAACCTACCGCCTTTCAGAGTATGGTGCGGTAAGCCCAAAGTACATGTTGTAATTCTTAAACTCAACGCCCTTTCTTCTCATCGACGTGTTTTTTAAGACCATTGACTATAGTTTTGTTGATTGCTTCGACCTGACCATTCCCTTGTGGGTAAAACGGTATGGAAGGGGAGAGGATAATATTGTATTTTTTGAGGAAAGTTCAAACCTTGTTCCCTACGAACTGTGGACCATTGTCGCATCAAACCATATGTGGGCAGCCGAAGCATGTAATAATATTTTCCCAAAGGAACTTGGTGACCTCCTTTTCCCATGTTCGACATAAAGGCTTGGCCTCAACCTATTTAGTAAAATAATTGGTAGCGACTAACATATGTTCTCTGTTGTCCGAAGTTCAGGGAAAAGAGCTTACCAAATTAATGGCCCATCTCTTAAATGGCCAAACGAATTCAATATAGTTGAGTTCTTGGGAGGGGCCTCGATAGTCATGGGCTTGACATTGGCATTTTTCAAAGTGCTTCGCATACTCTTCGGCATGTTTCTTCATATTCGGCTAGAACTGACTCTGTGTGATTGCACGGAGAGCCATGGATAGACCAGTGGTGTAGGACCCACCATTGCCTTCAAGAGTTTAGTAAGGATGGTTACGGCTTCGCGTTGAGATATGCAATGGTGGTGTATGCCGTTTGGTGATTTGCGGTGTAGACCACCTTTGAGGATGGTATACCGTCTGTAGCTTTTGAGTAGCGAGCGTTTGGCTTTCGGAACCTCTGGTATAGTAGAACTATTGAAGTATGAAAGGAAGGGCGTGCGCCAGTCTTCGGGATCGATTCTCTCACCCCTAATATTGATGGTATTAACTTCTATCTGGTCCATACTTAGGCGTTCGAGTACTTTGATATTGAGGGTTCGAGATTCGGACTGGCCTAACATGGCTGCGTTGTAAGCGAGGGCATCATCAGGCCTATTTTTGCCTCATGGGCAATGTGTAATCGATGATTTTATAGGGAAACGATCCATGTGCTGGCAGACGAGTGCTATATACTCAGCCAGGCTACCGTTTGCCTGGTTTTCGCTGGAATAAATCGCGGGATGAGCTGTAAATCAGTAAAGACGGCTAGTTTGGGGATACCAAGTTCGAGGGAGAGATTGAGGCCATGTAACAAAGCTTCGTATTCGACCTCATTGTCGGTACATTCAAAGTTTAACTTGATGGCCTTTTCGATTCGGTCATTTGACGGTATGACCAGGACAATACCTATCCCAGAACCGTTTGGTCCTGCAGATCCATCTTTAAAGAGACACCATTCCGTGTTAGGGTTCCAAGATTCATTCTATTTGGGCTAATCTTTGGGTAAATCATCTTTGTGTTCCTCCCAGTCGTTGTCTTCGACCGGGAAGTCAGCGGGGAAATCGGCGACTGCCTGGGCCTTTTGAGATTCCTATTTTTCAAAAGTTATACCATGTTTACTAAGGTAAATGGTCCATTGTTACACCCATCTGGAATTATCTTTCTTACTGAGGATTTCTCAAAGAGGGTAGCTGGTACAGTAGCCTACTCGTAGCCTTTGACAGGCAATCGAAGCCCACTTCACAGCCAACTCGAATGTATCGAAGCCCACTCAATATCTAAAACATAATCACCAGAGATCCCCTGAAGACGAAGCTTCGACATCAGACAAATCTTCGAGAACGAACTATTATACTATAGCAGAAATCCTTCGACCTTACTAATACACGATCGAAGCAGGATAAGACAGATAATCATCTCATCAGATTAGACGGTGCATTGATTGGCCCGTACAACAACGGTAATAGGTCCAACCACCACGCCGTTCAGAGACATCATCAATAAATGTTGCAGTGATAGTACCGACATGACTGACGCCCATAATTCGCTGGGATTTCCTGACAGTAATCATATAAACCTGACCTACACTTGGTGACTTAACTCCCTATATTTCTATAAATAGAGGAGAAGGGAAACTAAAGAGAGGTGAACAAAATCATCTCCAACCCCTTGCATTTTACTTTCGACCACCCAGATACTCTGTACTCGAACCCTATTATTTACTCTTCAGTAATACGATCTGTCTTAAAAAATCCTCATCAGAGGTCGTAGAGAGTCACAGTCGGGCCTCTACGCAAGTATTTATCCATAGTTAGATCTTACTTTAGGTCAAATGCTTGTCTCCTCGGATTAAGGACTGATTCTACGTTGTAAGAACCAACTTCCCATCCGAACGAGGTTAGGTCCCTATAATTGGCGCCGTCTGTGCTTTCCACCCTACAAATCTCCTTTCCTTCTTCAGCTCCTTTTATTTTCCACTTCAGCAGATTACCCTTAATGGCAACCACACGCCGTTCCAACTCAACCCAGGCAGGCCACTCCATTGACAGAATAGCTACCCAAATAGCCTTGCTATCCTAACAAGTTGCTCAGGATGAGGAGCGCCACCAGAACTAACTAAACCAGGAGCGTGAAAACCACCGCTTGGCACTAAAAACAGAGCAAAATCATCGCGTGGATGATGAAAACAGATAGAACAGAGCAATCGACGAACTGAGCAACACCATCCGAGAGCAGCATAGATTACAGTCCTTGGAACCTGTTTGCCCGTCCCAGGTACCAGACCCATCGCGCGCCTCTGCTCGTGCCCACCATGGGCCTTCGCCAAACCTCGAGATACCTCCCTTTCACACCGGTGCCAAAGGTTTTCCCCGTATTATCCCCCCAAACCCGTTCCATTCCCCTCGGGATTCACCCCACAGAAGACTCTTCAGACTCAACCCTCCGCTCCTCCATACACCCCAGACGCCGTCCTGCTCGGGAACGGCTCGGCGAACGCAGTGCGGATTTTATATCATAGACTCGACCTCATAGCCTTCGAATTCATCAATCTCCCCCACATCCTTCATATGTTATACAACAGGACATCGACCACAAAATATAACCCATCATCCATGTTAGCACGAGCCCCGCCACAAACTCTTGAAGCCACTTCAATAACCCAATCTGCCCCAAACTTTTGGGTATAGAAATACCCTCCAACTTTCGTACCCCCAAACTCAGCAAATACCGTAACACAGACCCCAAATCCCACATCCTCTAATTCCAAAACTCCCTGAGCCTCTACTCTACGGCTGACTACCTATTATGTCGCCTTTTTCCAACGAGCCTTACTGATGACCCCCTTCGATGGTACCACAATCTTCCAAATGGCTCGATTCGTAACTTCGAGCAACTTTCATACCTTTTCATTGCCCATTTTTCCTTTAACAAAGGCAGAGAGGTCAGAGTTGACGCTCTCTTCAATTTTAAAAAATCTGGCAGTGAAACCCTCGAAGCCTTCACCAGAAGATTCCTCGACGAATCCCGGAAAATTGAAAATCTTGACTGCTCGAATGTTATTTTGGCATATTCGAATGCCCTGCCCGACCACAGCCGAGTAAAAGAGTATCTAGTCCTCCACAAACCAAAAATACTCGAAGAGATGCTCTCGAAGGTCAATGGCTATATTAATCTCGAACGCCTCCAAGAGTCTCGCAAACAGAGCCAGCCTTCGCAAATAGTAAACTTCAATAAACCTCGGCAACACCCCCACCCTGCTCCCGCATCCCTGATCGCTCCTGTCTCACAGGGGACTGAGAGCCGCAAGCGCCCCAATATTGATAACAGCACCGAAGCTCGCAAGAAGCGATCAAGGCCTGTTTTGCATGTACTCACTGCCCCCCTCAACACCCTTCTACCACACATACAGGTAGACCCCATTTAGCATATCCCTTTCCCCATCGAAGTTAGACCAGGCGAACCTTACCGCGCCAACCATAAGTGCAACTGTCACCATACCAATAAATGCTTCGCCCTTCAAGGCTCCCTTGAACTTATTTTTAGATCAGGACGTTTGGACCAGTATATTGCTGATCTTCCAAGCTACTTCGATGGGTCCTACCTCAAATCTCTATCCACCCCTACTACTAAACAAGCTGAGGTGCATATCTATAGATTCAAGTTGATCGAAGTTAACAACATGGATAGTGGACATTCTAAGAGTAAACGAAAGCGAGTTGAAGAATGTCACAAGTTCACCTATCAAGAGAAATTTCCTACCCTTATGCCAGAATCAAGCAGTCACCCTCGACTCAAAGGTATCTCTTTCATCGACTGTGACACTTCACACATTCATTTCCCCCATTCCGATCCATTAGTCATCATGATCAAGATTGAGAACCTCATCTTCCATACAATGATCGTAGTTACTGGGAGTGCAGCTGATGTCCTCTTTCTCCAAACAATCCAAACCATGAAAAAAATAGACCTCATAACCACTGTCAACATCGAACTAAAAGGTTTCAACAGATTGACAGAAGTCACTGTTGGCCGTATCAGCCTACCTGTCACTACAGGCCCTATTACCCTTTAAACCAACTTCATCATCATTAACAAGAAGTCTGAATACCTCGGTATACTTGGATGAGATTGGCTTCACGCCATGCGAGCTATATCTTCGACCTACCATCAGACCATTTGATTTAGCAATCACGAGGGTACTTGGAATTTTAAAGGCTCTCAACGCCTTGCCCTCTCCTGCGAGCACCCAGAGATCGAACAAACCCAAAAACTTGTCAGGCGCCCATAGCAATCACAACATCTTTCTATCCCCTCGACTTTGACAGATACTACCCCATCTATCGAACCTACTGTTTATATTAAACTCGACTGTCCTGGTCGAGGTACATTTCTCGAAACCTTCCTCAATGAATCAGAGCACCTCAATCTTTTTGAGTTCCTTTGAACAAACAAAGACATCTTCGCCTGAACATTTTGTGAGATGCCTGACATCGACCCCAGCCTGGCCTGCCATCACCTCGATCTCCTCCCCTATTCCTCAGCAGTAAAACCAAAGAAGCGTACACTGGCACCACGACTTCGCGAAGCCGTAAACCTCGAAGTAGACAAGCTCATAGCTGCAGGCTTTATCAGAGAAGTGAAGTATGAAGACTGAATATCAAACATTGTAGCAGTTCCTAAGAAGAATGGCAAAATCTGAATTTGTGTCGACTTCACAGACCTTAACAAGCACACACCAAAGGACAGATTCCCCCTCCCAACTATCTCAGTACTCCTCGATGCCACTACTGGACATGAGCGCCTATCCCTGATGGACGCGGCTTCGGGTTACAATCTGGTACCCCTCCTCCCCGAAGATCATCTTAAAACTTCATTTATAACTGAACAAGGCCTTTACTGTTTCAGGGTTATGCCCTTCGGCCTTAAAAATGTCGGTGCCACCTACCAACGCCTTGTTAATATCATGTTCAAACACTTGCTTTGCAATTCTGTCAAAGTCTATCCCGATGATATGTTATGCAAAAGCCTTCAGAAACACATCCATATCCAAGACCTCTTAGAAATCTTCTCGATACTTCACACATATAATATGAAACTCAACCCAGATAAGTGCCAATTTGGCGTGTCATCCGGAAAAAATTTGGGTCACCTTATCAGTAAATGCGGGATAGAGATAAACCCCACCCACATTCGAGCCCTCATAGACATGCCTTCGCCCAAAACCAAGAAAGACGTCCAAAAAGTGGTGAGCAGGATAGCAGCCTTTAATCGTTTCATTTCCAAATCCTCATATCGATGTGCCTGGCTCTTTTCCCTCTTACGCGATCTAGGCATCCACAAAGCAAAAAAGAAAAACAATCCTGAGACCGACTAGACCCCTGAGTACGAACAAGCCTTCGGTGAACTCAAAACTTATCTTTGCCATCCACCAATCATCAGTACACCTATCAAAGGCGAAAAACTCTCTTTATACCTTGGTGCCAATGAAACCTCTCTCAGTTCAGTGCCCATTCGACTTGATTCCAACATTGAAAAACTTGCATATTTCATCAGCAAAAACCCTAACCCCCGCAGAAACTCGATATTCAAAAATTAAGCGCTTACTCCTCACACTTGTCTATTCAGCCCGTAAGCTCAAACCATATTTTCAGGCTCATCCCATCCGTGTTATTACCGGTTATCCTCTTCGAGAGATACTAAGCAAAAAAAAAGTCTAGACGAGTGCAACAGTGGTCAGTATACCTTGGCAAACACGACATTACATTTGAGAGGCAAATATCCTTGAAAGGCCAAGCAGTAGCAGATTTTCTAGCTGACTTCCCGGTCGAAGATGTCGACTGGGAAGAACACGAAGATGATCTATCAGAAGATCAAACCAGAATAGTAGATCCCTGGGACCCTCTCATTGGCTGGCATTTATTCACAGGCGGATTAGCAGGACCTCATGGCTCAGGCATTGGTATTATCTTGGTAACACCCACTAATGACCGCAAAGAGAAAGCTGTCAAACTGGCCTTCGAATGCTCTAATAATGAAGCAGAGTATAAAGCCTTGTTCTACGGCCTCGACCTCTTACTCGACCTTGACATTTCCAAGCTGGCAGTCTTTACAGATTCCCAACTCGTTCAGAAACATTACACAGGAGAAAATCAAGCTAACGGTCGCATGGTTGAGTACGCTCTCTTTGTGCGACAGCGCATGGACCGGTTCCCCGAAAAATCCACAATCCCACATTACCCTCGAAGAGAAAATAGACATGCATATGCCCTCGCCTACATTGCAGCTATGCTCGGACAATCAAAATCTCGGACACTCCATATCGAAGTATACGAACCCCCAAGTATCGACCAGATGGAAATCAATACCATCAATACTGGGGGCGAGAGTCACGATCCAGACGATTGGCGAACACCGTTTCTTCATTACTTCAGCAACGCCACTCTCCCAGATGATCCCAAAGCCAAACGGTCCTTGCTAGAAAACTCCCGTAGATATACTATCCACAAAATCTAACTACATCAAAAATCCCAAATGGCATCCTCCTTCGATACATATTCCAAGCCGAAGCCTCTCAAACCTTAACGAAACTTCATGAAGGAACCTGCAGTGCTCATACTGCTGGCCATTCTATGGCCCTTCGAGCTGTTATCCAAGGATAATTTTGGCCCGGTATGAAAAAACAAGCTTCAGACTACGCAAAATACTGTGACAAATGCAACCGTCACACTCATGACATCCATTTCCCCTCTCAAGACCTCCACTTCAGTCAAGTTTCCTGGCCATTCAAAAGATGGACCATCGATCTCATTGGACCCTTCCCAAAAGCTTCGGGTAGTAGAAAAAACATCCTCGTCACAACCGATACCTCTAGGCCGAACCAGAGAAGAAGAAATTGTCAAATTTTTATGGGAAAACATCATCACTCGTTTTGGCTGATAGACCAACACATCTTTTAACACAAAAGTTTCGACCCTTCAACCGAATACAGTCACAAACTTCGACCATTCAGCGATCTCATGCTTACAGATAAAGTTTTCAGCTTCAACGCGGTTTACCTTTCATTTTGACAAAGACATTTTTATCTTCGACCTACACAAATAATTCATTTCGACAACTGTATTATCCCTTCAATACCCCAAATTTTAAATCATATATAATTATTAGTGCGCATAGTTTGACAAAGCAAGTTATCAACAAAAATCATTTTCATTCAACAACTCAGGCAACATTACAGGCTTTATTCAAAAAAATGAAGAGAAAAGAAGGAAGAAAAAAGGAAAGCAACAACAAGAAAGCATACAAGAGGAAACCCTATTTGTTGACGGGTTGCTTCTCTTCAGCAATGACTGCTGCATCTTCATCCTCCTGGTCCACTATATCCTCCGTGAAGCCTTTGAGAAGAGATAGCCGATGGCCGGGAAATGGCCCTATCATCTGCACTATTACCCACCAGTATGGGAAGGGCATGTCATAGAGTGGTGCCCCAGGTTCTGCTTTAATAAGGTCTAGCATTTCAGTATCAATATCATCCTCTATTCCGAACCTCCGTTGAAGACCCAGCAAGGCCTCCTGGATTATCCTGACCCTCATCGCCGCTTGATCCCCTTGAACCGTTACGTTTTCAGCCATGTTGATCAACAAACAAAGCAGTAGATAGAGAGAGAAAGTTGCAGGAAAGATGAAGAAATTCCCTCCAGCCTATCTCCTTTTATACCTACAAACCCACCACAGCTTTTCCTCTTCCATAACCGAATTAATTGTAGCCTTCAATTCCCATCCTCGAAAAGTCAGCAAACAAACTTCCCAGGTATAACTGATTCATCGGTACATGCATTCAAACCTCATTCCCGAGGACTCCTAGTCGAGAATACCTCCTGCGTCGAGCATTCGATCATCATTACCTTTGATCATATCATTATACATCGCGCCTATAAGAGTAATCTCCTACACTACCAGTCAGAAACAGTAATATAGGTACGCAAAAATATTTTGTCCATTCCAAACATCCGCTCAAACAAACAAATTACATTTCTACAACCATCCCAAAAAAAAAAAAAACACCTACATAGAAAAAACAAAGACATGAAAAGATACAAAGATAACCTCATCAACCATTGGTCCTACTACCAAAAGGTCCTGCTTTAGTGGTCAAATTTTGCTCCTTGATGATTTCCTCCACACAGACAAGACTATCGGCCAGAGCCATCAGAAAGAGATAGTGTCTCTCAGCGGTCATAAAATGGAACCTTAGCTGGTCCCAAAGATTGGAATAAGAATCACCATTGAATAACTCCGCAGGTCCTACCCCCACAAGCTCGGGCATGACCCAATTCAGATCATGCTGCCCAAAAAACTTCATATGCAGTTTCGCCATCTTCTTCCCCACACGACGGTTACGAGCAAAACCCATCCTTTTCTGGTAACGCGTGTTTGGCGTGGTATTTATTCAAATGCTCAGAAGCAGAAGAAAGAAGCAGAAGAATACTGTAAATGGAAGAAGATACAGCACCCCTATACAATAACTCATCTTTATAGCCTTCATTTCATTTATTACCCTATAACCACCTACATTTCTTAAAAACTGTCTTTTATTACCTACCCGGAAACCAACAGTCAACCTGCTCAAATCGTAAGACCAAACAGTGTTCTTAGCAAATACCTCTCCACTTGGCATCGAGACCTTCGCTGAGAGGAGGCAAATATAACAGCCTACTCGTAGCCTTCGACTGGCAGTCATAGCCCACTTCACATCCTACTCGAATGTATCAAAGCCTACTCAATCTTTAAAATAGACTCCCCAGAGATCCCCCGAAGACGAAGCTTCGACATCAGACAAAGCTTCGAGAACGAACTATTATACTATAGCAGAAATCCTTTGACCTTACTAACACACGATCAAAGCAGGATAAGACAGACAATCATCTCATTAGATTAGATGGTGCATTAATTGGCCCGTGCAGCTACAGTGACAGGTCCAACCACCGTGCCATTAAGAGACATCATCAATAAATGTTGTAATGACAGTACCGACATGACTGGCACCCATAACTCGCCAGGATTTCCTGACAGTAATCATGTAAACCTGACCCATATTTGGTGACTCAGCTGCCTGTATCTCTATAAATAGGGGAGAAGGGAAACCAAGGAGAGGAGAAAAAATCATCTCCAACCCCTTGAATTTTACCATCGACCACACAGATACTCTGTACTCGAACCCCGTTATTTACTCTTTAGTAATACGATTTGTCTTAAAAAACCTCATCAGAGGTCGTAGAGAGTTTAATTTGGGCCTCTACGCAAGTATTTGTCCATAGTTAGATCTTACTTTAGGTTAAATGCTTGTCTTCTCAGATTAAGAACTGATTCTACGTTGTAAGAACCAACTTCCCATCCGAACGAGGTTAGGTCCCTACAGCTGGTGATAATAGGTATGTGGTGTGCTTGGAAGTAGGGTCTGAGCTTTCAGGATTTGTAGACAAGCGTAAGGAGCATTCGTTCGAGTTTGGTATATCATGTTTCTGCCGGGGTCAGAGTCTTACTTATGAAGTATACAGGTCTCTCGATACCTGTTTCTATTCGATAAGGATCGAGCTATTAGAAGTCTCGGGGACCGTAAGATATAAGGTAAGCATTTTTCCTTCGACCGGGGTACTCGTGGCAGGTGGTTGGCCAAGTTATGTTTTGAGTTCAAGAAAAGCTTGCTCGCATACAAGTATCCAGTAAACTTTGGGGTTTCTCTTTTTGGCCTTATGAATGTCTCGGTCGCATAAGATGGAGAATAGCCAAGCGAAGCGGTCAGAGAATTTTGAAATAAAGTGGTTAAGGGCGGCTATTTTTGCCGGTGACCTTTTGGACATCTTTCTTGGTTCGGGGAAAGGGCATATCAACGAGGGCACGAATTTGTGTAAGGTCGACCTCGATGCCTCGTCTGGGTTTAATTTCATGTGGTAGGATCGAAGGATTGAGAAAACTTTGGTCAGGTCATGTATGTGGGTATATTTATAGAGGCTCGTGCAAAAAATATCATCGATATATACTTCAACCGATTTGCCCAACAAAGGTTTAAACATGGTGGTAACAAGGCGCTGGTAAGTGGTACCTATATTTTTGAGTCCAAAAGGCATCATATTAAAATACTAAAGCCCATATTCTGTGGTAAAGGAAATTTTAAGTTGGTCATCAGGAGAAGGGGTACCTGATTGTAACCCAAAGCCGTATCCATCATAGATAGGCACTCATGGTCGGCTGTAGTATCCAGAAGTACTGAAATAATTAGAAGAGGGAAGTTAACCTTCGGCGTGCGTTTGTTAAGATCGATAAAATTGAGGCAGATTCAGATCTTGTCATTCTACTTGTGGATAACAACAATGATCAAGATCTAATCGGCGTACTTGACTTCTCTTATAAACCAAACGGCTAGGAGTTTTTTGACCTTGAGGTTCACTACTTCTCGAATCCTCAGGGCCAAAGTACGTTTCTTCTATTTTACAGCTATAGATTTGGGATGAGGTCAAGTTGATGGAAGGCCAGGGTGGGGTCAACGTTGGGAATCTCGTAGAACGCCCAAGTGAAGACATCCTTGTTGGCTCAAAAAATAATGGTGAGTTCGTGGCTTTCGACGGTGTCCAAAAAATTGCCAAAGAATGTACCTCAAAAAAGGCCGTCGAGTTCGACATAAACTGTAAGTTCGATAGGTATAGTAAAAGAGGTCGAGGTGGTGTGGAGAGAGTGGTACAGTGATTGCTATGGCTTCACCAGTTTCCTGGTAAGGTCAATTTTGGGATGCTCGTACGAGCGAGCTAAGCGTTGGGAGCCTTTCATGTTCCATGTACCACATGTGTTAGTGAAACGTAATATTTGGCGGTAGGTAGAAGGTATGGCTTTCATAGCATGGAGCCAATCATACCCTAGAATGCCAAGATATTCAGATTTCTTATCGATTACAAGAAAGCTGGTTTGAAGGGTAAAAGGGTCAATGGTGACAGGGAGGCTTGGTCGGCCGATGAAGATCTTTGTGGAGACATTAAAACCTTTGAGTTTAACGTTGGCATGTGTAATAAGATTTATTTTTTCATAGCGTGGACGATTTGGAGGAAGTACGTCCGCTGCACTGCCTGTATCGATGAGCATCGTATAGAGGACGAGGTGCTTAACTTTAATCGTAATGACTAAGGGATCGGAATGGGGTAAACAAATGTGAGATGTGTCATAATCGATGAAGGATATACCTTCGGGTCGAGGGCGGAGGCTAGACTCGGGTAGAAGGACTGGGAGTTTCTGCTGATAGGTAAGCTTACAACACTTTTCGACCCATTTTGCCTGCTTCGGGTGTGGCCACCGTCGATGTTATTGGCTTTTATTTGGTGGAGTTGGAAGATATGTACCTCGGCTGGGCCGGTATTCAAAGCGGGTTGGGGATTATAGTATGACCCGTCATGGTAGCCAGGAAGATCGACAACATATTGGTTCAATCGTCCGGCTTTAAGAATCATTTTAAGTGAACATTGCAAAGTGTAGCACTTGTTTGTAGGATGACAATTACATTTGGGGATTTGGTAGTAGGGATCGTCCTTTCTGACCTCGATGGGGAAGGGAGTACGCAAGATAGGATTAACATGGATAAGTATGAGAAGGGTACTGATGGGGGCAGTGAGTTTAGGTAGAACAGGCATGGGATGTTTTTTGTGGGGTTCAGATGATTAAGAGCCGAAGTGGGGGCATTTGCAGTCGTCGGTCTCTTGAGAAACGGGACTGACCATAGGTGTATTTAGGGGTCGAGGTTTGCTATGGTTGGTGGTCAAGGCTTGTCCCTGGCGATTAGATTCGTGGAGATGTTCGAGGTTGATATATCCATTGACTTTGGATAGCATCTCCTCGACGGTTTGTGGCTTTTGGAGGACGATATACTCCTTACCGCGGATGCGGTCAGGCATGGCATTGGAGTAGGTGAGGACAACGTTCGCGCAATCGAGGTTTTTGACTTTGCACTATTCATCGAGGAAATGTTTTGTAAGGTTTTCAAGCGCTTCAGTAGGTGACTTTCAGAAGTTGAAAAGGGCATCTACCCGGACTTCACAGTCTTTATTGATGGCGAAATGGGAGATGAAAAGATTCAAAAGCTATTTGAAACTTTGGATAGAGCCATTAGGGAAGCTGTGGTACCACTTTAGAGAGTTGTCGGTAAGACTGGTGGGAAACATGTAATACAAGATGTGATTGGTTGTGGAGTGCAGGCTTAGAGCATTCTGAAACTCGAGGGCATGAGATTGTGGTTTGGTAGTACGGTATTTGCAGATTTTAGGGGCATTGAAGTATGGTGGCACCTCGTCATCGAGGAGTTTCTGGCATATGGGGTTATTTAATCGACTTCACGAGTTCGGGGTGGGACTCACGCTAATACGAATGGTGACATTAATATTTTGGTCGAGTTCTTGTTGTGTGAGGTAGGAATGTCGAGGAGGAGAATGTTGGGGTCACTGGTGGTAAGGCTACATGTTAGGGGTGTGTTTAGCGCTACATTCTTCAAGGCGTTCTCGAGCAAGGCACCGTGTGGGGTGTCGAGAGGTTCGAAGGGTAGGTTCGGACGAATCCTCAATAAAGGGGACACCAAGATGGATAGAACCGGTGGGCACCATGGTGAGGGTACCTTCGACACCAAGGTAGACCAGAGGGACCTCGAGTTGGCCGGGGTAGGGCTCGAGGCGTGCACGGGCTGAGACGCGCAAGGGGGCGGGTACTCAAGTACGCATAAGAGCGTCTTAGGTTTAGACTTGTTGAAGTTCGCGAACGGTATGACACAGTTTATCCAGGGCTCGGTATTGTCTATCATTATCGTCAAAATGGCGCTGCCGTTCAGCCTTGAGTTCCTGCTGACGATCCTCACGCTCAATGCTTATCTGATTAGTGTGGCGCATGATGAACGCGTAATTATGACATTATGAATATACCCGAACATATATTTTAGTCGTCCCTTATATTTAATTTTGGGTATTTATGTACGTTTGTTTGATTGCAGCTATTCGTGATGGATATTTGAAGCTAAGCTCTTAAAGTCAAGTAAAAGTATCTCCAGCAGTTCATTGCACAAAAAGTCAAAGATACAATATATTTGGCCTCAAGATTGAATAAATATATACACAAATATTCTTGGAGAATAATATCAAAGAATATATTGCATCCAAGATCCTTGAAGATATTTTATATTGAAGATATATGCAAGAGTTTCCACGAAGAAAGATCTCTACATCACTTAAGGGAATTATATGCAAGAATCTTAGGTGATTGCTTGTAAAATTAGAAGATATTTTTGTGAAAATAATTTTTACAATTTAATGCATAGTTTCTAAATTTGGGTTCCTTGTCCTATAAAAGGAACCCTTCCCCCCATTGTAATTGGGGATGTCATATTAGAGCAAGTTTAGAAGAAATAAAGTTAGTTTTATTTAATTATCTTCTTCTTCTCTTTTAGTTTAATTTTTATAATGCCTTCATTAATTGTTAATGCGATGAAGTTCGAGATGAGCGCCTAATCTCCTAGCTAAGGCTAGGATGAGGCTTCTTCTTAGATGAGCAATAGTTATTATTAATTGGGTTCTAATTAGTTTTCTCTTAGTACCTTATGATTGATAAGTTAACGAATCATATTGAAGGTTTGACCATAGCTTCGGTTTAGTGTCCGATAACTTTGGATACAAATAAGTACTACTAACTGTAGACTTGATTTGAAGATCTAAACAAGAGGCAACACTAGAGAGCTCACTCAAGCCTAGCCATGGTTGAGTTGATAATTCTCTAAGACACTCTTCACCTTCACTTAAAAGCATAACCACTAAATTCTTGACCATAGATTTAGTGGTTTATTTTACAACATCGTATGCGCCTTAACACGAACATATGATGGGTCAAGATATTTGGATCTATCAATATATCGATTACTACTTTGAAAGGTAGAGGCAAAGTCTGAACCTTAGTTCTCTCCCTCATTAAGTTTTATAATTAGTTTTTATTTATTCTTCTTAGATTTATCTCTTATAAAATTGTAATTTGGCCTATAAAGTATTTGTTTTCTCAAACCTCCTTGAGGATTTGATCTCACTCATCCGCGCAACAATTCAACAACCTTACTTTGAGCGGGTATTTTGCAAGAGGCTTTAAAAACCTCTTATCAGCGCTCCTCGGCTTGAACAAATTATTGGCAAATGAGGGCAAATTGGGTAGCGATGCCGTCGATGGAGTTGCCAACAATGGCAGAGGTGTAATGAAGGGTGGGGCCATTGAATATGGCTATAAGGTAAAAGAAAAAGCGATTAGAGATGGTGGGTATAGTACAGATGGCGCCAAATTTTGGGGCGCAATTTCGTAGACAGGATATCATACTCTTACACCTTGAGGCTTACTTTTGACTAGAGGTTTTAACTAATATATATGACATAAATAAGAAATATTACTGTGTTAATATACTTGCGTGGACTCCGTGAATTGGCATTCTCCACGACCTCTAGTGAGGATTTGAATAGAAGATGGTATATATAGATTTGTGCTACAACTTGAATCAAGTGAAGTTAATAAGTGCTCGAATATGATATTGGAAGAGGTTTAGGCATAGTTCTTCTAACCCCTTCATAGTGTTTCATTTTTCCTATTTATAGGAGATAGGAAATGGTGAGTTACCATGTGAGGTCAGTTTAAATGTATATCTTTTCGAGCAACTGTCCTGCATGTGAAGTCGGTTCTGACACTGTGGCTGTCTGGCAGCTTATTTTCACTGTTCTGTCTGGTGAGCTGGCTGTCAGGTATGTCTCTTTGGAACTGGTGCTGAGTTCTGGTATTGACCGTCTGTCTTTGGCTTTAACTATAGTAGTTAGCTTCGATGATGCCTTCGAGTGTTCAGTTAGTCATAAAAGGCTTCGTGGAATTCGTACACCTTTGGTTGCCTTGCTGGGCTTCGAGTCTCTTAGTAGACTTTGATATAGCCTTCGAGTATTCGAGTAGTCTTAGAAGGCTGTGAGTAGGCTTCTACACACTCAATTACTCTCATGAAAACTTTATGTTGCTTACAATCAAATATTTGCAATTGAATGGTGATTACAGCTATGTGTAGAGAAAGGGAAATTTTACATTGTCATATCTACGTAAGAGTTCCTTTCTACTTTCAAAGGAAGCTAGATTATCATTATCTCTGCAAAACTATTTTCCCTATACCTTGTGGATACTCTCATGGAAAAAATACCAAACTGCCTACTTCACTCAAGAGAACCACATTCCACATTAAAGTGATTTATGTGAGCATTTTCATTATCATGTCAAAAAATCCCCTTTTCTACGATCTGGAAATACGACTGGTAATCGGAAGTGAAACTGTGAAGTGCATTACAACAGCGATATAAACTTCCATTTTTTTAACACTAAAAAAATTAATTCCTTTATCGAACAAAAATCACTGCCAGTTTCATCTTTTAACAAAGGACTGAGATTAAAACAAATTATATTACAAACTCACCGTTACGCAATATACACCAATAAACTATCTCAATACCTCAAACTGTTTTGCGGTATGAATTATAAGTTCCCAATACACAATAAAACAAAACTTAGAAACTGAAGATTAAAAGGAACTAAATTTAACCATCAAACAAAAAAAGGGGTTACTTGATTAATATGAAATTAAAGGATTAGCGAGGGAGGGAAAAAGAGAGAATGAGTAATTGGGGATAAAATATGGGTGATGATATTGCCAATGGTGGTGAAAACGGGGATAAGATTTGGCGTCTACACCCCCATATATATCTTACTCCCTAACATAAGATTGAAGAAAAACCATCCCTATACCTTGGATCAAAATCAAATTGAGTTCTTCAATCTGAAATACAAATGATGAAAATTATAAAGAGAAATTGAGTAGATGAAGAAGACTAAGGTTAGGTTCATAAAGCCGCCAAAGTTTCTTGAATGAGTTTTTCATGATTTCACTACTTCTGATTATGTGGTTTAAAGAATTATTGAATCTTCACAAAAATTTGGTTAAAAATCTCCATCAAAACCTATCCATCTCTACCCACCCACAAAACCAAGTTTCACGATTCTCAATCTCAACACTTTGCACCTCTCAATCTATGAAATTCATGTGGGGTTTGTCACAATAAATCAAATTGAAATAACATCAATGAGAGAAAAAAAGAGGCCGTGATTGAGATGGTAAAGGTTTTCACAATGGGAAGGAAGACGACTTAATTGTGATAGCCAGTATGTCCCTCTTAAAATGACATTGATAGTAAGATTTATTTCTTTTAACATCACTTTGGGTAAAATGGACATTGAAATCTATTTATTAATTAATGTATCGCGGGTGGAAAACAAAAAATAAACTTTAAACTACACTATTTAAATAAATGACGCTATTCAGATGAAATTAAAGCCATACCCTCTTAGAGTATATCCTAGTATATTATTGGTCAAAAAGAAACCCCTAACCATGATCAACCCCTCAAATGAGTTGCTGGTAGCCAAGCTTCTAAGAATTGTGATCTAAAGTATCGTAGAGGTGCCAAATCCGTACCGGTCTAAAATTTAAACTAAGAGTTCTACATATCATTTGGTAAATATCCTAGTCCGTCAAAAAGAAACTCTTAACCACGATCTAGCTTCTCAAATGAGTTACCAATAACCAAGTTTTACAAAATTGCGATCAAAAGCATCAGAAAAGTATAAAATCCGTATAGGTCAAAATTACAACCAGGAGTATTGCGAGTAATTTGGTAACTATTCAAGCATGTTGTTAGTTTAAAATAAACTCCTAATCATGATCCAACCTCTCAAACGAGTTGTCGATAACTAAGCTTCTCAAAATTGAGATCTAAAGCATCGGAGAGGTGTAAAATCCGTATCGGTCTTAAATTCAAACTGGGAGTATTGCAAGTCATTTGCTAACAATCCTAGCATGTTGTCGATTGAAAAGAAGCTCTTAAGTCTAGCCTCTTAAGTGAGTTACCGGCAGCCAAGAATCGCAGAATTGTGATCAAAAGAATCGACGAGGTACCAAATTTGTACCGGCCAAAACTTCAAACTAGGAGGATGGCGAGTCCTTTGGTAACTATCCTAGGATGCTGTCAGTCTAGAGGAAATTCTTAACCACGATACAAACTCCCTTACGAGTTGCAGGTAGCCAAGCTTCTCAGAATTACAATCTAAAGCATCGGAGAGGTATAAAATCCGTACCAGTCTAAAGTTGAAACTGAAAGTTTAGCAAGTCTTTTAGAAACTATCTTAGTATGTGGGATTTCGAAAAGAAACTCTTAGACATGATCCAACCTCTCAAAAGAGCTATTGGAATCCAAGCTTATCAAAATTGTAATTTAAAGTATCGGAGAGGTGCGAAATCTGAGCTGCTATAAAATTCAAACCGATAGTATTGTGAGTCCTTTGGAAACTATCCTAGCACATTGTTGGTCAAAATGAAGCTCTTAACCGCGATCCAACCTTTCATAAGAGTTGCCGGTAGCGAAGCTTTTAAGAATTGAGATCTAAAACATCGGAGATGTGCAAAATCCATACCGGTTTAAAATTGAAACCGAGAGTTTTGAAAGTCTTTTGGCAACTATCCTAGAATTTGGAATTCCATAAAGAAACTCTTAACCATGATCCAGCCTCTAAGAAGAGTTGTCGGTGGCTAAGTTTATCATAATTAAGATCTAAAGCATCAGAAAGGTGCAAAATCTGTACCGGTCTAAAATTCAAACTGGAATTAATCCTAGTCATTTGGTATTTATCCTATTGTGTTGTGGGCAGAAAAGAATCTATTTAACATGATCCAAGATCTTAAAGGAGCCAACAGTAGCCAAGCATCTCAGAATTGCGATCTAAAGCATCGAAGATGTGCAAAATCCTACTGGTCAAAAATTTAAGCCGAGAGCTTTATGATTCTTTGGGCAACTATCCTTGCGCGTTGTCGATTGAAAAGAAACTCTTAACCACGATCTATCCTCTCCAACAAGTTGTCGGTAATAAATCTTCTTAGAATTACTATCTAAAGCATCAGAGAGGTACAAAATCAGCACCAGTCTAAAATTTGAACTGACAATATTGTGAGTCATTTGGTAACTATCATAGCATGTTGTTGGTCAAAAAGAAAATCTTAACCACGATCGAAAATCACAAATGGGTTACTGGTAGCCAAGCTTTGCAGAATTGCGAGCTAAAGTATCGGAAAGGTACGAAAGCCATATCGGCATAAAATTGAAACTGAGAGTTAAGTGAGCCTTTTGGTAACTATCCTAGTGTGTGGTATGCCAAAATGGAGCTCTTAGCCATGATCCAACCTCTCAAAAGAGTTGTTGGTGTTAAAGCTTATCGAAATTACGATCTAAAACATCGTAGAGGTACGAAATCAAGACCATCTAAAATTTAAACCAGGAGTGGTGCAAGTTATTTAGTAACTACCTTAGTATGTTGTCATTTAGAAAGAAACTCTAAGCCACAATCCAGCTCTCAAATGAGTTGCCAGTAGCTAAGCTTCTAAGAATTGTGATCTAAAGCATCGGAGATGTGTGAAATCTGTACCGGTCTAATATTGAAGCCGAGAGTTTTTTTAGTCTTTTGATAACAATCATAGCATGTGGGATGCCGTAAAGAAATACTTAACCATGATTCAACCTTTCATAAAAGTTGTCGGTACCCAAGCTTACCGCAATTGCTATCTAAAGCATCAGAGAGGTACAAAATCTGTGTAGTTCTAAAATTCAATCCGGGAGTATTGAGAGTCATTTTGAACCTATCTTAGCATATTGTCAGATGTAAAAAATCTCTTAAACTAGATCCAAGCTCTCAATCGAGTCGACGGTAGCCAAGCTTCTCAAAATTGTGATCAAAAGCATCGGAGAGGTGCGAAATCCTACAGGTCTAAAATTTAAACCAATAATTTTGTGAGTCTTCAAAAAGAAACTACTAACAATGATCTAGCCTCACAAAAGAGTTGCCGGTAACCAAGCTTATTAAAATTGCGACCAAACGCATAAAAAAAGTACAAAATTTGTAATGGTTTAAAATTCAAATCGGGATAGCTTTTAGTCATTGTTCTTGCACATTGCCAATCGAAATGATGTTCTTAACCATGATTAAACTTCTTAAATGAGTTGTTGGTAGCCAAGTTTCTCAAAATTGCGATCTATAGTATCGGAGAGGTGTGAAATCCGTACCAATCTAAAATTTGAACCAAAAGTTTTGTGAGTCATTTTGGTAATTATCCTAGTATGTGGGACTTTGAAAATTAACTTTTACCATGATCCAGCCTCTCATAAAAGTTGTCGGTAGCCAAGCTTATCAAAATTACGATCAAAAGCATCGGAGAGGTACGAAATCTATACCGGCCTAAAATTCAAAGAGGAAGTGATTAGAGTCATTTTGTAACTATTCTAGCATGTTGTCGGTCAAAAAGAAACTCTTAACCAAGATCCTAAATCTCAAATGAGTTCCCGGTAGACAAGCTTCTAAGAATTACAATCTAAAACATCAGAGAAGTACAAAATCCGTACCGGTCTTAAATTGAAATCTAGATTTTAACGAGTCTTTTGCTAACTATCCTAGTGTCTGGGATACCGAAAAGAAACTCTTAGCCATGATCCAACCACTCAGAAGGGTTATCAGAATCCAAGATTATCTGAATTAAAATCTAAAATATCGGAGAGATACGAAATCTGTACCAGTAAAAAATTCAAATTGAGAATTTGGCGAATCTTTAGGTAACTATCATAGTACGTTATCAGTCAAAAAGAATCTCTTAACCATGATCCAACCTCTTAAATGAGTTACGGGTACCTGTGTTTCTCAGAATTGCAATCTAAAGCATCAGAGAGGTACAAATTTTGTAAAAATCTAAAATTCAAACCAGGGGTATTGCGAGTCATTTTGTAACTCTCCAAGAACTTTTTTGGTTAAAAAAAAATCTTAACCACAATCCAGCATATCAAACAAGCTATCGGGAGCCAAGTTCCTCAGAATTAAGATCTAAAACATCGGGGAGGTGCGAAATCTGTACCGGGCTTAAATTTAATCCGAGAGTATTTCAAATCATTTGGTAATAATCCATGCATATTTATGATCAAAAAGAAACTCTTAACCACGATCCAAAATCTCAAATGAGTTGCCCATAGCCAAGCTTCTCAGAATTTCTATCTAAAGTATCAGAGAGGTGCATAAACTGTACCGGACTAAAATTAAAACTGAGAGTTTAGCAAGTCTTTTGGTAACTATCCTGGCGTGTGGGATGCATAAAGAAACTCTTAGCCACAATCCATCCTCTTAGAAAAGTTTTTAGAATTAAAGCTTTTTAGAGTTGCGATCTAAACCATCGAAGAAATACGAAATCCTACCTACCTAAAATTCAAACTGTGAGTTTTACGAATCTTTTCAAACTATCTTAGCATGTAGTCTGTTGATAAGAAACTCTAAACCACGATCCATGATCTCATACGACTCACCAATATCCAAGTTTCTCTTAATTGTGATCCAACCTCCCAAACGACTCACCGGTTGCCACGTTCCTCAGAGTTGCAATCTAAAGCATTGGAGAGGTACAAAATCTATATCAAACAAAAATTTAATCTGGCAATATTACAAGTCCTTTGGTAACTACCCTAACATGTTGTCCTTTGGTAACTCTTAAGCATGATCTTAAATCTCAAATAAGTTGTTTATATACAAGCTTCTCAGAATTGTAATCAAATGCATTGGAGAAGTGTGAAATCTGTACTGGACTAAAATTTCGATCGAAAGTGTTGCGAGTCATTTAGTAACAATCTTAACATTTTATCAATAAAAATAAACTTTTAACCACGGTCCACCTCTCAGATGAGTTTCCGGTAGCCAAGCTTCTCAGAATTGAGATCTAAAGCATCAAAGAGGTGTAAATCTATTTCGGTCTATAAGTCACGCCAAGAGTGTTGTGAGTCCTTTGGTAACTATCCCAATATGTTGTCAGTCGAAAAAAAAACTCTTAATTATGATCCACGCTATCAAACCAATTGTCATTTGCTAAGCTTCTTAGAAATTAAATCAAAAGCATTGGAGAGGTACAAACTCCGTATCGATCTAAATTTCAAATTGGGAGTGTTGCGAGTCATTTGGTAACTATACTAGCTTGTTTTCGATAAAAAAAACTCTTAACCATGATCCAACCTCTAAAATGAGTTGCCGATAGACAAGTAATCAAAATTACGATCTAAAGTATCGAAGAGGTGCGAAATCTGTACCAATTTAAAACATAAACCAAGAGCTTCTTAAATCCTTTGATAGCTACCCTAGTGTGTGGGACATCGAAAAGAAACTCTTAACCATGGTCCAACCACTCAAATGAGTTCTCAGTAGCTAAGCTTCTCAAAATTGTGATATAAAAGAATCGAAGAGCTGGAAAATCAGTACCACTCTAAAATTCAACCCTGGAGTATTGTGAGTAATTTGGTAACTATCCTAGCATATTTTTGGTAAAAAAAAAATTCTAAACTGCGATCCAACCCCTCAAACGAGTTATCGGTAACAAATCTTCTCATAATTTTGATCTAAAGCCATCGTAGAGTTAGGAAATTTACACCGCTTTGAAACATAAACCAAAAGTATTGCGATTCATTTATAAACTATCCTAGCATTTTATATGTCGAAAATGAACTCTTTGGCACAATCCAACCTATTAATTGAGTTATTGGTAACCTAGCTTATCAGAATTGCGCTATAAAGCATTGGAAATGTGCGAAATCTATACCGGTCTAAAATTTAAAATGGGGATGTTGAGAGTCATTTAGTAACTATCCCATCATGCTATTAATCAAAACAAAACTTTTAACCAAGATCCAAGGCTCTCATACGAGTGGCCGATAGCCCAGCTTCTCATAATTGCGATCTAAACCATCACAGAGGTACGAGATCCATATCAGTCTAAAATTCAAGCGGATCATTTGGTAATTATGCTTGCTTGTGGGGCATTGAAAAGAAACTTGAACCACGATCCAACCTTTTAGCTGAGTTTTTGGTTGCCAAGCTTATCAGAATTACGATCAAAATCATCGGAGATGTACAAAATCAACACCTGTCTAAAATTTAAACAAGTAGAGAATTGCGAGTCATTTGGTTACTATCCTTACATGTGGGATGTCGAAAATAAAACTCTTAACCACGATCAAACCTCTCAAATGAGTTGCCCGTGCTTCTTAGAATCGTAATTTAATGTATCGAAAGGGTGTAAAATCCATACCGGTCTAAAATTCAAATAGGAGTGTTGGGAATCATTTGGTTACTATCTTGGCCTTTTATCGGTTAAAAAAAACATCTTAACCACATACTAACCTCACAAACGAGTTGTTGGTAGCCAAGCTTCATGGAATTGTAATCGAAAGCATCAATGAGATACGAAATCCTTACCAGTATAAAATTCAAACCCAGAGTTCACTAGTAATTTGGTAACAATCCTAGCATGTGGGATGTCAAAAATAAACTCTTAACCGCAATCCAGCCTCTCAAAAGTGTGGCCAGTAGCTAAGCTTTTAGAACTGCGATTCAAAGCATTACAGAGGTGTAAAATCCTTACGGTCTAAATTTCATACCTGGAGTAATGTGAGTTATTTTGTAGCTATCCTAGCATGTTGTTGGCCAAAAAGAAAATCTTAACCACAAGCCAACAACTCAAATGAGCTACCGGTATCCCGGCTTCTCAGAATTGTGATCCAAATTATCAAAGAGCTACGAAATCTGTATCGGTTTAAAATTCAAACTAAGAGTTTTGTGAGCCTTTTGGTAATTAACCTTGCTTATGGGACATTGAAAAGAAACTTTTACTATGATCCAATCTTTCAACAAAGTTGCTGGTATCCAAGCTTATAGGAATTGTGATCAAAAGCATCAGGGAGGTGTGAATCCGTGCCAGTATAAAACTCAAACTAAGAGCTCAGCGAGTCTTTTGGAAACTATCCTAGTGTATGGGATGCTGAAAATAAAATTTTAGCCAAGAACCAACCTCTCAAAAGAATTGCATATAGCCAAGCTTTTCAGACTTTCAATTCAGAGCATCGTAGAGGTGTGAAATCCGTACAAGTCTAAAATTTAAGTTGGGTGTGTGGTGAGTCATTTGCGGGGCGCTGAAAAGAAACTTGAATCGTGATCCAACCTTTTAGCAGAGTTTTTGGTTGCCAAGCTTATCAGAATTACGATCTATATCATCGAGGAGGTGTAAAATTTGTACCTGTCTAAAATTTAAATTGGGAGTATTGTGAGTCATTTGGTAGCTATCTTAGCATATAGGATATCAAAAATAAAACTCTTAACCACGATCCAGCCTCTCAAACGAGTTGCCCATAACCAAGCTTCTCTGAATCACAATTTAAAGCATCGGAAATGTGTGAAATACATACCGGTCTAAAATTCAAATAAGAGTGTTGTGAATCATTTGGTTACTATCCTAGCCTTTTGTTAGTTGAAAAAAAATTCTTAACAACATTCTAACTCTCAAACGAGTTCTTGGTAGCCAAGTTCTCTTAATTGTAATCCAAAGCATTAGAGAGGTGCGAAATCCGTACCGGGATAAAATTCAAGCCTAAAGTTTAGCTAGTCTTTTTGTAACTATCCTAGCATGAGGGATGTCAAAAATAAACTATTAACCGCAATCCAGCCTCTCAAAAGTGTGGCCGGTAGCTAAGCTTTCTGAACTGCGATTCAAAGCATTGCAGAGGTATAAAATCCTTACAGGTCTAAATTTCATACCTGGAGTATTGTGAGTCATTTGGAAGCTATCCTAGCATGTTGTTGTCCAAAAAAAAATCTTAACCACAAACCAACAACTCAAATGAGCTACCGGTAGCCCGGCTTCTCATAATTGTGATCCAAACCGTTAGAGAGCTACGAAATCCGTATCGGTTTAAAATTCAAACTAAGAGTTTTGCGAGTCTTTTGGTAATTAACCTTCTTATGGGGCATTGAAAAGAAACTTTTACCATGATCCAACCTTTCAACAGAGTTGCCGTAATCTAAGCTTATATGAATTGCGATCTAAAGCTTTGGGGAGGTGCGAATCCGTGCCGATATAAAACTCAATCTAAGAGTTCAGCGAGTCTTTTGGAAACTATCCAAGTGTGTGGGATGTTGAAAATAAAATCTTAGCCACGAACCAACCTCTCCAAAGAGTTGCATATAGCCAAGCTGTTCAGACTTTCAATTCAAAGCATCGTAGAGGTGTGAAATCCCAGCCAGTCTAAAATTCGAGTTGGGTGTGTGGCGAGTCATTTTGTAACTATCCTAGCTTTTTGTTGGTCGAAGCAAAACACTTAACTGCGATCAAGCCTCTCATACGAGTTGCCAGTATCCCAGCTTCTCTGAATTATGAATTAATCCATCATAGAGGTGTGAGATCTGTATCGGTCTAAAATTTAGGCCGATAATTTGGTAATTATCCTTGCTTCTAGGGCATTGAAAAGAAACTTGAACCGTGATCCAACCTTTCAGCAGAGTTTTTTGTTGCCAAGCTTATCTGAATTGCGATCTATATCATCAAAGAGGTGTAAAACTTGTACCTTTCTAAAATTTAAATTGAAAGTATTGTGAGTCATTTGGTAACTATCCTTGCATATAGGATGCCGAAAATTAAACTCTTAACCGCGATCTAACCTCTCAAACGAGTTGCCCATAACCAAGCTTCTAAGAATTGCAATTTAAAGCATCGAAAAGGTACGAAATCCATACCGGCCTAAAATTCAAATAAGAGCATTATGAATCATTTGGATACTATCCTAGCCTTTTGCCAGTTGAAAAGAAATTCTGAATATCATTCTAACTCTCAAACGAGTTCTTCGTAGCCAAGCTTCTCTGAATTGTAATCCAAGGCATTAGAGAGGTGCAAAATCCGTACCAGGATAAAATTAAAGCCCAGAGTTCAGCTAGTCTTTTTGTAACTATCCAAGTATGTGGGATGTTAAAAATAAACTATTAACTGCAATCCAGCTTCATAAAAGTATGCCCGGTAGCCAAGCTTTTAGAACTGCGATTCAAAGCATTGCAGGGGTATAAAATCCTTACCGGTCTAAATTTCATACCTGGAGTATTGCGAGTCATTTGGTAGCTATCCTAGGATGTTGTTGGCCAAAATGAAAATCTTAACCACAAACCAATAAATCAAATGGGCTACCGGTTGCCCGGCTTCTCAGAATTGTGATCCAAACCGTCAAAAAGCTACAAAATTTGTATCGGTTTAAAATTCAAACTAAGAGTTTTGTGAGTCTTTTGGTAATTAACCTTCTTATGGGACATTGAAAAGAACACTTTTACCACGATCCAACCTTTCAACAGAATTGCCGGTATCCAAGCTTATATGAATTGCGATCAATAGCATCGGGGAGGTGCGAATCCGTACCGGTATTAAGCTCAAACTAAGAGTTCAGTGAGTCTTTCAAAAACTATCCTAGTGTATGGGATGTTGAAAATAAAATCTTAGCCATGAACTTATCTCTCAAAAGAGTTGCATATAGCCAAGCTTTTCAGACTTTTAATTCAAAGCATCGTAGAGGTGTGAAATCCGTACCAGTCTAAAATTCAATTTGGGTGTGTGGCGAGTCATTTTGCAACTATCCTAGCTTTTTGTTCATCGACGTAAAACACTTAACTGCGATCAAGCCTCTCATACGAGTTGTCGGTATCCCAGCTTCTCTGAATTATGATTTAAGCCATCACAGAGGTGTGAGACCCGTACCGGTCTAAAATTCAAGCCGATCATTTGGTAATTATCCTTTCTTGTGGGGCATTGAAAAGAAACTTGAACTCTGATCCAACCATTCAACAGAGTTTTTTGTTGCCAAACTTATCAAAATTGTGATCTATATCATCGAAGAGGTGTAAAATCTTTACCTGTCTAAAATTTAAATTGGGAGTATTATGAGTTATTTGGTAACTATTCAAGCATATAGGATGCCAAAAATAAAACTTTTAACGATCCAACCTCTCAAATGAGTTGCCCATAACCAAGCTTCTCTGAATCGCAATTTAAAGCATCGAAAAGGTGTGAAATCCATACCTATCTAAAATTCAAATAAAAGTGTTGCGAATTATTTGGTTACTATCCTAACCTTTTGTCAGATGAAAAGAATTTTTGAACAACATTCTAACTCTTAAACGATTTCTTGGTAGTCAAGCTTCTCTGAATTGTAATCCAAAGTATTTGAGAGGTGCAAAATCCGTACTGGGACAAAATTTAAGCCCCGAGTTCAGCTAGTCCTTTTGTAACTATCCTAGCATGTGGGATGTCATAAATAAACTCTTAGCCATGATCTTGCCTTTCAAAAGAGTGGTTAGTAGCCAAGCCTTCAAAACCGCGATTCAAAGCATCGCAGAGGTACAAAATCTTGACTGGCCTAAAAATCATACCCAAAGTATTGCGAGTCATTTGGTAACTATCCTAGCATGCTGTCGGCCAAAAAGAGACTCTATACCATGAACCAACCACTTGAACGAGTTACCGATAGCCCGACTTCCCAGAATTGCGATCTAAACCGTCAAGGAGGTACAAATTCCATACCGGTTTAAAATTCAAACTGAGAAATCATAACATTATCATGTATACTCCATCCAGGCACCAAAGGATAAAGATTTAAACAGCTATTCAGAGAAACTTGTCTACCGGCAACTCATTTGAGTTATTGTATTGTAGGTAAGAGCTTCTTTTCGGCCAACCACACTCTTGGGTAGTTGCTAAAATACCCGTGGTATTCCCGGTTTAAATTTTAGACCGGTACGAATTTCGTGCCTCTCCGATGCCTTAGATCAGAATTCTAAGATGCTTGGCTACCGCCAACTCATTTGTGCGGTTGAATCATGGTTAAGAGTTTCTTTTTGAGCATCTGCACGCTAGGATAGTAGCCAAAAGGCTCGTGGAACTCCTGGTTCAAATTATATACCGATTAAGATTTTGTTCCTCTCCGATGCTTTAGATTACTATTTTGAGAAGCATGGCTACTGTCAACTCATTTGTATGGTTGGATCATGGCTAAGGGCCTATTTTTGGTTAACCTCAGACAAAGATAGTTACCGAAAGGTTTACAAAAATCATGATTTGAATTGTAAAACTACACAGATTTTGTACCATTCCGATAATTTAAATGGCTACCAGTAGCTTATTTGAGAGGCTGGATCATGGTTATGAGATTATTTTGGTCCAACCACTTGCTAGGATAGTTACCAAAAGGCTCGTGGAACTCCCCTCTTAAATTATACACTGGTATAGATTTTGTACCATTATGATGCTCAAGATTGCTATTCTGAGAAGCCTATCCATCGGAAGCTCGTTTGAGAGGTTGGATCATGGTTAATAGTTTATTTTCGACCGACTACATGATTGGATATTTACCAAAAGGCTCATGAAGCTCCCGATTTGAATTATACTCCAGTTTGAATATAACGCATCTCGATGGTTTAGATCGCAATTCTAAGTAGCTTGGCTAATGCCAACTCACTTGAAAGGATGGATCATCATTTACAATTTCCTTTTGAATGACTAGATGCTAGAATAGTTACCAAATGGTTCGTAAAACTCTCAGTTGGAGTTTTAGACCGGTACAGATTTTACCCCATTCTAATGCTTTATATTGCTATTCTGAGAAGCTTGGCTACCGAAAACTCATTTGAGGGGTTGAATCATGGTTAAGAGTTTCATTTTACACGATTACACACTAAGATAGTTACCAAATGGCTCGTTAAGCTCCCTGTTTAAATTATATGCCAGTACAGATTTCTTACCAATTCGATTATTTAGATTACTATTTAAAGAAGCTTAGCTATGGGTAACTTGTTTGAGAGGCTAGATACTTATAGTAGCATATTCCCTAGATTCAACAAGAGTAAGCCAGCAAAGTGAAGTCGAAGACAGCCACACATGATCGAAGGCCATCATTCGAGAAGTTATTATAAGTCATCGACTTGCCAAAAGTAGTTGTTGAAGTCTGGTCAAGAAAGAACTGTTAGAGATCCGCAAAGTTCGCCTACTCTCCCGGAAAAGGAGACTAATTCTTTCTTTTTGTAAAACTTCCTGTATGACTATAAATACAGGCAGAGAATTGATTCTAAAAAACAAAAATCTTTTACTATTCTTACTTTAAAAACGCAACATCACTCCAAAACGCGGAATAACTAGCATCTTACTAGATTTTACATAAAAATCATCCTCGAGGTCGTGATTTTTCTCAGCCTTTACCGAGTTTTCTACGTAAAATCTTATATAGTAGCCTACTCGCAGCCTTTTACTCGTAGAATTCTACTCGAAGCCTACTCGCAGCCTTCTACTCGCAAAATTTTAATCGAAGCCTACTCCCAGCCTTCTACTCGAAGCCAACTCGCAGCCTTCTACTCACAACCTACTCAAAACATATTCTACTCGAAGCTGCGAGAACAAACTCCACACATCGCAGCAGAACCACTTTAATCATAGCTGCACATGGTTGAAGTATGACGGGACAGGCAGCCATCACATCAGACATGTTCAGCGCCCATACCCTTGCCAGTACAGAAATGTCTGGCACCCATACTTGCTCTAGAATATCCTGACAGTACTCATGTAATCTGACCCATACTTGTTGACTCAACTCCCTATAATTCTATAAATAGGAGAGTTGGTACTCCCTGTAATCTGACCCTTCGAGCCACGCTTCGGCATCTTCTACTTTGGAAATGCCTGAGCTAACTTGCTCGACGTAGTAGACTTTGGTACATCCGTAAAGTCTACTCCAGACTATCTAGTTTCTCTTTCTCTAAATCAGCCAATAAAAAGAAGTGTTCCTCCACAGATCCTGCCACACAACTTCTAAACTGCCTACCGGCATGTTCTTCAAAATTGCCCCATCTTCCCCCTACGGAAGCTTTGGCGTTACCAAACTCTCTAAACATATCAAAGTTTGGAGGATATGATACTAATTTTCTAGGAAAATCTGAAAATTAAATGACTTTTACACTGTCCTCCCTCTCGGATAATATACTTTTAGACTCAGCTGAACGACCGGAGGTTGAAACCTTAAGAGTAGGTAAAGTCTTTGGATACTACACTTTCAACAACAACTCTACAGTGGATTTGATTATGCACAAAACTCTTCCCGATCGACCTATATACATGTCCAGGTATTCTATTGTTATCTTTTACATGTACCTCACTTGGATACGTATATCATTCATATATATTTTTACAAATATATCTAATAGATTTTTGCAGATTTTTATAAATTACTATAAATAGTAATTCTTAGATTCGAATACCACAAAAAGCATTTTCAAAAGAAATACATTCACAATATAACAAATCATCTGTTAACCTTCTATATTAGAATATGAATATAACGCAGCGTCAAATCCTTCCCTCACAACCCTACTGTATAACCACCTTCGTAACTCAATCTCTGCAACTCTCTCTCACTTTCATTGTTGATCACTCTCAATTAATTTCACACGATATTCAATAATATTTTTTCTCCTTCCTCTCTTACTATTCTTCAAGTTATTAGAAGTTGATATACGTTGGAATGAAGAAGATGAAGAATTATTTATATTTTCTCCCTTTAACTACTAGCAGTTATTAGGCCTCGCATGAGCTGCCCTCAATTTTCAAACTGAGGCATCCCTTCTACAATTAATGTCAAACGTCTTACAACTTTTCGGTAAAAACACCTTCCCATTATTGCCCCCTGGCCTATATTTTATTATATTTTCATTACTCTTCCCCAAATCTCCCTCTGACCTCCCCATACTCATGATGACTCAATACTTATACGTAATCACACTTTCCCTACTATTATACCAGAGACAAAATCAAAAGGTGCATACTTTTTATATTTTTGGTTCTTCTACTTATAAAAGTGTTGACATCATTTCCAAAGCTTTCACAATTCAAAAATTTCAAATTTATTTTTCACAACAGTCAAAAACAATATTCACAACAAAAGAGGACAGATTCAAACTTCATTATTATTACATTCCTTTGACAGTTATTCAAACACATACAATTCACTTCCTCATAGATAATTACACCTTTAACATCCCAGATGTCCTGGGGAACTACACCTGATCAGTTCACCTTCAGCAATCCTCACATCTTCGAACTCGATATTTCTTTAGCAATTAGTCTTACATCCTCTTTTCGAGCTGAAGGTTTCGCAATCACTTCCCAGAATAGCTTCTCGTAGAAGCGACGTCCTAACTCAAGTTCCCTACCCATCCAGTCTAAACTATCAAACTAATACTAAGTCACAGGCAGGTTAGCGTCATAATCTAATAAGCCCAAAATCTGTTCCCGCACTTCAGCTATCTTTAGCGCCTACCGTCCCTCAGTGGCATAACAAATTACCACAGATCAAGTCTACATCATTTATATTTTTTTCAACCTGCTTAGAGCTCATTTCCCCTATTTATGCAATTTTCTAGATTACTTCAAATCCACCATAATTTACATTTAATTTCACAACAGTAAACCCTAGTATCCTGAGTAAAATGATTTAAACTTATCTATCCACATCGACCTCAGTGAATTCGGCCTACTCCATCTCGATCTTATTTTTTTCAAATCCAATATTTTGAAACGACGAATTCCCAATTCCTATATATCGAAAATCTTCTGCAGTTATCCTCCCAATAATCTAGCTTATTCAGTTTGAAAACGAATTTTTAAACATGCTGTATGTTACAAAAATATATTTACAGCTCGGTTACTATAATATATTTTGTAGTTCCAATCTCATACAATACATTTCATCCTCTATTCGTAAATCCTTGGATTATTTATAGCTCAATTTCAATCACATGAGTCATTCTATATATCAACACAGAGTTTGAATAACAAAAATTTATTAAGCTCGAATATAAATTACAAGTACTTTATATATAACAAATCTTTCAGGTACTTTACTGATAACAAGTCTTTTAGGTACTCCAAAATCAGGTACTATACAGATAGCAAGTCCTTTAGGTACTCCAAAACAATAAATCTTTCAGTTCATCTGACTTCAGTAATGTTTTACTTGAAAAATTTTCTGAAGCAAAGTAGGTATTGGACTTGTTCATATTCTTATGTTATGCTCGATTCACGTTCTTTATCAGTTCCTAGTCTAGGTGTCAATGCTGACTGTTCATGTCACGTATGAAATGCGTTAGTCTGATATTGAGGTAGTTCAAATTAGGGTTAGGTCGAGGGATAGGTCCCTACAGGTATGACCTTGTTGTTGGGTGGTCGGTTGAAGAAAAAGAAGGCCGGTTACCTTCACCTAGGCAAGCGACTTTATTGTCGCACATATCAGCGTTGTATGTTGAGTATCTTTTTTGATATGGCCAAACGTTTCCTTAAGGTATTTATAGATGACTTCTCTCTCTTTGGGGCTTCATTTAACCAATGCCTCTACCACTTATCTCTTGTTTTAGCTAGGTGTCAACATAAAAATCTTGTCCTTAATTTGGAAAATTGCTACTTCATGGTGAAGAAAACCATAGTATTAGGACATGTCATCTCTTCAAAGGGAATCAAAGATGATAAAGCTAAGGTAAAAGTCATCACCAGTCTTCCACCCCCACGATCTATCAAGGACATTCGATCATTCCTAGGACATGCTTGATTTTACCGACGCTTTGTTTCAAAATTTAATAAAATCACTCGACTCGTTAGCAATCTCCTTGCCAAAGATAACACTTTCATGTTTGAATATAAATTTCATAAAGCATTCGAGATGCTGAGGACAAGCTTGACCACTTCATCCATCTTCAAACCTCCTAATTGGAACAAACCTTTTGAGTTAATATATAGGTGATAGATCTGACTGTGCCATTGGAGCTATTTTGGTGTAAACCATTGATAAACTTTGGTGCGTCATATATTATGCTAGTAAAAATAGTAACGATGTGCAACTTAATAAAACAACCACCGAGAAAGAACTTTTAGCCATAGGTTTTGCTCTAGAGAAATTTTATTATTATCTCATAGGTTCTAAAGTGATAGTCTATACGGAACGTGCAACAATTAAGCACCTTTTCTCCATAAAAGACACGAAGCAGCATTTACTCCAGTAGAAATTATTACTGCAAAAGTTTGATATCGAGGTTAGGGATAAGAAAGGTGCAAAAATAAATTATAGCCAACCACATGTCCCGATTAACCAATAATTCTTCTAGTGAGTCATTACCCATTCGCGAGTCATTTCCTGATGTGCAACTCATGTCTTTTTGTTCTATATCATCTGCACCATGGTTTACTAACATAGCAAATTATCTTGCCATTCGCCAACTTCCTAGTTCTTGGACTAAGCCCAATAAGAATAACTTCCCTAGCGAGGTTGGATACTTTTTGGGATAATCCATACTTGTTCAAGAATAGTGCCGATCAAATCATTCAGAGATGTGTCCTAAATTCTAAATATACCAAAATTATCGTATTTTGTCATTTCCACGCTTGTGGTGGCCACTTCAGTTCAAAGAAAACCTCTACAAAATTTTTGCAATGCGAGTTTTAATGGCTTACCATATTTTGCGATGCTCACAAATTTTACAAAGCTTGTACTAGATGAAAGATAATGGGAGCCTTATCTCGTAGGAATATGCTGACCTTAAGCCCTATTCTTATTATAATTGAACCATTTGATGTTTGGGACATTGATTTCATGGGTACCTTTACACAATCTTTCAGTATACGTATATCCTATTAGCAGTTGACTATGTTACTAAATGGATACAAGCCATCCCTACTAAAACAAATGATAGTTTGGTGCTTATTAAGTTTATTAAAGAGAGCATTTTCTCTCATTTTGGGACACCGAGGGCTATAATTAGCGATGGGGGGTTACATTTCAGCAGTAAGATGTTTGTAAACTTAATGAAAAAAAATAGGCTATAACACACAGGGCTGTTACACCGTATCATCCACAGACTAGTGGGCAAGTAGAGGTTTCAAATCAGGAAATCAAAAATATACTCTAAAAGATGATAAAATCAAATAGCAAAGATTAGTCAACACGACTAAATAATGCTTTATGGCCTTATTGTAGTGTCATCTCCAATGAGTTTATGGGAAGGCATGTTATCTCCCTGCAAAGGTAGAACACCGTACCTATTGGGCCATAAAAGTTTTAAATTTTGACATTGGTAAAGCGAGTTCACATTACAAGCTTTGACTCAATGTGCTATAAAAACTATAGAATGATGCATACCAATCATCTAAAACTTACAAGGAGCGCATGAAAGCGCTTCATGACAAAAATATTTTACGAAAATTATTTAGACCAAACCAAAATGTCTTATTATACTCCTCTCTATTGCATTTGTTTCCTAGCAATCTACAATCTCAATGGACTAGTCCTCATATTGTTAAAACAGTTTATCCACATGGTGCGGTTGAGGTTGAAGAACCTAGAACTGGTAAAACACATAAAGTTAATAGTCAACGTCTTAAGCCATATTATGAGCATTTTTGTTTCACCAATGAGAATTAAAAATTGCTAGACCCTGTCTATGAGGATTAAGGTTTTATTTGTTTTCATCCAACTTCCACTCAGTTTGGGTGAACCTCGTTTTGTCTGGCTGAAGACAATAAATTTGACCCATGCATCAGGTACCATGTTCCATTTTTTCCCCTACTTTTTGGTATGTTCTCAAAAATTGAGGAAAATTTTTCTATCTAGTTTGGGGGTGGCAGAAAATCGTTCACCTTCTTATTAATTTTTATAGAAAGGTAAGGACATTCTTTTAGTTATGAGATTATTATGGAAAATATTCATAACTTAGAAATGTTTGGATATGGCACAAAATATTTGGATCATAAACACCGCTAAATTACAATGTTTATTAAATATGTTCCTAGAAAACTTAGGATCTTTATCTTAAGCCAGATGTACTACCCTTTAATTAGTATGAAATTCAAGTTAATTGATATTTCTCGTAACATTGCACTTAACGTTAATCTTTGCATTTATTACTTTTGATAGATTTTTGACCAATCTAAGGAAAATCAACTATTTGAGGTTACAAGGGAAATAATTGCCTAAGGAAATGTTTGGTCCTATATAAAATAAAGTTACACTTTCTATAAGCCAAATAGCTCAAAAACTTTTACGGCGCAAGGCATACTTGCATGATTTAGAACTGAAAGAGGAAAAATTATCACTAATCTAAAGTATAGCCATGAACTACGTGAAAAGAGCAAGGAAAAAAGATTACTCTGTAAGAATCCAATGTTTAGGTCACGAAGGGGCACCAAACCCCGGTAATCTGAGCCAACTGGCCAGGATTATCGACTGAAAACCTATATTACGGAGGCCTTACTAAAGAAAAAAGAAAGTACTAAAATAAAAGGCTTATAGTAATTCCTCAAATTAAAAAAAATGGATTCAAATTGACTAAGGAACTTATCAAACTAACTGCTGGATTTGTTTTACAAAATAGGAGACTACTAAATATTGACTCAAATATTTACAATATCTACTTTCAGAATACTCGAGGATATTAGAAAAATATTTGAAGCTCTATCTAATTATTAGATAGTATCTCTAGTTTTTAATAAACTCCATGATTTTATAGATATATATTCGTAAAAGAAGTAAACATTTATGTGTTTAACTTCATAATGTTTGTACCATTAAAAAATAAAGATAAGTCGTTAAAAATTACTTAAGAGATTATTTAAATTACTTGAATGCCTTTACTTATTTTTATGGGGAGAGTCACTGTAAACTCTCACGAAACAAAACTCGTCCTATTAGGGAATTTTATAGGTTTCACGTCTTGTTGTATACGCTAAATCCAATCGCTTTAATCATGAAAGAAATGTTTTTTTGGGGGTGTTAGATGGGCATGTAAAATGCTCATTCCAAATCTTTTATTTAAAGCTTCTTAAGCCTTTTTTTCATTAATAAATAAGACATATATGATTATTTCATAATTCTCAAGTTATATAAGAATAAATGTACAATTTGCAAGAAAAAGCCAAATTTTGGAGTATTATTAGAGATCTTATTCTAAATACAAGTCTTCAAGCTATTTATAAGAGTTATTGATGGAGATGCTCCAAGGAATTAGAAGTAACTTGGTACTAAAGAAGAGAACAAGTTTCTAAATCAGGAAAAGTAATGTCCTAATGGGTTTTAATCAGGGTCCAAAGCATGAAAAATGGCAGGGCTTCTCCAATACCCACTATGGCACAGGAAAGTCCTAGAGCATAATAATCATAGGACTGTATTGTCCCTTTCTCTCTGGGCTAACTTCTGACGGTGAGACCTTGCCCCCAAAATTGGAGGTCCAGACTCTGTTATGAATATAGAGGGTCCTTGCCCATAGCAGTCGTGTGTAGTGGCCCATTACATGGGTACTCAAAAAGAGCTTATGAAAGCAACCCCACAGCTTAATCCAGATAAGAAAGGCCCAAGTAAGGGATGCAAAATCACAAAGTCTTAGTCTCTCATCATAAAATATTCATCACCTCTCAAAATAATCTCCAACCAACTCTACCAAACGACCAAAACACCTCGTTCATATACCAAAGAACCGACATCGATCCCAAGCGTTGTTCGACCCCGCCTACCGACATATTATTGCAGTAGCGGGAATTTATTGAGTAGAAATTTAAGTGCATTAATTGGCAAAGTTCCCGCTGGGGAACAGAAGTTGAGTATATGGTTCAAGCTTTGAGTAAGCATCAATTCCCAATTAGGAAGCCTTTTTAAGGTAATTTTAATTTTTCTAGCAAGTTTTAGATCATTTATAATAATAAAGAAGTTAGTATAACATTAGCTTAATTTTATTTTATTGTCATTGGCTTAGTTTATTATTTAAATTCCACACCACTTAGTAAAGGTAGTAACAAATGTTAGGGTTACAGCTTGTAGAGGAAACTCTTATAAGGGACCCCCAATCCGTGAGACCACCCACTAGGGATATAGCAAAATTTATATCACACAGATTCTGATTACTTTCACCATCGACCTTAATTAATTAAAAATTAAAAGCTAGTAGATGGTTTCCATAGGATTTCATCACCTGCGGAACTAGGAGGTACCGGTCCTGGATATTAACCCTGGATTCATAGGAAACATTTAAGTAGACGTTGATAGCTGTTGATAAGAGGTGCGAGGTCACCGAAACAGAATATTGACGGCCGAAAAAGTGACTCATCTATGGCCTGTGGCTCTGAACAACGGTCGGGTTGAATACCAGCCTATGATTTAGTACTAGACATTGAAGCTTTCCTGTAGGAATCAAACACCTAGAGAAAAACCTTGGTACCATCTACTGTACATAAATAGATATTATAGGTAGACCCATATGTCTATTAATAAAGACTGATCGTGTGTAATTAGCCTTTCATAGTAGTATTAATTTAAATTCAGTCATTAGTTAGTTTTAGTCAGTGCATGATACATTGGACTAGAGTAGGAAAATGTCTTAAAGGTTTACCTAAACTAGTTCCAGTTAATGGGTCTTATGCCTAACCTAAAAGATGCATTAGAAAGCATCGTTATTGTAATAGCATAGAAACCGTGCAAGCCAACAATCTAGAGGAAATGATAAACACATAATATTTAAGTGTGCAATTCCTAAATTTATATCTACCTAGTCATTTATTAGATAAATGTGACACTAATAGTGTTTTTGTTTGCATTTACCGAAATCGGTCACATGATAAATAAGTCGTATATTTTTTTGGTTTTTAACGAAGAGTAAGGGTGATGCACTCCAACAATGATTCTTATTTGAAGTTGTCAACCAAAGGCCTAAGCATGGAAGCCTATTGAATAGAATTAGATATAGATATTATTCTCATGAGTTGGAATATATATGCATGATTTTAGGCATTGTTTAGGGGATTATATATTAATGGTAATATTTTGTAAACCCTTCCTATAATTTATAAATAGGAGGGGAATCCCACCCATGAGGGAGCATCTTGGAGAGTGTAAATCAAAGTTCAATAAGCAATAAAGTTTTTGTTCTTGTCTTTTAATTTTATCACAGTAATAGTAGTATGACAATTATCAAAGGGATGAAGAGTTAATCTTTTTAGCCAAGGCTAGGGGAAGCTCCACCCAATATAGCCTTAGTGTAGATTGTGTAGCTTAGTTAGAGTAATTACTTTCTTTTTATCCCGGAATATTGCATATTTGTATTCCTTCATCCTATGCTTGACCATAGCTAGGATTAGGAGGAATAATGAATCAATGTAGCCATCTTGTTGGACCATAACAAAATAGGTTAGGAACATGGAGAAGAAAACAAAATCCATACTTATTAACCGGACCATGGTTGAGTAAGTTGGTTTATGGGTAGTTCCCAATTATTAAATCTCTTTTATCTTTTGGTGTATTGCATATGCCGGACCAAGGATATGCGATACGGGAACTCGTAATTTATTTTAATTATTTATGCTATCTAACAGTTACAAAGGTTGGAGTGGAATCGATGTCTTGGTTTCCACTCTAATTTATCTTGTAATTTGTTTCGTTTTTCTTTTTATTTCAAAACTTACACAAACTCGCTGTTATTGGATAAAACTAGTAGCTCAAAGTATAATTCATACCACAAGACACTTGGGATACGACCCCGCTTACCCTTGTACTTTATGGTACATCGTGTACTTGCAGGTCTTTTAAGACGTCGGTTTATAATCGATCAAGTTTTTGGCGCCGTTGCCGGGGACTTGCAAAGTTGCATTTTATTTCTGAGTTGTTTTATTTTAAGCCAATTTTCCTTTTCTTTTATTATTTTTTTTTTTTTTTCTTTTTTTTTTTTTTTTTTGGATCTGGAAACAAAGTGATTGAGTGATTGGCTTAAACTCTCTTGGCGCTACAATAGCTGTGAAGTCTGTCCCTGAATTTTTTGTCATTTATGATCATCTATACTTCACAGTTGAGAAATATGTTTGCCACAAAATTTTTAGATAATTCAATACACTTTCCGAATTGCTATAGATCATATTTTTCTGTTTAGTCCTTTGTGAGTTACAACCTTTTAAAAAAATAGTAAAAAACAGTCTCTATAAAGGACGCCGTGTTCACTAATCACTTGTTTTGAGCGGTAGGGACGCTAAATTCTTGAATGTCTTTCCTTTCTGAATTATCTTTCCAAATTGATATTATTTAATGCTCTCTCTCAAATGAGCTGAAAGATATGCGTATTTGAAAATCAGGACATCATAGACTACAATAAACTTTAAAATTGAATTAATATTATTGTCGCAAGTTAACTAATCTGTTTTCTCTTGTTTTGCAAGATAGTCACAAAGTTGGAAACGAGACGGAAAATACGCAAAGCTAAAAGCATCATCAAATCCATCGTTCTTGTACTCCCTAAGTGAAGGGGCACTTCCTTCTTTCGCCCCCTAAGTGAAGGGGCGGCCACAGCTACACCGAAAAACACTTCCCGTAGGTTGGTACTTCTTAAACTTGATATCTAGAAGGGGTACATATCCGCTCCGCTCCGGCACTAGGAGATATAAAGTCATGTGGACTGCGCAAATACACGCTGCTCTAATAAAAAATTTGTTATGGCTGGATTGACCTATTGTTGTGTTTAATATTTTTTTTCATTCGAACATTAGTAAATGAAAAAACTGTTAGAGACTTGCAGGATTTCATCACCCAAAAAGCTCTCCAATAAGTAGGACCACCCATTAGGGATACGAAGAAATTCGTATCACACAAAAATTGAACGTCCTGGACCTCAAAATAACTGTTAAAATAAAAGAGCAGCAAGTTTCCCGCGTGATTTCATCACCCAACGGATAGGAGTACCGGACCGGGGTACAAACACGGGTTCATAGGATATGGCCCCAGCCTAGTACCGTAAAATACTGGTTGTAGGCTTTCAACGTCACCGTTTCGAGTACTGATGTACGATAAGGTAACTCGCTCAGGCGTGAGGACTAAATATCTACTTTAAGCAGGTACTAGCATAGTGACGCAGAAGAGTATAAGAACCAAAACCTTTTGCCATCATACCCATTTTGAACATAGAAGAATATAGGGGAGACCTAATTATTACTTCTACAAATTGTTGATGTGCTAGAATTTAGGTTTGATTGATTATTTACTGCACCGGGTGCTGAATTTTATTGATTATTAGTTGTGCATGATCAATTGGACACGTAGAGGAAAACATTTAGGAAGCTTACCGAAACCTTTGCCCATTTACGGGACACCACCTCAGCCTAAGCGGAAAGGGTGACCACCTCGCCCAGTTAATATAATAGAGGACTTACGAGCCCCAGTTTTGGAGGAAAGTGATCCATCTCGAGTTTTTCCAATTTCAGTGGAGGGTAATTCATCTAGAGTTGACCCAATTGAACTTATTGTCGAGCTAGAAGTCGAACCCTCAATCATGGCTACTGCCAAATCTCTTAGGGACTATTGGACCCCAGTGGTGAGTAATATACCTTCATGTATTGTGTTACCAGTTGTCACGACAAACCATTATAAAATCAAGCCTAGTGTGATCCAAATATTACCTATTTTTTGTGGGATCGATTCTGAGAACTCTTATAAGCATGTCTATGAGTTTAAGAAAATCTGTGCGCTCTCCAAATACCAATATTTAACTGAGGATTCCGCCTGCCTTCATTTATTCCCATTCTCGCTAAAAGACAAGGCGAGTCATTGGCTTGATTCATTGGCACCAACATCTATCAATTCATGGGATCAAATGGAGACCAAGTTCAAAACCAAATGGTTTTCTATGGGAAAAACACTCACTCTTAGAAATGCAGTTGTTGAATTTGTTCAAAATAAGAGTAAAATGTTTTACGAGGCATGGGATAGATATCATGATCTTCTTTCACAATGTCCCCATCATGGTTTTGAGAAGCAACATCTAGCCCAGATCTTCTATCATAAAATAACTTCTGAGAATCGTTATAGGATAGAATCCATGTATAGTTGCAAATTCTAGGACCTTGAACCTTATAGAGCTTATGAGGAGTTTGAGACATTGGCTGAGAACTCTCAGTAGTTGGATTTTGATCCAAATAGAAATATTCGTATAACCAAGAAAGGTGGCTTATACGAAGTGAGTGAGGGAACGGCCATAAAAGCCCAATTAGATACTCTTACCCCAAAAATCAAGGCTATGGCTACGAATCAATCTAAGGGTAGTGTGAGCCAGGTTCAGCAACAGGGTTGCACCGTTTGCTATGATGTAACCCATGTGACTCAAATGTGCCCCTTGCTCAATGAAATGAATGACAATCAAAAGCAAGTGAATGCATTGAATAATACCTACAAGAGGCCCTTTGACCCATACAAGCCAACTTGGCAGAACCACCCAAATTTTTCTTGGAAGAACAACCAACCTAGTTCAGATTTTAGAGAGCCACAAACCTCAAGTTATAATTTTCCTTGGAATCCCCTCTCTCAATCTAATCCTCAGGAATCTCAACAATCCTTTCAGTCATCCAAACAGTTCCCACCCGCTCCACCCAAACTATCTTTGGAAGATACCCTTGTTCTCTTTATGCAATAATCAATGGAAAGCCCAAAACAATCAATAGAAAGCCCAAAACAAGCGTTGCAATTTCAGCAACAAATGATGCAATTTTAACAACAGACTTTGGTGAATCAGAATTCTACATTTCAATCTATCTCTAATCTCGAGACTCAGATAAGACAATTAGCAAATACATTGCATGAGAGACCACTAGGTACGCTACCTAGCCAACTTGTATCTAATCCGAAAGGACCACCAGGATTTGATTCTAGCTCAATCCTAAAGCAGGTTAATGCTATTACAACTCTACAAAGTGGTAGACAAGTTGATAATCGAGTTAAAATGCCTAGGGTTGAGCCAACACCCGTTGCTATTGAGGATGAGATCGGTACGAGTGAACCTTCTAATAAATCTAAGGAGTTGCCTACTTCCTCTATTTCCTTACAAAAGGTACATTTTAAGCCAAATGTGCCTTATCCACAATGCCTTCTTTCGGCTAATAAAGGGATTCAATTTAGACGAGATATTGGATACATTTAAGCAAGTTCATATAAATATTCCAGTACTCGATGCCATCATGCTTATCCCTGCATATGCCAAATTCCTTAAGGATGCGTGCACTAGGAAAAAGAAAATCAATGTGCACAAGAAAGTCTTCTTGACTGAGACATTAACCCCTCTTAAGCTTCGAGATCCTGGAAGCCTAACCATCCCTTGTAAAATTGGAGATCTCAAAGTAGATAGGGCATTACTCGACCTAGGGGCTAGACCTTACTCGGTCTATCAGGAATTTAGACTTGGAGAACTCGAACCGACCTGAATGATACTTCAATTGGTTGACAGGCCAATATGTACCCACGTGGTATCCTTCAGGATATTCTGATTAAGGTTGATACTCGTATTTTTCTTGTCGACTTTGTTGGTTTGGACACTGAGGATGTAAAGAATCCTAGCTGTAAGATTCCCGTCATATTGGGTCGCCCTTTCCTTGCGACTACTCATGCCATTATTAATTGTTTTAATGGGGTCTATCAACTATCAATGGGAGACATGAAGATCAAGCTCAATGTTTTTAGCGATAATACTCAAGTCCCTCATTTTGATGACATGGCTGAGCTGAATACGATTGACTTCCTAGCTTACAACTCGTTCACTAAATCATTTTTTGAGGACCCCTTAGAGTCATGTCTTGTAAACTTTGGTGAAGACTTTGATGAAAATCCGATTGTTGAAGAGCTTAATGCTCTACTCGACTCAACACCTATTTTTAACAAGTCCAAATAGAGACCTCGTGTTGAACCTTTGGAACCGTCCACTACTTTGCCTATTCCATCCATTGTTAATGCACCCAAGTTAGACCTCAAGCCATTACCTAAGACTTTAAAGTATGCTTTTTTAGGTGATTCTAATACTCTGCCTGTGATCATAGCTTCCAACCTCAATATTGACCAAGAAAGTAGATTGTTGGGTATCCTTGAAAGACACAAATCAGCCTAAGGTGGTCTATAGCAGACTTGAAGGGGATTAGCCCGACCGTTTGCATGCATCGCATCAATATCGAGGAAGGTGCTAAAAATTCTCGCGAGATGTAACGGAGGTTGAATCCCACCATGATGGAGGTGGTGAAGAAGGAAGTTCTCAAACTTTTGGACTCGGGTACATATAACCCATTTCGGATAGTAAGTAGGTCAGTCCCGTTCAGGTTGTACCTAAAAAATTAGGGATTACTGTAGTTGAGAATGAGAATAATGACCTAATCCCCACCCGCATGACCACTGGGTGGTGTGTATGTATCAACTACAGGAAATTGAACACGGTCATAAGGAAAGATCATTTTCCTCTTCCTTTTATTGATTAAATGCTTGAACGCTTAGCCAGAAAAAGACATTACTATTTTCTTGATGGTTATTCTGGATACAATCAGATCTCCATTTCCCTAGATAATCAGGATAAGACAATTTTTAAGTGTCCCTACGGGACATATGCTTATCGATGTATGCCATTTGGGTTGTGCAATGCACCTGCTACATTCCAGCATTGTATGATAAGCATATTTTTTGATATGTTTGATAAATTTCATGAAATCTTTATGGATGATTTTTTATTATTTGGATCATTTTTTGATGAATGTTTACACCATTTAGAGCTCATGCTAGAACGATGTACACAAACCAATTTGGTGTTAAACTGGGAAAAGTGTCACTTCATGGTGACACAAAGGATAGTTCTTGGACATATTATCTCCAAGAAAGGGATTGAAGTCGATAAGGCCAAGATCGACATTATCTCTTCTTTACCTACACCTCGAACGGTTAAGGCCATTCGATTATTTTTGGGGCATGCTGGGTTTTATCGCAGGTTCATAAAAATTTTAGTAAAATTTCTCAGCCCTTGTGCAATTTACTTGCTAAGGACACTGATTTCAACTTTGATGATGCATGTTTAGGAGCTTTTATTAACGCACAGTTAAATTACTCTACCACGGAGGAGTTATTAGCCATTGTGTTTGCCTTGGAGAAATTTTGATCATACCTTGTTGGATCCAAAATCATTATTTACACCGATCATGCGGCCTTAAAGTATTTACTATCTTAAAAAGATGCCAAGCCTCAGTTAATCAGATGGATTCTTTTGTTACAAGAATTTGATATCAAAATTTGAGATAAGAAAGGTGTTGAGAATGTGGTTGCGGATTATCTATTTCAAATTTTCACTGAGGGTGCTGAAGATTTTCTCCCTATCTTAGAGACATTTCCTGATAAGCAGCTTATGGCTGTCTCACAACTGCCTTAGTATGCCGATATTGTCAATTATCTTGTTTCACAATGATTTTCTACCCATTGGTCAAAGCAAGATAGAACCAAATTCTTGCACAAGGTTAGACGTTTTAGTTGGAACGATTCTTATCTTTTTAAGTTTTGTTCCGACCAAGTGATTAGGAGATGCATCCCAAATGATAAGTTCCATAGTGTACTCACATTTTGCCATACCTTAGCTTGCGGGGGACATTTTGGGATCAAGAAAACTGCTACAAAAGTCCTTCAATCTGGACTTTATTGGCCTACCTTTTTTGTGACACACATACCTTTTGTTCTAAATGTGATAGGTACCAGAAGACCGAGAATATTCCTCGTCGAAACTTAATGCCCTTGAGCAACATCCTTATTGTTAAACTATTTGATGATTGGGGCATTGACTTTATGGGACCATTACCATCTTCTCGTGGTTACCTTTACATTCTAGTTGCAGTTGATTATGTTTCTAAATGGGTTGAGGCGGTGCCATGTCAAACTAATGACCATAGCCTGTGGTAAAAATTTGAAAACCATTTTTAATCGTTTTGGCATGCCTCGAGCAATTATTAGTAATGGTGGTAATCATTTTTGTAACCAGTTCTTTTAAAATCTTTTGAAAACTTACTCTATCACTTATAAAGTTACCACACCTTATCATCCACAAACAAGTGGTCAAGTCCAAGTATCCAATTGGGAGATCAAAAGAATTTAAGATAAAACTGTTCGAACCGATCGTAAAGATTACTCTGATCGTCTTGATGATGCCCTTTGGGCATGTCAAACAGCTTATAAAACCTCGATTGGTAAGTTACCCTATAGACTTGTCTTTAGGAAGGCTTGCCACTTACCTATGGAATTGGAACACAAGGCCCTCTGGGCTACAAAGGCCTTCAACTTAGAAATGGCTAAAGCCAGATCACGTAGAAAACTTTAACTTTCTGAACTTGACGAACTTCGTCGCGTGGCTTATGAAAATGTAAAAATTTATAAGGAACGAACTAAAGCTTTTCATGATAAGACGATTGTTCGTAAAACTTTTGAGCCTAATCAGAAAGTGTTACTCTATAATTCCCAGCTATGTTTATTTCCTGGAAAATTACGTTCTCTTTGGTACAACCCTTTTGTAGTTCAAACTGTTTATCCACATAGAGCCATAGAGGTGGAGGATCTTAAGAGCGAAAATATTTTTAAGGTCAATGGCTAACGATTAAAACCGTACTTAGAGTCTTGCGCTTTTGATGACGTGATAACATTTTTAAATGGTCCAGTATATCAAAACTGATATTATGTACCCCTATAGTACCATTATAAATCATTTAAGTATGGGGGTACATTTGTCTGGCTGAAGACGGTAAACTCAGCGCTTCTTGAGATGCAACGCTTGATACATTGAGACATTTTAGTTTTCTTTCCCATTTATTTTCTTGTTCTCCAATATTGAGGGCAATGCTTGATTTAAGTTTGGGGGTAGGAAACCATTTCTTGATATGTTTTTTGAAGAAAAGTGAAATAATGGCACTTTTACAATTTATGATATATTTTTGACGAATTTCCAAACACTTAAACTAATTTTACCTTGACATAAATATTATGAAAAAACCTAAATTTTGAAATTATACCAAGTATACACTATAATATTTTAGAATATATTAAGCTAGATGTACTATTTTTTTATTAACGACTAATTCAAGTTAACTTGGCATATTTTGAAACGTGCACTTCACTGTAGTTTTGCAATTAATACCTTCAATAGATTTTTTTCTAGTATAAGGGAAATTTAACATTTATGTTAGGAATAGTTTGCTACAAGGGAGATAACTACTTAAGAATAAGTTCATTCCTAAGAAAAAATAAAAAAAAAGCTAAATGTGCTCTAAAAACTTTCACGCTGCAAGGCTACTCGCATGATTAAGAACAGAAAGAGGAAAAATTATCAGCAATCTCGAGTTTGACCATGAACTATTTGAAAGAAGCATAAGAAAATGTTACTTGTGAGAATCTTGAGTCTAGGTCATGATGGGGCACTACACCCTGGCAACCTTCGCTAACTGGCAGGGATTGTCGACCGAAAACTCCTTGTTACGGAGGCTTCACTAAGAAACAAAGTACTCAAAAGAAAAGGCTTACAAAAGAAAAGAAAAAAGAAAAATTCTAGGAAGACGAATTGACTAAGGCACTTGTCGAACTGACCGTTGAATTTATTCCAGTAAGAACTAGATTGCCAGAAACTGAGTAAATTATTCTAGACAATCTATTAGGCGATAAAACTATTTTCATTGTACACTCAAATATAGCTAAAGAAAAATACTTGAATCTCTTTCTAATCTTGAGGTAGTACCTCTAGTTTTGGATAAGCTTAAAATATTCTTTGATATATCTGGGAGAATAGGAAGTTTAAAGATTTTTTCATTGGTATATTTTTATCACAACTAAATAAGGTTAAGTTCATAGAAAATGAGTCATGTGTATTCTAGAATTGTTTAAAATATCATTATTGACTTTTGTGGGCATAGTCACTGCAAACCCTTACGAGACAATACGCGTCCAACAGGCTTAACCTGGGGGTTTAATGACTTGTTGCATATGCTAAATGCAATTGCGTGACATGAGAAAATATAAGTTCGGGGGTATTTGATAGACACGTAATATTTACGTGTACAACTTCTAAATTTATATCTACCTAGTCATTTATTAAATAAATGTGACACTAATAGTACTTTTGATTGTATTTACATAAATCGGTCACATGATAAATAATTCATACATTTTTTTGGCTTTTAACGAAGAACAAGAGTGATGTACTCCAACAATCATTCTTATTTGAAGTTGTCAACCAAAGGCCCATGCATGGAAGCCCATTGAAGAGAATTAGATATATATATTATTCTTATGAGTTGTAATGCATGATTTTAGGCATTGTTTAGGAGATTTTATATTAATGGTGATTATTTATAACCCTTTTTATACTCTATAAATAGGAGGGGAATCCTACCCATGAGGGATCATCTTGGAGAGTGTAAATCAAAGTTCATAGCAATAAAGCTTATTCTTTCTCTTGTTCTTGTCTTTTAATTTTATCGTAGTAATAGTAGTATGGCAATGATCAAAGGGATGAGTAGCTAATCTTCTTAGCCAAGGCTAGAAGAAGCTCCACCCAATGTAGCCTTAGTGTAGATTGTGTAGCTTAGTTAGAGTAATTACTTTCTCTTTATCCCAAAATATTGTATATTCGTATTACTTCGTCCTATGCTTGACCCTAGGATTAGGAGGAATAATAAATCTATGTAGCCATCTTGTTGGACCATAACAAGATATGTTAGGAACATGGAGAAGTGAACATAATCCATACTTATCAACCGGACCATGGTTGAGTAAGTTGGTTTATGGGTAGTTCCCAATAACTAAATATATTGTATCTTTTGATGTATTGCATATGCCCGACCAAGGATATGCGATATGAGAACTCATAATTTACTTTAATTATTTATGCTATCTAACGGTTTCAAAGGGTGGAGTTGAATCGATGTCTTGGTTTCCACTCCAATTTATCTTGTAATTTGTTTCGTTCTTCTTTTTATTTCAAAACCTACACAAACTCGTTATTATTGGATAAAACTAGTAGCTCAAAGTATAATTCGTACCACAAGTCTCTTGGGATACGACCCCGCTTACCCTTGTACTTAACGGTACACCGTACACTTTAAAGTCTTTTAAGACGTTGGTTTATAATCTATTAGGAAATTGATTCAAGTTTAATCGATCCCATAATTTTCATGATTAAAATATCCATCGATGCTCCAATGGCTTGAAAATCCCATCGAGACTATTAGACCCCTGAAGTGGGCATAATGCCTTCGTGTATAGTCTTGCCGGGCATTGCAGCTCAAAGCAATGTGATCAAACTGGGTATCACTAATATGTTACCCACCTATCATGGGTTTGAAAATGAAAGAGCATATAGGCGCATAAAAGACTTCAGAATGATATGCACACTTTCACATTATCAAAATATCACAGATAAATCTATTCGCCCCCATCTTTTCTCCTGCTCTTTGAAAGAGAAAGCAGGCTGATGGTTAGACTCATTAGCTCCTTCTTCGATTAGAACATAGGCTAAACATTCAAAGAAGTTCATATCAAAATTCTTCACTATGGCGACTATGGCGAAAGCTTTATCTTTCAAGAACAAACTCATAGAAATTTCACCAAGATTAGTCTAAACCATTCTGCAAGGCATGTCAAAGATTTAAGGATCTTCACCTACGATGCCCAGATCACGGTTTTAAAATCCAATACTTAATCCAGATATTCTATTGTGGCAGTACTCCCAATAACCGTTCTAGGCTGGAATCTATCCATACATACAAAAAAATCCTTAAATCTGAAAGCTTATGAAGTATTTGAGGTATTAGCAAAAAAAAATTGAACAATGAAACTTTGATCCCCATAACAATAGACATAACTAAAAGGGAGGAGTCTAAGAGAATTGTATAACATGGCACTTCTTGCCAAGATAAATGTCCTTGCAAGGAAGCTCGCATAACTCACTACTCCATCTGCCCTGCTAAATAATATTTAATAGTCGTGTATGACGTGGAGAAAATTTTCTAATATTGAGAGTGATTACCCCCTTTACGCTAAAATCAATTGTACAGAGCACGTTAATATTCTATACAAGAAACAACCATGGTAGAACTACCCTAATTTCATGCACAACTCTATTCATAGAATTCAAAAGTCAAATAGAAGGTCACGTAAGATCTCACAAAATTTAACTGAACCTTCACTCTCAATCCCTATCAAGAAAAGAGCAACATGTAAAATGACCATTCTGAACCTTCTATTTAAAGCTTCTTAAGCCTAATTTTTATTAATAAATAAGAATTATGTGATTATTTAATGATTTTCAGGTTATACAAGAATAAATGTAAAATTTGCAAGAAAGAGCCAAATTTTAGATTATTATTGGAGATCTTATTTTAAATGTATGTCTTCAAGCTATTTTAAGAGTTATTGAAGGAGATGCTCCAAGGAATTAGAAATAAATTGGTGCAAAAGAGGAGAACAAATTTCTAAATTAGGAAAAGTAATTTTCAAGATAAAATAATAGCTTAAAAAATTAAGGAGGCGAAAATCAAAATTTTTGATGGGGCTAAAACTTTATGAAGATTTAGGAAACTCGTAGATTTATTTTAAAGAATTTTTTCATATTTTTTGGAATATATGTTTTCAGGAATAAAATTGGAAAATCTGCAATAACTAGCAGTTTTTCATAATTTCTAATTAAGAGGTAGGTTTTAGGATTCTTATGGTCTATAAATAAGAGTCATATGCCTCTCTTCGCATACAACTTCTTGGAGAGATAACTAATTTTGTAAAAAAAAAACTTAAAGAATTAAGGGATTGAAGAAGATCATTGGTTGTAAGTTTCTTATTATTAAATAGAAGTTTTAATTTAATTATTTTCTTCATGTCTTTACTCTTTTTTTCTTTTACTCTTGCTTTAATATAAAGAACATGAGTAGCTAAATATTTTACTAGGATGAGGATGGAACTACCATTAATCAATTTTTGACATATAATGATGTTGTAGCATAATTTCATCCAATTTTATTTAACTATATGATCTCCTCTCTATATTAGTTATAATTGATGTATTATTATTTTATGATCACCTCAATTTGAGATATAGATTAAGTTTTATGAAACTATGAATAATATGGTTAATTTATTTACACAAATCATTAATACTTAGTTGTTTAAGAATATTACATCGATTAACGAATTATATTTAACAATGCTTAATAGTTGGCATTTTCAATGAAGGTTCTTATTCACATAGTATGTTTTTATTAGTAAATCAATAAAAGAGGAAATTTATTTGACATAAGGATGTTAAAAGTATTCATCTTAAATTGAGAAATCTACTACTTAAATATTTATGTTGATATGTATTATGATGAAAAAAATTAATCCCTTTGTAGGGGCCTAACTCCATTCGAAAGGGAAGTCAGCCCTTATACCACAGGGATTTAATCTTCAATCAAAGGGGTCCAAGTATATACCCTAAAATGAGAGTATCTAATAGAAAATATACTTACGTGGAGGCCTAAAATGTGACTCTCCACGACCTCTGATGAGGATTTTTAAGATAGTTTATATTTTTGTCAAGTATTCGAAGGTTCGAGTACTGAGTTTTTACAAGGTGATCGAAGGTCAATAATGTAGGATCTGGGTGGAGATTTTTTAACCCTTCTTTGGTTCCCCATCTCTCCTATTTATAGAGCATAGGATGAGCTGAGTCACAAAGTTAGGTCAGATTATAAGTGTACAACCCAGGTATCCTCCGGATATCGAGCGGATATCCTGGAGTTGGTGTTGAAGACGAAAATGCAAGGTCTGCCACCATGCTCTGTCACTGTAGCTGTATGGAACAACAACTATGCCGTCTTATCTAGTGAGCTGGCTGTCTGTCTTTTCACACTTCGACCATGTACGGATATGGTCGAAGTGTTTTTGATGTTAAAGTGGAGTTCTTCTTCGAGGCTTGTTCAGAGTCAAGGTTTCGTCTTCGGGTGATCTTTGGGAGACTTGTATAAGAATTGGATGGGCTTCAAGATATTCGAGTAGGTTTCGAAGTAGGCTTTGAGTGTTTAACTGGGGTAGAAGGCTGCGAGTAGGCTACTACATTCTCCCCCTCGCAGCGAAGGGCTCAAAAATAGGTGTAGAGGCGTTTGTTGAGAAAACTGTTTATAGTCAGAAGTGAAACAGTTGACTGTTTGTTTTTCGAGGGAGGTAATAAAATAATGTAATAAAGAAATGTTGGTGGTTAGGGTGTAATAAATAAGATGAGGCTATAAGTATGGATTATGGGGTTAGGGATACTGTGTATTCTTCTTCTCTTTCATTGTCTTCTCTTTCTTCTACAAATTTTGAAAAACTTTATGGATACCACACCCAATACGCGCTATCAAAAAGGGATGGGATTCACCCGAGATCATCGCATATGATGGAAGACCGTTGAGTTGCACTTGAACCTCTTCGGCCAGCATGATCTAGACTTGGACATGCCCGACCTGGTGGAGGTAGGAGTTGTGGAACTCATCAATGGTAAGTATTATGCTTACCTTTGGGGGCAGCTGAAGTACAACTTTACGACTGCGGATAAACGTTATCTCTTTCTGTTGGCTTTGGCCGAGTGCCTCGCTTGTGCAGATGAGGAGATGAAGGAACAAGGCTCGGCGAGTAGAGCTAGCCCTTCTGAAAATAGGGTGCCTTCTTCTTAAGGTGGTGGTGATAGGGTATTTTTAGTGGGACTATATTTTGAAGGTTTCTGTTGTTACTGTGATTTTGTATATCTGGGTTTGTAAACTTGTTGTTTCTGTTGTTGTAATTTTGCAAAATGAAATGGGAACAATGTTTTGCAGTAATTTTGTATTTTTTTTTTCTGCTAGGCATTGTAGACGAATATACTTATAGGCAGGGTAGCAAATGTATCTCGTCGAACGTTAACAGGTAGCAATGATTATTGTTGGAAAAAATTAGCGTAGAAGTATAATGATATGGTCGAAGAGACTTGACTTTGTATTAGTCTAGACTCGGTGAGAAAGGTTTGAGACAAAGTGTGAAAAGGGTCGATGGTTTGATATTGGGGATTTGTTCGACTGCAAGTCCTCGGGAATGTGGTTTCAATGTGGATACAGATGAATCGGTTATTTCTAGGAAGCCGAAAAGGTTTGACTGTTAAGTTATCAAGGACGAGACTTGAAGACTGCAATGAATGTAACTTGAGATTAATGAATGTTTTAAATGCACCTTTATGTATAAAATGAGGTGTTGTGAGGAGAATTCTTCATTTTTCTTCTTTCTTCTTCTGATCAGAATGTCTTCATCTTCATTACCAAACAACGGCAGTTCTTCTACGAGAATGCCGACGGACTGGATTACGAGAAAGGCTATTTGGGTACAGGAAATGACGCTGGAACTACGGCGGAGGTTTCTTATCCATCAGGACATCGACGCGGAGATGCCGAACCTGTTTAAAGCAGAAGTTGGGGAACCCATTGCTGGAATGTCCTTTGCATATTGGTGGGGGATTCTTCAATGATGGGTCTGTTTCTGGGCCATCGGTTGCCTTTGCTAGAGTCATTTGTAGAGGAGATGATGGAGTAGGAGGATTCTGATGCTGAGGCTTGGAATCAGGAGGAATGTCCTTATGATAAATAGGGACCTCTTGCTATTGTATTGGGTGGTTTAGATGGGTATATGTGGGTTTTGTAGTTTTGTTGTTTTATAATTTTGTTTGAATTTTACTATGTCAATTTGCATGAAATGAAATTGGGGCTTGGTAATACGAATGTCGAATTATATTCCAGTACTGTGTGTAAGTAGGATTGTGAATGCTTGAGGTAGAATTTTGAATTGTCGAAGTTAGATGTTTGAATTGTCGAAGTAATATTCTGATCAGTGTAGACGTAAATTTTTGAACTGTCGAAGTAAAAGGATTGTAATCTACCGAAGTAGAAGTTTTGTCTATTGAAGGAAAATTGTGATTTATGTATAAGTAGAATTCTGAACTATCGAAGTAAAAATTGTAATCTGTCAAAGTAGAAGACTGATTTGTTGAAGTAATATTTAGATATGCATAGAACTGGGATTCAGAACTGTCGAATTAAAAGATTCTAATCAGTCAAAGTAGAAGTTTGATTTGTCGAAGTAATATTTGAATATGTGCAGAACTGGGATTCTAAGCTGTCAAATTAAAAGATTGTAATCTGTCAAAGTAGAAGTCTGATTTGTCGAAGGTGTCGTGGATCGATTATTCGATATATGGTGTACTCGATTACTCGTGGACGAGATGTGGGTGTATCGAAGGTTTTGTTAGATTTGACTGGATGACTGATAGCCCAGACAGCCGGACTGTCAGAACGGTACATGCTCCTAGGGAAGTGTGCCATATAGGTAATCATGATTTACTTATTTTACAGAAAAAGTCAGATTAGATGTTAGAATTTGACTGGGTGGCTTCGAGTAAGGGTTATAAGGTTCGAGAGGCTTTGAGTTTACAGCTGGGTAAGAGTGAGTGTGCGGCTCGCACGTGAAGGAAATGAGAGGTAAATAAGTCAAAGCACATTGCAACCAAAAATTCAGGGTAGTAGGGGCGTGGTAATGATAGTAGTTTTGAATTCGAGGCGGTTTTTGTATTCTGAGAAGGTATATAAATGTGAAGCAAATTACCACTGTACTGTTCATAGAGAAAGAGCAGAGTGTAAGGGGAAGAGAACATACGCCATTGTTATGTGCATCTGCTGTTGATAGGGGTTGCTGAAGTTTTTGCTGAGTACGGACTGAATTGATGTTTTGGTTATACTTCTGCTAACACAGGTATGTCAATTGACTTTTATCTATTTTAACTTGGTTCTGCCTTTTGTATCTGTCGTAGGATCCTTTGGGTTTGTAATTAGAAGGTTATAGTTGAGGTCAGGGGGAATTCATGAGTCTGAGTTCTAGCTTATTGTAAGATTCTGAGGGTTTTGACGGAGGAACTGGGTTTGGGATCGAGCTTTCGATAGTGGCTGTATATATTGGAGAGGGTAGATGGGAAATAGGTTATTGACACGTGATTATCAAATGTATCGATCTAATTGCATGCTTCTTCTTCTGTAGGATAAGATGCATACCCGTGGAGCTTCGAGATAGAGGCTGATGGACAAGGAAATTAAAGAACTCGAGGCTAGTATTTATGATCATGCTCCAATGGATGAGGGCACCGACTTAGAAGTGTTAGATGTTGTAACTGATGCCCCTTCAGCCGTAGTAGTTTCGGCAGGTAGGGTTCCGATTACTAGACATAGTAAGACGGTAGTGACTGAGGATAGTGAGGAGGAGGAGATAGGAGAGGAGAGAGAAGCGAGGGTAATGCTAGGTCTTCTGGTGATGAAAAGGGAGTAGGGAAGCAAAGTGATCAGAGTGAGGATTCGACTAAGTCGGATAGGTTCGAGGGTTCTGTTTCGGCTAGAGATAAAAGGAGTTAGATTGATTTGCTGCCAAGTTGGAGCTGTCAAAGGTGGGGGTAGCATTACATGTAGCAGGAGTGGGGTGGACTTTCAAGTCGAACCCGTGAGAGGGTATAATGGCATATAGAGGTCAGATTCGATTGGGAATACAACTTCCTCTCTGAAGGCTGGTTAAGGAGGTGTTGAATTTTTGGAAGGTTGCCTCAGTTCAAATGAATGGAAACTTTTATGAGATGATGAGGACAATAGAGGCCATGAATGTGAAATTGAGAAGTGTAAAGGGGGGTTTAATTGAGTGGTACGACATTGTATCATCCTATTCGAGGAAAGTAAATCATAATGTAGGAACGTACCATATCAAGTGTCACCCAGAGAAGCCCTGTTTGTTTGATCTGTGTTCGACGGGTCGAGGCTGGAATAAGGATTTAATTATGGTACAGGGTAATTTTGAGAATATCGAAAGGGGGGGGGCTCTTATAGGCTGCATCATAGAGTCTATAATCCTAGTAAGTTTTTTGTCAAAGGTTTTATTTTGATATGTTGCTCGAATAGGCTGTGATTATACTTCTGTTTTTCTATAGGTTTGACTAACCGGTCTTGGGAGAATCCAAGGAATTATATTGACGTTGAACTCAATTCAGACGAGGAGTGGGTTAATTATGTATTCATAAGTCTAGGTATCAAGAGGAAGAGAAAGAAGAATTCAAATTCCCTGCTTCGAAACATACCCGTTACGCCGAAGCCATCAAAGAAGAGGAGGGCGAAGGTGGTTCGAAAGTATCTGAAGAAATGGGTGGGGGGATGATTTGGCATGAACAGTTCAGTATGTTCCAAAGACTAAAAGGGACTTGAAGCAAGCAGCACCAGTGCCTGAAGGGGCTAGTGATGTTTTGAGACTGAGGTTGAAGCAAGTACCAACACAGGCTGAGAAAGGGAAAGGCAAGGTTGTTCCCGAGGCTCCGATGGTACCGCAAACGAAGGATATTCAGCACAAACGGCGTAGGTCACTGGGGAAATATGATGCGGAGGATGAGGACGAAGAAATGACTGAGGGTGAGCGACAAGATCAGGCTCTAGCCAACTTTGATTTAATGGCCGAACTCTGTGACGCTGACCCAGATGAAGCTTTAAAGCAGATGAAAAAGACAATGTTTCAGGTAATTGTCTATTATTGTTTGTGAGCTTCTGAAATTTTCTTAAGTGCTTCATGCTTTAAGAAATACTGACAGTTCGAATACTTTAGCAGGCAGATGCATGGGCGCAGTCAATCACCAAGGCAGTAAAAGTGGGAAAAAGGATGCTACAGGAGGTACTTGACAGCCTAGAGATCTCTCAAGGGACTGAGGCCTCGTTGTTATCTGAGAATAAAATTTAGAAGCGAGATCTGGCGGCTATCACTGAATCCGTTGATACGAGGCTCGAGGGACAACGGTTTAATCATGAGTAGGTGTTGAAGTCGACGATTACTGCAAAGGACAAAGAGAAAGTAGACCAAAAAGCGCATTATCAGGCACAGTTTGATGGTAAATGTAGAGTGACTAGCAGGCTTAAGGAGTTCAAAGAGGATATGGGGTTTGATCCAAAAACTTTAGAACAACTCCCTGTTACCAAAGATCCTGTTATTGAGGACTCCTTGCAGACGAATGAAGGAGAGGTGGATGTTGTTATTGAAGGTGTTAGAAGGGGAATAGAAACTCTTGTGGTCAAAGGTATTTTTGTTGGGGCTACAACTGACATGATTGCAGATGATGCTGGGTCGAGGCCTTCGACTGTGGGTGTTGAAGGTGTTGATGCTGCAGGGCTTATTGGGGAAGAAGATACAGCCACGCCGGTTTAAGGTATTTGTACTGGAGTTCCATACTTGTTATTTCTGTGGGGTTGATCTTAGAACTTATTTTGTGCGAACTGATTTGAAATGCTGTGTTGAAACTGATTTGTGTAAACTTTGATTTGATTGACTTGTTTGTACTTCATACTTGATGTATATTCTGAACTGAATTTGATGTATTTTTCTAAACTAATTTGAATTGAGTTGTGTTGAAACTGCTCTCTTATATATGATGTTCTGAAACTTCTTGCATGTGGTAAAGTTGTAGATATTCCTGTATAATAGTGTCTGCATATACTAAATCTGTCGAATGATTGTAGAGTGGTCAAACTTGTGAGAGCTTTGAGATGGTTGTGATACCTCTTTTGAAATCAAGGGATCTACTAGACATCGAAGGTCTAAGCCACAGCGATGTAAGATGTGGTCACCCCCAACGCATTCTCGAGGGTTCGGTCTTTCGACCATCCTTGCCCATTGAGTTTGCTCGAAAGTTGGAAGCTTGAAAATTTCAAGGTCAACCCCAAGTATCAATCGGGTCGAGGGTTGACATGATACTTTGAGGGAACCAAGAAATTGACTAGACTTTGAAGGCCTTAGCCACAATAAAACATAACTGTTCATTGCCAATACATTCTCGAAGGTCCGGTCTTTCGACCATTCGTGCCCCTCGAGTTTGCACGAAAGCTGGAAGCTTGAAAATTTCAAGGTCGCCCCCAAGTATTTGTCGGGTCAAGGGTTGATATGATACTTAGTGGAAACCAAGAAATTTATTAAAAATAGGAGACGAAGCAGGGGTAGAAAAACTGTTTATTGATTATTTTATATTTGTATCAGTTGTACAAGGTAGAGGCCATGGCCTGTTGTATGAAACTAGTTGCATTGTGTTCCACGGATTTGGTAAAGGCTTTTCGTCTTCTATCATTAAGTAGTATGAGCCTTTGTCAGTTTTATCGTATACGCCATAGGGCCCTTCCCAGGATTCGGCTAGCTTGCCGGTATTTCGAGGCTTCAAGGATTGGTTGACACGTCGAAGTACCAGATCTCCGATGTTGAAACTTCATGGTCGAACTCTCTTGTTATATGACTTCTGGAGGGACAGATGGTAACGACCAAGGTTGGCGATGGCTCGGTCTCTGGTTTCATCGATTTATAACAAGTTGCATCCGAGCCCAATCTCATTGTCTTCATCTGGGAGGCTGGGATATTGTGTGGGTACTTCGAATTGAGTAGGGAACACAACTTCGGTACCGTATGCCAGAAGGAAAGGGGTGCAGCCTGTGGATTTTCTTGGTGTTGCTCGATAGGCCCAGAGGACATGTTGTAACTCCTGAACCTATCGACCTTTCCTTGCATCAACACGTTTCTTGAGACCGTCGACTATGGATTTGTTGATTGCTTCGACTTGACCATTTCCTTGAGGGTAATAGGGTATTGATGGTGAGAGGATGATGTTGTGTTTTTTGAAGAAGTTTCTGAATTTGCTCCAGACGAACTGTAGACTATTGTCACATCAAATTATATGGGGGAACCCGAAATGTGTGATAATGTTTTCCCATAGAAAGTTGATGACTTCTTCATCCCTAGTTCGGCTAAAAGGTACGGCTTCGACCCATTTGGTAAAATAGTCTGTTGCAATAAATATATTCTCTCGGCTGCCTGAGGCTTTAGGAAAAGGACCAATGAGATCGATAGCCCATCTTTTGAATGGCCAGGTAACTTGGCTGAAATGGAGGCCTTGTGAGGGGTTGTGGATGTCGTGAGCATGGCATTGGCATTTGTCACAGTGTTTGGCGTACTCTTCGGCTTGTTTTTTCATATTCGGCCAGAATAAGCCTTGAGAGACGGCTCGAAGGGCCATGGAATGACCAGCAGTATGAGCACCGCAGGTATCTTGGTGGAGTTCGGCTAGAATTATAGAGGCTTTGGCTTGAGAAATGCATCGTAGGAGGATGCCATTTAGGGATTTGTGATGTAACTCATGTTTGTGGATAGTGCATCTGCGACAATTCTCTAACAATGATCGTTTAGCTTTGGGATCATCTGGTAGGGTTGCGTTGTGGAAGTAATGGAGGAATGGTGTTCTCCAGTCATCTGGATCGAGACTCACGCCCCCAGTATTGATGGCATTGATTTCCATCTGGTCGATACTTGGGCGTTCGAGTACTCCGATGTGGAGAGTTCGGGATTCTGATTGGCCTAACATAGTTGCTATGTTGACGAGGGCATCTGTATGTCGATTTTATCCTTGAGGGTAATAAGTGATGGAAGATTTTTTGAGAAAACGATCCATGCGCTGTCGAACGAGAGTAGCATATTCAGCCATGCGACTATTAGCTTGATTTTTACCAGTGTAATGTCTCTGAACAAGTTAGAAATCTGTGAAAACTACGAGTTTAGGAACGCCGAGTTCGAGGGAAATGTCGAGGCCATGGATCAGCACATCATACTCGGCTTCATTGTTGGAGCATTCGAAGTTGAGCCTGACAGCTTTTTCTATCCAATTATTGGTAGGGGTGACCAGGACTATACTGATCCCTGAACCGTTAGGCCCAGTGGATCCATCTGTGAATAGACGCCATCCAGTATTGGGGATCCATGGATCTGTTGCTTTGGGCTGGTCGTCTATTATGTCATCTTCATGTTCCACCCAATCGACATCTTCGACCGGGAAGAAAGCAAGGAAATCTGCTACTGCTTGACCTTTCTGGGATATCTGTTTCTTGAATGTAATGTCATGTTTACCAAGATACACAGACCACTGCTATACTCATCTGGATTTCTCTTTTTTGTTGAGTACTTCTCAAAGGGGGTAGCTTGTTATAATACAGATTGGGGGATCTTGAAAATATGGTTTGAGTTTGCGGGCAGAATAGACAAGGGTGAGGAGCAAACACTCAAGTTTCAAATATCAAATTTCTGAGGGTGTTAGAATTTTGCTGATAAAATATACAGGCTTCTCGACGTTTGAATTGAGTCAAATAAGCAATGAACTGATCAAAGTATCTGTAACAGCGAGGTATAAAGAGAGTGTCTCACCTTCGATAGGTGTGATGATTATAGGGGGTCAACTAAGATAAGTTTTGAGTTCGAGGAAGGCCTGCTCACAGTCGGGTGTCCTGTTAATCTCAGGGTTGTTTTTCTTTTTGGCTTTGTGGACGCCTTGGTCGGGTAAGAGGGAAAAGAGCCAAGCACAATGGTCTAAGAATTTGGCAATAAAATGGTTATGGGCTGTTATATTACCAGCCACTTTTTGGACATCTTTTTTGGTTTGGGGAGAAGGCATGTCAATGAGGGCTCGAATATGTGTGGGGTCGATCTCGATACCTTGTTTACTGATAAGATGGCCTAAAAATTTGCCAGACAAAACACCAAATTGGCATTTTCCTGGGTCGAGCTTCATGTTGTATGTTTGAAGTATTGAAAAGACTTCGGTGAGGTCCTGGATGTGGGTCTATTTTTGGAGGCTCTTGCATAACATATCGACGATATAAACCTCGACCGACTTGCCAAGCAAGGGTTTAAACATGGTGGTGATGAGGCGCTAGTAAGTGGCACCCGCATTTTTAAGGCCGAAAGGCATGACGTTAAAACAGTAAAGGCCTTGTTCAGTAATAAAAGAAGTTTTAAGTCGATCTTCGGGGAGAAGGGGTACCTGATTGTAACCCGAAGTTGCGTCCATCATAGACAGATTCTCATGTTCAGCAGTAGCATCGAGGAGGACTGAGAAGACTGGGTGGGGGAAACTATCCTTTGGTATATGCCTGTTGAGGTCTGTGATATCGACATAGATTCTGATCTTGCCATTCTTTTTGAGAACTACAACAATGTTTGATATCCAATCAGCATGCTTCACTTCTCTGATGAATCCCGCGGCTATTAGCTTGTCTACTTCAAGGTTTACTGCTTCTCGAAGGCGTGGTGCCAAGGTACGCCTTTTCTGTTTAACTGTTGTAGAATGGGAATGAGATTGAGGCGGTGGCATGCCAAACTAGGGTCTACACCGGGCATCTCCTGGAATGTCCATGCAAAGACGTCTTTGTTTGCTTGAAGGAAGTCTGAGAGCTTGAGGTGTTCTGCCTCATCTAGAAAAGTTCCAATGAATGTACCTCGACCAGGATCGTCGAGTTCGATATAAACAGTGGGTTCGATGGGTGAGGTGGTATCTATCAAAGGTGAAGGGATAGAGAGTGACAAAGTTTTACGGCCAAGAATCAGTTCTTTCATCTGGTGAGTGTGCCACAACTTGCTGGCAACCGAGGATAACCTGATTATAAGGGGGCTGATTCTGACTTCTAGATGCTCTCCCTGCCTCTCAAATCTAGAAACTCTTGACCATCTGCTTTGGCACTGCCTATTATCCAAACAAACTTGGGATTGATTGGCTTTATTGTTCCACATTCCTACAGGTTTTTCAAATCTCAAGCAAACTCTCGATTCATGTTCTCAGATGAGTGCTTACATTTCAGACCTATGGAAAGTGGCTGCACTTAACTTTATCTATCTTCTTTGGAAAGCCAGAAATGATCTAGTCTTTGGGGGGTATCCCTTTTTCTTCAATGATATTTAATGTAAGATCCTTGCTGCTGTAAAGGAAGCGGCAGTCCTTTCTGTAAACAGTATGTCCAATAACTGTTTCGATCTTGCAATCGTCGCTACCTTGGGCGTCCCTGCTAAAGCAAGACCTCTTCCGCGCGTTCAAATCTATATTTGGGCTTTTCCCTGGTATCAAGAAGTAAAGATCAACGAGGGGGAAGTTGTTTTTGGCTCTCCAGGATCAGCTGGCACAGGTGCTGTGGCAAGAAACTACCGCGGAGAAGTCATTGGTATGGGCGGCTGACGAGCCTCCGAGTTTGATCGATCTTTAGGTGCTCGCATGAACAGGCAAGGCGTTGAGAGCCTTTTAAATTCTAAGTACCCAAGGGGGTGGTAAAATAAAGGGTTTGATGATATGTCGAAGGTATGGCACGCATGGCATGGAGCCAGTCGCGTCCGAGGATACCGAGGTATTCTGACTTCTTGTCGACGACAAGAAAATTGGTTTGAAGTGTGACTGGGCTGGTAATAACTGGGAGGCTGATTCGACCAATAACAACTTTTGTGGCCCCATTGAATCCTTTCAATTCGGCATTGGCTGCAGCTATGAGGTTGATTTTCTTCATGGTTTAGACAGTTTGGAGGAAAAGAACATCAACTGCACTTCCTATGTCTATGAGCATTGTGTGGAGAATGAGGTTTTCGATCTTAATCATGATGACTAATGGATCAGAATGGGGAAAACGGACATGGCATCTATCACAGTCGATGAAAGAGATGCATTCGGGTTGAGGGGAGAGGATTGATCCTGGCAGGAGAGCGGGCGGCTTCTCCTGGTAGGTGAGTTTGGAGAAATATGTGACACGCTTGTGATTACTCTTGGAATGGCCACTGTCTATATTGTTGACTTTGATGAAGTATATTTCGTAGATATGCACCTCGATCGGACCGGCAGCTGGGGTAGGTTGAGGTTTGAGGTATGACCCGTCAAGTTAACTGGGAAAGTCGGCAACATACTGATGTAAATGACCTGCCTTAAGGATGATCTAAGGGAGCACTGCAAGGCAAAGCATTTGTGGGTGTCATAACAGTTAAACTTGTGATTGCACTCGATAGGGATAGGGATACGCCAGATGGGGTCTGCCTATAAATGTGATAGAAGGGTGCTGAGAGGGGCAGTAAACGTAGGTAGGACAAGCTTTGGTCTCTTTCTGCAGGCTTCAACATTGTTGTTTCTGTGAAGGCATTTGTGGCTCTCAGTCTCTCGTGAGACAAAAGCGATCAGGGGTGTAGGTGTAGCAGGTGGGCCTTGTCAAGGTTTATTGAAGTTGGTGGCTGAAGGGAAGTCGACTCTTACACCATGGGGGTTCAATCCTCAATCAAAGGGGTCCAAGTATATAACCTAAAATGCGAGTAACTAATAGACAATATACTTACGTGGAGGCCTAAAATTTAACTCTCCACGACCTCTGATGTGGATTTTTAAGAGAGTTTATATTTCTGTCGAGTATTCGAAGGTTCGAGTGCTAAGTTTTTATAAGGTGATCGAAGGTCAATAATATGGGGTCTGGATGGAGATTTTTAACCCTTCTTTCGTTCCCCATCTCTCCTATTTATAAAGCATAGGATGAGCTGAGTCACCATGGTTAGGTCAGATTACAAGTATACAACCCGAGTATCCTCTGGATATCGTGCGGATATCCCAGAGTTGGTGTTGAAGCCAGAAATACAGGGTCTGCCACCATGCTCTGTCACTGTAGTTGCAAGGACCAACAACTCTATCATCTTGTCTAGTGAGTTAGCTACCTGTCTTGTCATACTTTGACCATGTACGGATATGGTCAAAGTGTTTTTGATGTTGAAGTGGAGTTCTTCTCCGAAGCCTGTTCTGAGTCGAGGCTTCATCTTCGGGTGATCTTTGGGAGACTTGTTTAAAGATTGGATGGGCTTACAGATATTCGAGTAGGCTTCAAAGTAGCCTTCGAGTGTTTGATTGGGGTAGAAGGCTGCGAGTAGGCTACTTGTACCCTTGTTTCCTCAAATTTGGTAAATCCCAAAAATTAGCCATATTTCTTTTATTTTAAGTTTAACTATTTTCTTAGTTCAAGTATTTTTATTAGAGAACACAAGATCAGAAACAAGTTTTAGTTGGGTTTGTAATAGAGGATGACAATCCGTAATTTTATACCTTTTTCTACAAAGACCCATTTTTGTCGGTTACCACCAATTCAACAAAGTTAACGAACGAGAAATAAGAAAATTACCTAGTCAAATGGAAGCAAATCCTAAAAGTACTTAAACTGAGGCATTAACTTTAGGAACAGAGCAAGTTCATGTGATTACCTATCTTAGAAGTGGTAAAACGGTTGACAACCAGGTTGAAATGCTAAAAGAGGACATCTTGAACCCTACACCAAATGCCTCGGAACCGGTTGAGGATATAGAGGATGAACCCATTAAGATAAATACTAATGATCCCATAAGTAGCCCTATGCTAGCTAGGAATCCTTCCATTATACTTGTTCAACCTAAATTACACATCACTTCTAGTATCCTTTACACTTAACAACTCAAAGGTGGGTGAAAGAATGATTAATACTCTGAGTTAATGGAAACATTCTACCTCGTTCACATTAATATTCCGTAACTAAAAGCTACAAAATATGTTCCCATTTATTACAAGTTCCATAAAGAAATTTGCACTAGGATATGACGTTTATTTATCCGTAATAAAGTAATCCTCATCGAGTTACTTACCCCACCAAAACTTTGTGATTCAGGTACTCCAACTAACCCATGCAAGAAAGGAAATCATCGGGTAGACAGAACCCTCCTACACTTAAGAGCAAGCATTATTGTCCTCTAATATATTGTCTACAAGGAATTATGATTGTGAGAATTGACACGAACTGGGATTACATTGTAGCTAGCTAATAGATCTAAAAAACATCTGAAAGGCTTATTCGAAGATGTATTTATCAAAGTCAAAACATTCATATTCCTTGATGATTTTATCATAATGGACACGGAGAATATGATGATTTTATCATAATGGACACTGAGAATATGTTAAATGTAGCTAAAGAAATCCCCCTCATCCAAGACAGACAATTCTTAGCCACATCTAAAAAACAAAAAGTATCTGCTATTTTCCCTTTATTATGTACTTTGTGATTCCCTTATGAAATGTTTGTTTCATAATACATCTCTTATCTTTCGCAACATTTCATTTCAGCACATCAATGGTAATATATTCCTTATTTCCAACACATAATTTATTTCACTAGTCTAAAACATTAAGAACAATGTTCGCTTTGAATTTGGCGGTACAGGGCTACATTATGATTTTAGGAAATATAAAGTAATTTTTAGGGGAAAATAAATTATTAATGCGATTTGCCTAATTATTTTTTTCCTACAATAAGACTAAAGAGCATACACTTATATTTCAAACTAAGTAATTCATGCATCTCGTTTAAGTAACTCTATAATATTAATGCTACTATTCATGACTAGATTAGTGAATTGCCTTCTTATTATACTAATTCACTAGAAAAGTACTTAGTAAAAACACTCTCACAAAAGTAATATACTGCTTAGTCTAGATAAATAGTTGCTCATAATTAGAAAAATTGAGGATAACTGTAGAAATTTTTTTGAACCCAAGTCAGATATCTGAGCCTTGAATAACCATCGAATTTTATACATAAACTTTCTCCAAACTCAGCATCCTTATATTCCTGATCTCATTATTCGTTGCACTATCAATTGTCAAGGGTGAAATAAAATTTGAGCTAAAAATATACTATAACCCTTTCATATATTTCTTCGAGGTGAATAAAATACGGTATAAAATTGAGGAAATAATTGTAGATATTTCTTTGTTAAAACCCTTTTTTTTGGCCTTCCTATAAAAATAACTTGAATTATTTTCCATTTGTCACCCTATTGAGCCTAAAGTAAGTCATCGCATGTAAGATAACTACATTTACCCCATTTTATGAAGATTTAAGGAAGCAGATAGTTGCAGCAGTGGTTATAAACAAAGAAAATTGAATAACAAGAAATTACTGGACAAGAAAAACCCTCTAGAAATATAAAAAGAAAAAATATGTGTTTCAAATAGGAGATTATCAAGTAAAATGGACTCGAAATTTTTTTTATGATCGAGCTAAGTCATAAAGAAAAATCATGAAAAAAGTAAGAAATAATGAACAAGTGAACCAGAAGAGAAGACTTTAAGTCATTAACAGAATGCCAACAAAATACCTTACAACCTTTAAAAGACCGTCTTGATCCAAAGCCTAGTATGGTCAGTTTAACGGTGATAAAAGATTGAATATCCATGGTAATCTAAACTCGGTACCTTCAATGGCAATCAAACTTCTGTTCATGATATCTATCCAGTAAAATGTCCACTGCTTCTTGCAAATATGAGCCTTTGCTTCACTTAAAATTAATTTGTGCTCATTATAACACCTAAGTGCAAAGCCATAAAATATTAGTGATTATTCGAGATAAATTTAATATGAGGCTGCAAGTCAAAGCTAATTTCTAGCACTAGTAATCGAAATTAGGACGTTTTTGAAATCAATAACTTTGTAGTATTTTAACTAGGCACACACACATACACCGATTCGGAAATTTTACTAAATTTGTCATCGCAACTCAACAATGAACTAAGATTATCATGAATAATTTAGTGTGAGTATTGACTACGTTCTCTATTTTTAGGATTCTAGACCCCTTTAAGATAACTTGGTGCAAACGAGGAATTAAAATCCTTAAAAAGCATTCTTTATGACTTCCTTATTTCAGAGACAATCAGGGGAGCCAAACTACTACTAAAGTACAATAGATTAATCATGAAGCTATACCATGAGATAGCGATTAGTCCCAGTAATTCAGACAGCTTGCCAGTCTCCAAGGAGTAACCAAAGTATATTATACACATTCTGGGACAATAGGGCCAGATCTGAGTAATATTCAACATCTAAAAGAGGCCCAAGATAATTCTAGCCAAAGATTAAGACCTGAAACGTCCAAGGACCTACGATCGTGGGTCCCCAAGCCTTAGATAAATGGCTTTCACGAGTCGGTAGGGTGATTTGGTCCCCAATTCTTAACCAATTGACTCTGATACCTTTTGTACATAAGAAACATAAAAAAATAAAAAAAAACTCTATTTTGTTTAGTCCCATAGTGGTTATGTAATAGAAGGACATTAGTTTCTTTAGCTATAAAAAAGACCTCCCTTTAATTATAATCTTCATCTCTCAAAGAAATAGAATTCAAGAAAAGCTCTTTATTTAAGAGTAAAGTATTTAGTTTAAGACTTACTTAGGTACAAACCTAGGTATGGCCGACTAAGCTCCATAGCTATGACTAGAAAGGAAGTTAGCATACTTAATGAGTAGCCATTAGCTGAGTCAATTTGTTAGGTCGCCTTTAGGTTTCCCCCTCACCAGTATGTTAGTGGGTCTAACGGGGTTAACACTCTTAATTTAGACTAGCCCCTATTCCTAGTGTCCCTCCTTTATACCCTAGAGATATAGAAGTATACCTTTTAATGAAAGGGTACATCTGGAGACCTAGAAAGTTCACCTCTGAGAGAGTAATTAGGAGGATTAATGCTATTACATAAGACTAATCCCAATTCCTAACCCCCTTATAAGGAATAATAAGAGATAGGGTACGCCTCTCAAAAAAGGTGTTCCTGGGGGATTAGTTAGACCTTGACCTCTTCTAAGGTTGAGAGTAGGGTAGGTGGTGTTCTTGGTAGACTAGCCATGTCCGAGCTCACTCAGTTGGTAGGTTGGAGTGTGAGCCCTTATTAGGATCACATCCAAGGACCCAGTGGCCTGTAAGAAGGGTCCAAAGCCATAGAAGTGATAGGACTCGGGCAACACCTACTAGGGCATAACAAGGTCCTGGAGCCTAATAAGCTTAAGACTGAGTTGGCCCTTTCTTATTTGACCTACTACTACTGATAGTGATACCATTCCCCCCAAAAAAAGGCCCAAACTCTGTCTTAAATAGGAAAAGTCCCGAATTAGGACAGTTGCAAGTAGTGGCCCCTTAGATGGGTACTCAAAGATATCTTGGGAAGGCAGCCCCATAGGCATATCCATACAAGAAAGGCCCAAGTAGGGGACGTAGAATCCCAAAGTCATAGTCTTTATACTAAAATATTCTTCTCCACTCAAAATAATCTACTACCAGCTCCAACAAACAAACAAAATCCCCCATTCACAAACCAAAGAGTCTACACCGATCCCCAGTATGGTTCAACCCCACTTTTAACATACTATAGCTAGGCCTATAAATCCAGCTCGTTGGCCCTTGACCTGGCCCAACCCAACCCTTACAAATTAGGGTTTAAGCCCTTTAAAGCCCTACTTTGAACATCTAAGGGCTGGGCTAACTCCTCCCTTCCAACTTGTAGGGTAAGGTCAGGGTCTACTAGTTGCATCCCTTAACCCGACCCTTAGCCCCACCCTTTTGCACTTAATCTAGCCTACATTAAACCGGCCCATACTAATCTCTGCAACAATATAGAGAAGTAAGGCATATATCTCCCTCTCATGTTTTTCATTATATATAATAAACTAATTTGTGTTTTTATTAAAAGATATGAATATCATTATGTAATTTTAATATGATGATGCCTATTTTTTGTTTTTATTTTTATTTTTATTAAGTAATTAAAATCAGCCCTAAGCCCCACCCTTAGCCCCACCCTAAGCCCTAATACTAGGGCCAATGTTGTGTAAAGGTTTATATTATAACCTAAGGGCAGGGCCGACCCTTAACACTACCGAGGGTCAGGTTAGTATGTCTCCAAGTTTATAAGGGCCTTATTTATATAGGGCCAAGTTGACCCTAACCTGGCCCATTTTATACCCTTAACTATAGCAATAGTAAAAATTTATTAAAACAGAAATTCTAGTGCATCAGTCAACAAACTTTACATAGTACAAACTATTCTCAGTGTAGAACAATGTACTCCACCCCCATGAGGTAGCATGTTGGGGATAAAATGTCCTACAATGCTTGTTTAATAGTTGTGAGGTAAATTACATCTCTGGTATGATAATGTCCTCTAAACCCATGGGGTAAAATGAGTATTCAATCAACTATATAGAGAAAGATCAAAAGTAAAATGTAAGTTGAGAGATAAGGAAAGAAAAATAGATTTAACCTAATAAAACCCGAAAATGTCTGAAGGAATAATGCAAAAACTGTATGCTAGGAAAGCATGAACAATAACAATTTAGAAAGGTCTTGAAGAAATATTGAATGTGAATGTAAGACTTCATCTAAAATCATGGTCCAACGGTGTCAAAAATTATAAAACATAGCTGCAATACTTTTCGCACACCATTCACTTTTGTTGGGTAAACATTAATTCAGTATAACTTTTATAAATTAATTCCCTTGGGACCATGTAAAACATAATAATTAAGTAGGGTTTCAACATATCAAAATTAATAAATTATTAATTAATCAGATTATAGCATCTCGCAGAAAATATAATATTTTTGGAGTTTTAAAACGTAGAACATATCATTGCAAACATCATAGGAAATCTTCTGGATGATGAAGTTGATGATGATAGTCATAATTTAGAGTTTGTTTCACTAAAAGATGCCCTCAAAGTGATAATGACGCTAAGCGGTCTCTTCTTGCTATATATTAATAACATGCCTAGACTTAGCTTGTTACGAAAAATTAGATATGAGATTCAACTCGACTCTAATTTTAACAAAAGGCAGTTAACATTGAATTCGTAATTTAAGAACGTATTATAGTTGATTTTATATGCACTTCTTAGCAATTATTGAATATTGAGACATATATATATATGAGTCTATAAGGTAATTTTGAAATTGTATTATCTTATAAATTTAACAAATTTACTAACATAGTTGTTGGGCCCAAGTCGGGACCAGCAAAATCTATTATTTAAGCATAATTATTAATTTATCGGGTACAAATTTATCAAAGTTATATTGTATCTCCTTCAATTTACATTAGAATAGAATGAAACCAGTTTCTGTAGATAGAGTATTCAATTATCTGCAACTTTAAAGTTTTGAGCTTTTTTTTAATTCGTTATTCCCTGGTCCCTATAATTCGCTTAAGTTAAGGGTGTAAACCTCACAACATTAGGGTTTTACCAGTATTTTGTATGAAATATTAGGGCTTAGGTCTTATTTGGGGCTTTCTTGAATGAAAGGGGCTGGTTCGCTAGGATTTAATCCACACACTCGTGTCCATGGTGCTTGAAAACATCTAGCCAAGGTGATGCCGACATCCTTCTCAGTAATGCCGATCGAAGGACATTGAGAGACGGTAAAGGCGTCGATGGAGGCAATAAATCTAGTGATGAAAATGGGAAAATCATAGGGTCGTTTCTCTTGGTACAAGGTTTTAGAATTACATCGATGATGGACTCCATGATGGTGTAGAAAAAGTTATAAAAGCCTCACCTTCCTGGAGGTAATAATTAAAATAGATAATAGTGAGGTAAATGTCGGTTTGATTAGTAGTAGGCTTGATGCCATTATTATTGTGGATACTGCTAAAGGGTACATCCAAAAGTATAGCATAACCTCGACATATTGAAATTGTATCGAAGTCAAATCTTAGGAGTTCGGGTGTGATGTTGCTAAGGTCGGAGTGAATTTTGATCGTAATCACCTAATGGTAATTATTCCACATAAGTACTGTAGGGACCTATCCCTCGATCTCACCTAAATTGAGCTGTCGCCAGTTCAAATTACCCCCATCTCAAGCTCACACATTATTCAACATAACTTCTCCTGTTAACATTTTAACCTACCCCACGAACTAGTGAAGAACGTGGGTTAAGCTTGAACCGGAAAACCTGAACAATTCAAAGATACCGGCCTCTCATAAACTCGTTAGTTACTTAGTAAACCGCCACTAACCACATTGTTCGGAAAACATACTCCAACACGACGAATTTGCGGAGAAGGCCTACATAAAGAAGAAGTTCTCGAAGAGACAGGGACCAGAAAAATTATACAAGAAATCACTTGTCTAGATTCTCAAACTATTCAAGCTTCTTAGTTACAAGATTCAGGCATTTCTAAACTTAGAGATCACTTGTAATAAGATACCTATTTCAATCACTAAAAATACTTTTTACAAAAATCTTCCACTCGAGGTCGTGGCTTTTTACCTATTCAGAGGTTTTCCAAGCTAAAATCCACCTGTGTCATTTTCTTATTTGTCATCAGAATATTATTTCAGGTTCATTGGTGTGATAGAAATTTCAAGCCATTTTGAGCTTACGGAATTTGGCCATCACATTTGGCGTCGTCTGTGGGAACGCTCTCCAGCTTCTGCTTTCTTGGCACATGCGTTGGCTTGCGCCAATTCGTCCTTTAGTCAAGCCACTCTCTCATTATGATCATTTCATCTTCATTGCATCTCCCAAAACATGATATCATTCACAGGCAGGGCTACATGCAAGTGTTCCACTAAAGCCTCCGAGGCCGATAGATTCACTCGAGCTACTTTGAGCTTGTTATCTTTTTCTACTAGTATCTGCTTCAATCATTCCAACTCACTTCTAGAATTTTGGAGATCATCTTAAAATTTCCCTTGATCTTTCTAGCGCCTGAATACAATACTGAGCCATCTCAACTGACCTATTCTTTGACATCAGAATTTCAATTCGACTCTGAAGTTTTGCAGCATGTTCCTTCATCTCTGCAAGCTCTTTTGACCCTTTACCGATCTTGGCATCTTTCTCCTCGAGCTTGCGACTGAGGTCAACAACAATCTAGCTTGCCTCAACATATTTGAAGTATACTTTTATGTGCCGGTCTTCTTTGTCCTCACTCGCTCCCCTCATTCTATCTAACTCCTCTGCAAATTCTCGGTTATATTGGAGCGCTTCATCTTCACCTGAGCGAACTGTATCAAATTCGACCTGCATAATATAGATATATTATATACAGTTCGATTCAGAACACCCATCAACACGCATTTACACATATCTCATTTATAAAAAGTATCCAATTTCTAACATTTACTGTGTACAACTACTTTTAGACTTAAGGTAGAAGTGCCAACTCAGCAAAACACTTCATGGCATGTATTTTGGTATCTCAGGTACACATTTCCTATATGCAACTGTCTAAATTTTTTTATATATACCTCTACGTTCTATGATTGCCCTCACTACTTTGTATATCATCAAATATATCGTATAAGCCAAAAAGCCTTTGTCGATCTAACCTGCAGCTCAGCTTGCAAAGACAGCAAGAATGTATAAATATCTTTCCCCCTGGCAAGCTCAGTCTCTAGGTCTTTTATGCTGAGATTGATTTCTCTATATACCTACAAAAGAGTTACAGACAAACTCAGCCTACGAGTCTATTAAATACACACAATCCAGCAGTTTATGATACATGACAAATATGTTCATAATAATTTATTTCCCTACCCTACCTTCTCAGTCTCACCCTCAAGGTGTTCGGTGTCATCCCCTTGATTGTCAATCACAGTCTGACGGGTGATACCATCTAACCCATCCACAACTCCCACCGCGACCTCATCTATCTCTTCTTCATCTCCCTCCTCGATGTAGGTGTTCGCCTTAATGGAATCCACCTCCTCCACCGAGGTACCCTTCAACATCAGGTGGCTCCCCAGCCTATCCCGCTCCTCAGCCATCTCCTCCATCTTGGCTCTCGCCTCCACCTATAGCTGCTCAATTGCTACGGCATGAAAAACCTTGAGAGACTCCAGCAGCTTTGCATCCCTGGCAGCATCAGCTTTCGCTCAAGCTACCTTTTTCTCAAGCTCGATCTTCATCTTCTTCAGCTCGGACTTATCTTCTTCAACTCCCAGCCAGAGCCCCTTCACTAACTGAGCAACCTGCATAATAAATCGACCTCAACATCAGCTCGGAATGCAATAAATATATTTCACATAATCATTATACACTTACCATCTTGCTCATATCTTCCTCTCCGTGAAGGGCCGCCAGCCTGGCCCTTTCTTCCACCTCTTTAAGGTCGTCAAACACAATAGGTCGCTCTTTGACGACCTTCTCTCCAGACATCTTCGAAGATTCGACCCTTCTCCTTTTTTCTTTAGCAGACTCACTACTTCCAGTGGTACCAGAGGCTGCCACAGACTTTAACATCCATTTTTTTAGATATTTTTGAGTTATTTTACTCGACATGATAGGTTCAGGCTGAACCAAGCTCTCTATTTTAGGGGTCTTGGCCAAATGGGTTTGACCTTCCCCACCAGTTCCTCTTTATTTCCCTTCATCAGCACCCGACATCAACCTGGTCGACTGAGCCATTTATACCTTTTTCAACCTGCTATCAGCTCTCTTCTTTCTGCTAAGGCCTAGTCCTTCCAATACGAATTCAAGCTCAACCTCCTCCTCAGCAACTTTGTCTAATAAAGACTATTTCCTCTCGACGTGAGATTTCACACCTGCAATGCACAACATCTTTTTATGATCAATAACAAGTATCAATTTAAATATATCAATATATTATCTATGTATGGCAGTACTTACTTTATTTTACAGTTCTAAACCAAAGATTTAGAGGTTCTTCGTCTCTCTGAAGGAAATTATCCTTTACCCATATGACGTTGTCATTCCAAGTTTGACCTGCTGAATTCAGATCGAAGAAACAAGGCCGAGTTACGCTGGCACATAAATATGCCCTATCACTAGCACGATAATTCTTCACCCCATAGAATTGTAGCGCATCCTCAAGGGATATCCTCCTCACCTTCCCCTCATTCTCCCACTTCTCATTCAAATGGTCGCAAACATTTATTACCTCCCACATGTTCCCATTCAATTGAATAGGGCATGCCCCAATTGCGTTCATAATCCCCTTCGCCAAATTGGTCAGGGGAAGACTCAACCCGTACTCTAATTGAGACAGGTAACATAAAAAACCTTTTTCAAGGTTACTCTGAATACCCCATCAAAGTATTCTAACGAGATCGATTCGTCTATACCCCTATCTCATTTTTCTACTTCTAAATTGGCTAACAGATAAAAATACTCTTCCCCCGCCGCTACTGTACAACCCCTAAATTGCCTACCGGCGTACTCTACACAGTTACCCCATGTATCTCCTATAGCTACCTTGGCCTTACAACATTCTCTATAGGGATCCGAACCAGGAGGAGAGGATATCAATTGACTAGGAAAACCTAGAAATTGTTCCAATCCTACTTCAACCACACCATCAGACTCCATCGTCCGACCATAAGTCGACACCTCATTATTAGGTATGCGATCCATATCAATAACAATTTCTACAGGTAGCGTTTCGACCTATACAATTGCCTCTTACGCTCGACCTACATACAGGTTCAGGTATCAACTATTACTTCGTATAAATCAATCATATACGTTCAACATATATCTTTAGTATATTTTGTGTATATATGCAAATACAGATATTACCATAAATATTTGATGTTAAGATTTACTTCACAAAATGATTACGATTTGCACAAACACATATATTTCCCATACGTCTCTACTAACCTTCAGAATTCGGATGGGAATTCGCAGTAGCGCCATGTCCTTCCCTCACAACCCCGCTGTAAAGCCTCCTCCGCGATTCAGTGTCTCTCACTCTCTTCGATCGTTGACCACCCTTAGATAAGTTAGTATCAAGTCCTCTGCACTTTTTTCGTGCCTCTCTCTTTCCGCTCTCCAAATTTTTAGAAGATGAAAAACATTTGAATGATGGAGAAGAAGTACTATTTATCCTTTCTTTCTCTAGCGGCTGGCATTTATTGTGCCTTACACGACCCGTCCTTAATTTTGAAACCGAGGTGTCCTTTCTACTATCCATGTCAGACGTCTTGTACCTTTTCAATAAAACAAACTTTCCATCATTACCCCTCTCTTCATATTTTTAACATATTCCCCTCTCCTGTCTCCATATTCTTTTCAGACCTTCCCACACTCATGATGATTCATACTACACGTTATCAGATCTCTCAGCTTTACATTCAAAACAAAACTAGAAGCTTCTTTATTTCCTCTTTTTTGTATCGTACTTATAGTAAAAGTGACGTCATTTTAAAGCTAACAAATTTTTTAAAATTATTCAAAATATTTATTACAATAGTTTTCAAACGGCATTTGCAACAATAGAGGATCCCATTGATTTGCATTATTTTATGTTCACATTCAACAAACTTATTTTTATTTATGATAAATGCATTTTTACAACATCACATCTGCAATAAACTTAATTACCTAGAGCACCACATCCAATTACATCATCACTCGATCAGCCATCTTCAAATTCAATCTCGACCTCGCTATCAATCTAACCTTTTCTTCTCGAGTTGCAGGGTCCAACGCCAACACAATAAAGCATACCTCATAGAAATACTGGGCATACTCACATTCCCTACTCCTTACATCTAATCCTTTGAGCTGATACTCCCTCACTGGTAACTCAGCATCATAACCAAATGCACCAATAATCTTCTCCCATACTTCAACTATCTTTATATCAAATCGTCATTCTGCAGCGTGCCGAATCCTTTGAGATCGAGTCTGTACCATCCTAACCTCTTTTCCGCCTTCATAATCTTCCTTCCCCTTTTTATACGACTTTGACACGCTTTCCCCTCAAAATGTGATTTTTACCTTTTATCTCGTAATAAAAACCTAAGAATCTTGAGAAAATTATTTGAACTTATCTCTCCTTTCGAGCTTATCCGTAATATTACTTTCTAAGTCGAGCATATTCTGTCTAGATTTATCACTCCACCAAACTCTATTTGATCAAATTTTTACGTGCTAAAATCTTTTAAAAAAATTGCCTCCAACATTTTTAACGCACTACGGACTCTACTTACATCCAACGTATATTCTCACACAGACTTCTTTCAGTTCGAATAAAGGGAAACAATACTTGGAATATTCATACATTCTTCATAATATTTAAGTTTGATTCCTATATACCATATATCTACAATAATACAGTTGATCAAATATCAAATTTTATTCATATCAACAACTGTTACTCTTTTTTTTACAGATAACAAGTCTTTCATTAATCAAACTCAGTAACAGGTCATTCAGTCATTCTAGAACTTTAAGTCCTTCAGTTCATCCCGTTTCAGTGATCTTTCACCCTAACACAAAGAAGACATTGGATCCAGCAGAGAGCTACCCTTCCATGAGTCTTGTCAAAGTCTAGTTAAACTTCAAATGGAAACTATACAAGCAGCTGACTCAGTGCTGGCCTCACCCAACAAAGTGAAGGTCTTTTGAGTGCCAAAAACTGATGGAAATGCTTTAGCAGACTCCCACATCTCGTCCTCCTCCTCTACTGCCATCACTGCCTCTCCTATAACCACCACCACCGAAGAGTGGGTAGAGATGAAGAAGGCTCAACCTTAGAATTGATGGCGATACAAGAGATCAACATAACTGCCTCGCAGTTATGCCTACCCCTACATATGAAGCCCGAACATCATCCTCCGCCAGAGTACGGAGACAAGTCCAAAGTTCCTCGCTTGTCAAGACGAGAACATGAAACCTCCACTTACTGTAAAATTCCTCCTCAGCTTCAACCTCTTCCTCTTCCGACATACTTTGATAAATCAGAGGAAAAGGAGCAGGAATAGACAACTTCAGGGATTGGTCACCAAAGTACTTCAACTTCAATTTCAACCTCTGCATTTAAGTCGCTATTCTCTCTTCAGGAGCCATCCTCCGAGTCATCACCATTTGAGAAAAGTTGTAAAATTTTGAAAAAGTTACGCAAGTAGGCATTGTTTCAAAGATTTGATACAAGTACTATTTATATAACCCTATATTTATTGTACAGGTACATTTTCCCAAGTGTCATCATTTAATACAGACACGACTATTCAATCATATGCATCACATACATCAGTATCCACATCATCATTTAATACCCATCATTTCCCAATATTGCATAACTTCCTTCCAGTCAGCACCATCATTACTCAGTTTCAAATTTTAAAGATTTAACCAAATACCCGTTACACTCAGATTCTTTTTCAACCAAAGCCAGTTGTGACATTAGTTGTAAGGGGGCGATTATAGGGACCTATCCCTCGATCTTACCTAAATTGAGTTGTCGCCAGTTCAAATTACCCCCACCTTAGGCTCACGCATTATTCAACTTAACTTCCCCAGTCAACATTTCAACCTACCCCACGAACTAGTGAAGAACATGGGTCGATCTTGAATCAAAAAACCTGAATAAGTCAAAGAGACCTGTCTCTCACAAACTCGTCAGTTACTCAGTCAACCGCCACTAGCCACATTGTTCAGAAAGCGTGCTCCAGCACGATGAAGAGCTATGGAGAAGATCTATATAAAGAAGAAGTTCCAAAAGAGACAGGGACCAGAAAAATTATACAAGAAATCACTTATCTAGATTCTCTAACTATTCAAGCTTCTTAGTTACAAGATTTAAGTATTTCTAAACTTAGAGATCACTTGTAATAAGATACCTATTTTAATCACTAAAAATACTTTTACAAAAATCCTCCACTCGAGGTTGTAGTTTTTTACCTATCCAGAGATTTTCTGCGCTAAAATCTACCTGTGTTATTTTCTTATTTGTCATTGGAATATTATTACAGGTTCATTGGTATGATAGCAGATTTCAAGCCATTTTGAGCTTACAGAATTTGGCCATCACAACTACAACTGCGCAATTCATTTTATCAGGGCTGGAAATACCCCTGTAGGTTCACCAGATGAGATCAAGTCAATACCTACCACCTATCAAGTTGTAGAGAGATCCAGATCTGTAACGAACCACTTCGATATGGTAGTAGGAGGCATTGGTGAACATCATCTTCATGTAGAGCTCTTTTATAGAAAATTATTTCCCCATTTAACTGGAAACAAGATGAGCATGGTTCAAGGATAAGCAATGCACTAGAATTTTTGATTCACTAAATTGCCGTATCCACTATAGTATGTCATTAAGCGGGATCGAATCACGTTGGGGATGGTATCAGTTCTACATTTTGAGAATATGGGTTTTGGTTGCTTGCTGGAGCTGGTTGGAAATTATTGTGAGAGAAGATAGGAAACTATGACTTTGGGATTCTACGTCCCCTACTTGAACGCTAGTCCTTATGAGGGGGCTAGGAATAGGGATTAGTCTCAATTAAGAGCATTAATCCTCCTAGTCCATCCCTTAGACCTCTAAGGAGGAGGATTTTTTATGTATCAGGTGTACCCTTTCATAGAAAGGCATACTCTTATACCTCAAGGGTCCTAAGGAAGGATACTAGGAATAGGGGCTAGACTCAATTAAGAATACTACCCCTCCTAGAGCCATCCTCAGACTGTTTATAGGGAGACCCGAAGGTTACCCAATAACTAGAGTCACCTAATGGCTACTCAGGCAGGCTGGTTTCCTTCCTAGTGGTTGAGTTCAACCGGCCATGCCTGGGTTTATGCTTAAGCAAGTCTAAAACTAAATATTTTCTCTTAAACAAAGAGCTTTCTCTTGAATTTTACTCCAGTGAGGGAAGAAGATTACAATTGAGGATTTTTTTCAATAGCTGAAGAAACCAATGCCCTTTTATTACAGAAGAAATGTGGAACAAAACTAAATTATGTTTTTCTTCTTTCTCTTTTGCTTTTTACGTACAAACGTTGGGAATACCTATCCAGCTAGACCAATCGACAAGAAACCAGGACAATGGTTATCACACAAATGTACTAGTAGACATTGACATGTCTCGACAAATTCCCGATCACATTCTCCTCGACATAGATGGGCGCCTCACAAAATAGGAGATACTAATACACAGAGTCCCTAAATATTTTAAACATTACAGCAATGTTGGGCATATTATTGCGGAATGTAAGATAGTACAAAGGGCCTGCAGACAAAATGGCATGGAACTGAACAAGAATATAAAGAAGAACTCAAGAGACGAGGGATAGATTAATAGAGCCAACACGATACTTCCAATTCCAACTCAAAAAGGTACGACGATAAATAAGGAAAACAACAAAGTAAAAACCCAAAAACAGCCGCAACCACCCAGCAAGCACACATATTTTTAGGAAACCCCTACTCCCTCCGCCAGAAGCATATCCCCTATCATTTACTTCCCAGGGATGTCAAAACCAATGAGGCAGATCGAGCAAGTATAGAGAATAAAAAATGAAGAAGTATGGTCACTAGCAAAAGGGAATACAAACAGCAGCACACTACAAAAAGAACCAAAAATCACCAGGAGTAACAATTTTAATGCATTAGTAGGGGATTATTCAGAACAGCTTGAAGACAATAGATAAGATGAGGATATCTTAAGTCATAGTACTGACGCAGAAAGTAAGGCTAAAACGTAGCCAGACACACAGAGATCACCAGAAGATAAGCATATCAGAGAAACAAGGGAGTAATAGGGTGAACCAATTAGCCAAAAAGAGGACGACTTCAAAGAAATACACGAGATGCTTAACCCGGCAAGCTGGGGGGATGAAATGGAAGAAGAAGAAGAAGAAGAAGAAGAAGAAGAACAAACTATTGCGATAAAGCCAACTTAGGTCTATAAATGAGGGTAAGTATACACGCTAGACCCACGGGTCACTAGATCCAATAATAGACAATGATAGTTATTTTCTGGAATGCAAGAGAAGTGGGAAATTACAATACTCATGCCTACCTGAGTAAAAAAGTGGAGGAACTACAACTGGATATTATGTGCATAATAGAACCCAAAATTTATACTGCAAAATTCATACTACAGGGCTTCACGAGGAAAATTATAACTAATGAAGAGGGGGAGAATAAAGGAAACCATGAACACTTCTAACCAGCAAATCATACTTTGATACATGAGCTACAGTTTTTCCTACCTCCATGTCAATTGTCTATATCTCTACAAAACAACACTCTGGAATGAGCTAATAACAGTTGCTACCAGAACTAATGAGCTATGGATTTTCTTAGGAGATTTTAATTGCTTTCTAAGGATTGAGGAGAGGAGGGGCAGAAGACAACCACTATCACGAGCCATACAAGACTTTAGGTACTTCATCGATAGGGCTAATCTTATAGAGAGTAACACAATAGGCATAAGCTATATATGAAGCAATGTACAGAAAGAAGTCAATAAAATATTTAGCTACCTAGACAGATACTTGCACAACCCACTCTGTACTGATAAATATCAGTGATGGAGAATTAAGAACTTCCCATGAATAGTATCAGACCACTCCCTCCTTTTTAGAGAGTGTGAGGCCGTCCCAAAACCTTGCAATACACCCTTTAGATACCTTCAAGCATAGAGTACTTATGCATACTTTGAGGATGTGGTTCACAGCAGCTGGAATACTGAACTAGAAGCAGCAGCTCTATTATGTTTAATGCTCAAACTCTGATGTCTTAAGAATGATATCAAGCAGTGGAAACGTACAGGACTGGACATGGCTCGAGAAACCAAAAAAGTTTTTGAGGAAGACCTACTACGACTATAACTCAATCAGGAAAGTTACTATCAAAGTGATGCTTTCAACCAGGACATCATTACAAAGGCTACACAAATTTCTCTTATTAAAGAGCGAGAGAAGATTCAATGGCATCAAAAATCTAGAATTAAGTAGCTCACAGAAGGCGACAGGAACACCTAATTCTTTCACAGTATGATGAGAACTAGAAATAAAAAAAGTATCATCACAAAGATTACGATGGAGGAAGGAATTATCTTAAAAGCCAATCCCAGATAAAGGCGCACATACTCCAATTTTATACTCATAAATTTGTAGAGAACCTGGTCAACCTGTACAATAGCATTCTGAATGTAACAATGTCCAAAGTAGAGAAAATTAAAAGCAACATGTTGATAGTACTCCCAAATGAGGAAGAGATCAAACTCATGGTGTTTAGTCTTGTAGTATCATATTCCCCAAATTTAACAAGAATAAGCCAAACACTCTGTAGTCAAAGACAGCTCAACATCCTATAGTCGAAGATAGCTCAGTGCTCTGTAATCGAAGACAAAACATTCTAGAAGATTACGTGAGTCCTCGACCTTCCAAAAGTAGCCGCTGTAACCCGATCAAGAAGGAACTGTTAGAGACCCGCAAAGTTTGCCCACTACCCCCGGAATAGGAGACATTTTTTTTTTTTTTTATAAACTGCTTGTATGTACTATAAATACGGGCAGAGAATAGGTTCTAAAGGATCAAAAGTCTTACATTTCTCTATCCTAAACACTAGTAATACTCTAAAAACTTGTAATAACTAGCATCTGCTAGATTTTATATCAAATCCTCCTCGAAGTCGCAGTTTTTCTCAATTTCCACTGAGTTTTCCACGTAAAATCTTGGTTGTTGCTCTTTACTATGCAATCCTTACGAACAAACATTGACGAAGGTTTTCCTCCTGGAAAACATACTACTACAAGTCTCAAATAAGATAGCTATCTAGATCCAGAAAAATTCCAAGAGGCCTTTTTCACAACATTCTGGGAGGTGGTTAAATAGGATTTTTGTAGGGGAATCCTCCTTTATCATTGACAGACGGCTTCCGGCCAACTTTAACTCAAATATTATTTTTTTGCAAAATATTTAGTAATATATATCCAAAAGATAGAGTACATGAAAGGGGAGAGCCAACCATGCCACACACTAGTACATGTCACTAGTGCGTATGCAGATGGGCTCTCGAAGAAAAGTTTAAAAAATATTTAAAAAATAAAAAAACCCTAATAGGTAAGGGGCATGCCTCCACATTATTGCGTTCGAACGAAGCCAGCCATATTCGAATGACACATTGATATTAGCAGTCAACCTGTATCAGCCAGATTTTGCTTGAGCGCGAGTCCATTCGAATGACCTTTACTGTCGTTAGAACAAAATGTTGGGAAAAGCCTTCTAATCTAAAAAAAACTCAAAATTGTCAACGAGTTCGTTCAAACAAATTTTCTGAAAGTAGCCTCGATTTTTTGAACAAGTTCCACAAATAATTACCGCGTAGTTCAAATCATTTGAATGACTTCCAAGTTCATTTGAACGACTATTTAAAAAGCCTACGAAATACCTCACTTATCTTCTAGATCGTCAGTTCACTCGAGTGACTTCCAATATCGCTCGAACGACTCGATGTTATTTTGCCATTAGGCACTATTTGGGAATCAAAAGTATTTTGTATCTGGGTTCTCTATGCGGGTCAGAAAAGCTGGCCACCCTGAACACCATTCTTTAAAAGGTTCTATATTTACAGACCCTCATTTGGCTGTTGTATCCGCTAAAAAATTTTACTTCTCTCCATATATGAATTATTCATAACGAGTTGAGTTTCCATTTGATTAAATTCCATTTAGTGTTCATAATCCATCAAAGTATGTCATTCGTGTGAACGCTTGAACCGTGGCCTAAGAATCTGAGACCATCCACAACTTTTTCAACCTGTCGCAACTGTTTGCTTAGCACCTTGCATGATGGCTTGAATCTCTGTGACATAGTTGTTAGTATTGCCTAGTGTTTTGCATAAAGTACCCAATACCTCCCCCTCCGTATTCCTGTATACTATCCTAATGCCTGTTGGTCCATGATTACCCAAAGCAGAACCATCACAACATGCCTTGATCTTCCCTGAGTTCGGTAGTTCCAACCATCAACTCTTTATCGCTGCTATGTGTCCTTGTCGGTACTGGACATTCAAACCTTTGATAATTTGTAGATTAGTTCCGTTGTTGTACATGCTATTTTTGGAGAGTTGGGATGTGTCCATGATGTCTCACAGTATGTCTTGTACTAGCTATTGCTTAACTCTAATATCATAGTGTTCATACCTAAAATTAAGAAATCGGAAAGGTGGACCACTACAGACCGATTTACCTGAGTAACTTTGTTGTCAAAATAATCATGAAGATACTGACTGCCTGACTGTCACCAATAACAGAGAGAGTGGTGTCCCAGGCGCAAAATGCCTTCATCAAGGGTCGGAGTATACACAATAATATCTGGATGGCATCTGAGCTGGTCAACGAAATGAACGGCAAGAGCAAAGGAGGCAATGTGAGACTCAAAGAGGATATAACGCAAGCCTATAATACAATTAGCTGGGATTTCTTACGGCAGCTCTAAGAGTTTTTAGGTTCTTCACAATTTTTATGAGTTTGTTCAGACCATTATCAATAGTGGGAAGATTTTAATCGTAATAAATAGAAGTCCCACAGGATTCTTTAGTCTTGGCGAGGTCCTAAACAAGGAAACCCTCTCTATCCACTATAATTTGTAGTCACTAAAAATATTATGGGTATTAACCTACAAAAATTGAGGGGCCAAGGCACAATCCACACTATGGTAATTACCAAGCAAATAGAAGTTCTAACGCACCTTTTTTTTGTAGATGACATCTTCATATTCCTCAATGGAGCTACTAGAGACCTCCAACACCTGAAAAAACTCCTTCTTACATACCAAGAAGCATCTAGTCAAGTTGTAAACCTAGAGAAGAACAAGACTTTTATGGGGGGAGTTCCACTCACCAGGAAAAGGGTAATTTTTGACGTATTTTAATTCTAGGAAGGGAGACTGTCAAAAACTAACTTGGGAATACCCTTCCTTCACGGAAGGGCTACAAAGAATATTTTGTGACCGTTGGTAGAAAAAATCAAAAAGCGGGTGAATGGTTGGGTAGGAAGACTTCTTTCTTTCCAAGGTAGAGTGGTTTTGACAATATCAGTCCTAAATAGTACACCTATATACAACATGGCAATATACAAATTGCCCCAATCTCTTATCAAAGAGGGCGAAGCTATCATTTAAAATTTTTTTTTTTTTGGGGATCCTTCAAAAAGAAAGGGCATTACCCTTAAATGGGAAAAGGTGTGTAAGCCCATATGTAATGGCATGTTTTTAGGAAGGATAACTTCGTCAATACTTAAGTAAGGAATATGAAACTGTAAAGTTAAGAACACAGGATTTTACGTGGAAACTCAATAAGTCCTTAGAAAAACCACGACCTTAGGGAGGATTTAGATAGAAAATTCAATAGTTGCTAGTTATTGTAATTAGTTGAACAGTAAGGATGTAAGAATGTCTTGGTAAATAAAATTGCCAATCAGATTAACATATTATCTACCTGTATTTATAGTAGATATAAGCAGTTACAAAAATAAAATGGTTTCTTATTTTGGTGGGTAGTGGGCGAACATCACAGATCTACCTATAATGGCTCTATTTGACCAAGTCTAATAGCTACTGTAGTAGGTCAAGCTCTGTAGTCGTAGATGAGACATCTTCTTAAATGATAGAATATTTTTGACAAAGTTTTGTTGGCTTCCCTTTATAAAATCTGGGAAATATGATACTATAATCACCCTATTATCGACACAATTACTTGTTATTGCGTCGAGAAGAATATCAGAATGTGAAAGGATATCGAATGCTCTATGAAAATTGTGTTTTGTCATCTTCAAGGTTGAAAGTCAACCAAACCTGGTCATTTTATGTTCCCAATGAGCATTAATGGCAGGAGGTTGGACTATGGCAACTGTGAAGGTTAAGGTGATGTAATAAATAAATTTAAAAGGGTAGAATGGCTGTTCAACAGTTTGGGTAGGTAAGGACAAAGATGCGTTGGTGGGCAGGGCTACCTGTGGTGATTTCTTAGGGCCCTGTCATCTCTGTAATCCCCTCATGTTGTGAGATAGTAGTGGTTATAGAGGAGGTTATGGTTATTTTTCCTTCGTGGGAAAATACGTCACACTACAGATGTAAAGTAGCTTGTAGTTCGACCGGTAAAGTAATCGAAGTAATCATCCTCGAATGTAAAATGTAACAGTTATCTTTATGAAATATAAATGTTGTTCTTTGATTTTGTATCGATTAAATTCCTTGTCCTCTCAAATAAAATGGTAAAGTAACATCTGGAAGAAAAATGTCGATGATTACTTAAATTGCAATAGGCTTTTAAAGTGAAGTTTACTGACTATGTGGGGCCCATAAATGGTTCCCTGGGAGGTTTAGTTGTCTGGGTTGTCAGAGTTTTAATAGATAGTGAATGTTGCTTTTGACTTTTGGTTGTTGTGATATTCTTGGTTGTGCATATAAATACCCCTATATTCTTGAGGAGGTCATTTTGTTTATGAGAAGATGGTTAAGATGAGGGCGCAGCTGCATAAGGAGGAGTTTTCCAACCGGGTGTACTTCAAGGATTAGGAATTGTTGGAGCGGTATTTCAATAAATTGTACGTAAATAGGCAGCCGTTGATATCGATGGAGCCGAGCTATGAGGGGATGGGTAAACGGAGGTGAAGGAGGCAGAAGAAGATTCTTATTTCACTACCAACTTCAATCTCTGAGTCCTCCGGATCATGTCGGTAGTATAAAGACCCGTGCCAAGGCGTTGGTAAGGAAGGAAGATTTTCTTGCTAGTCAGGAAGGTTGAAAAGCTGTTTGTTGTAATAAATGAATAAACTTGTACCCAACTGAAATAAATGACTTTATTTTTACAAGATTTTGGTATCGATTGGTATAATGATGAAATGTTCTCGAAGAATAGCTGTGTATATTTTAAGTATTTTCTTGAATATGAGTAAGATGTTGAATAAGTGAATTGTGATTTATATAAAATTGTGATGTTGGGTATGTGATTGCTGATGTTATCCCCATGTTTTGGTAGTTGTATTTTCGAACAGGATTTAAAAGTTGAATTAGGGTCATAACTGACCCGAGAATGTAGGAGAGGAATAAATAGGGAAAGATGTGTGTAGGGTTATGTAGAAAATTGGCTAGGTGTTCTCTTGTAGGTGATGTTTTAAGGTACAAAGAATTTGACGAACAATCGATTTTTATTAACATAAGAGCTGATTTGGTAAAGATAAAGATAATAGAGGAGTTAAAGGGATATATAGAATGCTTGAAGTAGAAATGCATGGGCATGTTGGCTTTCAGGAGGTGAAGGGTTTAAGACTTCGAGATGAGGCGATCAAGGCGTTACGCTCGAGTACTCGAACGGTCACAAAGTGGCGCGATGAATAGTCGTGTGGGGACTACAAATAGCCCCATTGTTGACGACTGTTCATACACCACTAATTTTAAAAAAATATATCTAAGATCCAACTCTTTGTTCTCGTCTCTTACGTCGTTGTCTACCATTGGTAACGAGGAAATTAGTGTGCTAATCCAGAGGGCTAAGCTCACAAAGCAAAGGAATTTAGAAGTAGCGCGACTTCAAGGTTAGTGATTGTGGTGAGAATTTTCTTTTGTACTTGAATATTTGTTTGAATATCATGTGATTCTGTTGAAACCCAATATGAACATGGAGGATAAAATGTAGGAAGTAATTTGAGTTTTAATATGTAATTGAGAAGAAAATGAAAAAAAAATAGCTCTTGGGTTTTAAAAAAAATTGGCTGTGATGTGATGATGTGGGGGTGCGGGTGAGACTAGAAAGGTGTCAAAAGTGATCAAGGAGTATTTTGGAGAGAGGGGCATGACATGATGAATGATGATGAGGGGAGAGAGTCTATGGAGGTTGTAGTGTGTATTATGGCAGGATGTTGAGGCTCTCTACCATGATTTTGATATTATATGATACGCGCAGTTGTGGTGCCATATTTCTTGCTAACTAGGCCAGATTTTGCATTAGAGATAGCATAAAATTAAAATTTCGGATTTGGATCTTTTGGCGGGAAACCGTGTAACAGCTAAAATATTTCCGAGGAGGCTATTGATCTTGTACGTTCGAGTAGAAGATGATAGGGACATATAGATAGTTCTTGATGTTAGAACTTAGATAAATTAAAGATAAAATTGTATCGATAACTTAACGCAATTACGTTTGAATATGATAGTAATAAAAAGAATGATGGGTTGGAGTTTAAACTCGACGACAATATTAATATGAGCATATGAACGTATATAGTATATCCTATATGATACTATACTAACTTAAAAAAGGGAATCTAATTTTTAGGTTCATAAAATGGCTAAACCCATCCAAAACGATGATAAAAAAGGAATCTTTGATAACCTCGTGGATGTAAAACTACTCCAAATCGATGTAACAATGTGTCTCTAAAAGTTGGGTGAGAGGTATAGGGTTGGTTTGAGTAGCGCGGATGTGGTGAGTATCGATCAATTTAAAGTGGCACCCAAGGTGGTGGAAGTGTCTGATGAGGAGGGGACCGAAGCAGACATGGATCACGAGCCGCAGGCAAGTGATCGAGAAGGTAGTGATAGTGGGGATGAAGATATCAGGAGGGAAGAAGGATAATGATATGGGGAGGCTCCAAAAAAAAGTGAAATTTTGAGCTATAAAGCAGAGTATGGTATTCCTAAGAACATTAGGTTAGAAGAATACCACTATGAAATGACGGATCTGGATGTTCCCTTGGATGGTATTCTCATCCATCGAGAATAGATAATGAAATATCTTCAAGCTGGAAAAAAAAGATTTTTGAACCTTTTTGATGTTATACTGGTCAGTTAAACCCAAATGTTTACGATATCTTCTGTATGGTGGGAGTGATAAATAGTCAATTAAAGGAGAGAGGAGAAGAGTTAATCATGGTATATGGTCTATGGGTGTATTACACACTTAAACATAATCCATAAACGCTAGGGTATAGGTACTTAGCGAGGTTTCTGAAGAGACCCCACTTCTATAAAATAGTATCTGCAGGTGGGCAGTATTTTGCTGATTGTCTCCTCATTTTAAGGAATTAAGAATTTGGTAAGAAAAACCCAGGGGAGCCTATGAAAAGAAAAAGCTAAGGTATGTGTTTAGGTAGTTTGTATGTCGAAGTTTTGTCATGTTTGTATTGGTTGAAATTGTTGACTAACGTTTGGTCATTTTTCTTCGTGCAGCTTTGAAAGAGATCGATAGAAACTCAGCAGTTTCAGAAAAGTTGTACAACATCAAGAAGGGTTACATCGGTCGGATCGACACTTTGGCTGCCTACCAAGAGAAGGTTGACGGTCTTTTTTAAGAAGCCGGATTAAAGAGAACTTGAGATAAAAGAGATAAAATCCCAGTTATCAACAGCAAAATATCTGCCAGGAACAAGAAGGCTGCAGATTCGAGCTTGCCTCTCGAGAATCCTTCTCTAAGTGGTTATACTACTGATTCTTTGATAGTAGAAAGAGAGGCGTTGCTGAGTGAGACCTTCGAGAAGGGCAAGAAAATGAAGGTTGCCAGCTAGCCCTCTCCTCCAGTTCCTTTTCAGAAGAGGGCATCTCAGCAATCTTTTGCTAAGGAAGGAGAGAAGGTCAATGCTACATTATCAGGGGCTATGGATGGTCGACCCCCAAAAGTGGCCACTTATCTGTAGGTAAAGAAGAAGGTATCCTCTAGCCTGACAAAGAGTCAGTCCGGCTAGGAATCTAAGAATTTGGTCCAACGGATCATTGAGTCATATGCTACTGGGACAACTTCTCTCGAAGAAGAGTTTGCTGACTACTTAGTGGGAGCAGAAAGTCTATCATCCTTCCGTATCGAAGGCCACAGAACCATGAATAAGGTTAGAAATTCCTTTGCTTTGCTTCGACTAAAGAACTTGGTTCCTCAATTGAGAACTCATATTATGACTCTATTAAATATCAAGAAGATCCTGGTCGAGGGGAAGCCTCATATTTTTGGTGCTGGGACTCTAACAAGCCAACTTCTCGTTTACGAGAACATCGAGAAGAAGTTGGTAAAGGAGAAAGAGGATCTTGTCCAGGTGAAAGAAAGCTTTGAGGCGAAGGTCTAGAATCTGGAGCTTGGGGCTAGGAAGGCGAAGGAGGTGGCTATTCATAAGGCGAAGAAGGCCTTGGATATGGAGAAGAGAACTGAGGTCATGCAGATAAGAACCGACCTAGCTAAAGAGAGGGAGGAGGCATTGGCGTTGCAGAAGGCCAATTTTGAGAGCGATGTCTGGAAACAGATTCTTTCTGCCAGGAGGGCGATGAAAGATGAGCATGTAAAGGTCCTTAAAAGGCTGATCGAGTCAATATTGAATCCCTTAAGCGTATGAAGGCCAATATTTCTAGGCAATTTGATGTTATGGAAGAGAGAAAAGATATCTATAAAGGGTTGGCTACAGCTGCTGGGGTGTTCTTTTTGGATTCAGATGTGGAGGATGAAGATCTTGAGGTACCTACGGCTACCATTCCTGAAGGTACTATTTCTGAGGGAGTATTGGATGATCTGACTCCTGGTCTCCCAGTAAAGGCTGATACCCCGATCTCTCCCCCTACAGAATAGAAAACAAATTTGAGAAATTTTTGTTTAATAAATGATATACAAATGGTCGATGGGACCGAAACAATTTTTTGACTATTTTTTTTAATGATTAATTTATGATATAGTTATTGTCGATTAATTCGTTAAATTCTAAAATAGTCGATCAAGATGCATAAATTTTTTGTAGAAAAGTATGCTAAGCGTTTGATTCGAAAAGATTGATAGCATTATATAGTAATGTTGATAATATGCAGAGTGTTGTTTAAAGGAAAGTATCCGAGATGATGGAAATAGGGCCATGTAATGGCTTTGTGAATGAAGAATGATGACCAAATGTTGTTCCTCGATGAGATATCTAGGTTTGGAATAAAAAGACAAAACATGACATGTTTTGTTCGATAAATAATGAATTGTAAACAAATTTATCTTATAATTGGATAGGTGTTTGTCGGAGAAAAAAAAGTGAGTTGTGGTACATACTTGTCAAGTATGTACCAGTACTGATAAATGTAAAGTGGAAAGATGTAATTGATGGTAAAGATGTCTTTATTATAAGTATTCGAAAGAGATTACAGTAATTATCTATATAATTTTTTCAGATAGACTGTATTCTATAAATATTTGTGTTGTACTTCGTCTTCAGTCATTAACCAATATGTTCCACTGTCATTCTTATCGCTGATGATATATGGCCCTTCCCAGTTTTCAGATAATTTTCCAGAGTTCTTGGGTCGAGTACAATCTTGGATGTGTCTCAGGACAAGATCACCTATGTCAAATGTACGTTCCCTGACCATCTCATTATAAGCCTTCATGAGAGTATCATGGTATCGCCTCAAGTCTACAATGGCGTGATCCCGAGATTCTTCTATCCAATTGAGGTTGCAGTAAAGGCCAAGTTCATTTTCTTCATCTGTGATTCTTCTATGGGTACTTGTAAGATCGAGGTCTGAGGTTATTACCACTTCAGTACCAAAGGCCATCATGAATGGTGTACAGGCAGTGAATGTTTGAGGAGTTGCTTAGTATGCCCATAAGATACTAAGTAGCTCATCAACCCATCTGCCATTATTCTCTTCAAGACACTTGCGCAACCCCGACTTGATGTGCATATTTATGGCTTCAGCTTGGCTATTACCTTGAGGATGACATGGCATCAAAGTAAACAGTTGAATCTTGTATTTATGGAGGAAATTAAGGACTTTGCTGCTGATGAATTGTTTGACGTTATCTGATCGTATCATTTGCGGAGAGCCAAATCTGGTTATAATGTATTCCCAAAGAAATTTGATGACTTTATTCTCATCAGTGTGACATAGTAGTACTGTTACGACCCACTTGGTGAAGTAGTTTGTTGCCACAAGAACAAACTTTCGGTTACCCAACGCTGGGTAGAAGGGACCAATGATATCAATTACCCATCTTTTGAATGGCCAGAGGATATTGCCAACGTGTAAGTCGAGGGCTAGGCTTTTGGTGTCTTGAGCATGAATTTTGTACTTGTAGCATTTTTGGACATAGTCTTCGCAGTCTTGTCATATTTTTTGCCAGTATGACCATTGAGTGAACGCTCTTAGTGCCAATGATCTTCCCGATATGTGTGCTTCTCAAATACCTTCGTGAAGCTCCCTGATTTTCACTTGTACTTATTTTTGTGATATATATTCGATATGTGGTCCTCCCCCAGTGATTTGATTCAAGACCTTATCTTGTAATTTGAATCGTGGATGTTTAGCTAAGAGTGATTGAGCTTCTTCTTTGTTGTCCAAGAGGATGTTAGAATTGAGGTACGCATAGAATGGTCTTCTTTAATATTCAAGACCTTCATCTTCGGTAATATTGATTTGCATATTGTAGCTTATATCAAGACTTGAAAATTTGATGACCTCGATGTCCAAAATTATTTTGTCACATTGCAGCAAAATATGCTAGTGCGTCGGCGTAGCGGTTCTCGACTCGAGGGAGATAGAAGATTGTGGTTGTTTAGAATTTTTTTCATTTTTGCTTTGACCAGAGCTGCATAATAAACCATTTTGCCTGATGTTCTGAATATTTTGTTGTAATGGTTGGCTACGAGTAAGGAATCAACGTAAACAGTTATTCCTTCCGCTATAAGTGCTATAGTGAGATCCAGTCCATGCAAGATAGTTTCATACTATGTTTCATTGTTGGTGGCATAAAATTTGAGTTTGATTGCTTTTTTAATTCGATAATTGGGCGGTGTAACGAGGACGATACCGATTCCTGACCCTCATGGTTTAGCAGATCCATTTGTAAAGAATCTTCATCCTCTGCTTCGTGACCATGCGTCAGGTTCTGCTATTAAATTATCAGCCAGTACTTCTTTGAGTTCCTCCCATTCTGGGACTTTGACTGGAAAATCTACCAAAAAGTTGGCTACTGCTTACCCTTTTACCAATATCTGAGGCTCGAAGGATATATTATATTCGTCTAGGAATACAGACCATTGCTGAACCCTGTGGGACTTTTCTTTTTAAGAGAGTACGAGTTTGAGAGGAAACTTGGTGATAACTTTGATGGGATGGGCATGGAAATAAGGTCAAAAAAATTTAGAACTATACACCAAAGCAAGTAGCTGCTTCTCAGTTGTTGTATATCTTTTTTCAGCAGGTATGAGAGTTTTACTGATGAAGTAGATTGGCTTTTCCACACTGTCATCTTCTTGAATAAGGATGGAACTAATGGAGTCATCTACGGTCGATAAGTACATTGTTAGGATTTCCCCATCAATAGGAGTACTCATTAAGAGAAGACGCCCCAAGTATCTTTTGAGATCTTGGAAAGCTAATTCACAGTCAGGGGTCCAAACAATTTCTTTAGGCTGTTTCTTAGACATTGGAGCTCGATTCCAACGAAGGAGGTAAAACATTTTGCATCAATCAGATGATTTGGAGATGTATCTGTGAAGAGCTACAATCTTGCCAGCGGGCTTTTATAAATCTTTTTTTGTTCGAGGAGATGGCATTGCCATGAGTATTTTGATTTGTGCCAGATCGATTTCCATTCACCTCTCACTAACCAGATGTCTAGAAATTTACCCGATGCAGCACTAAATTGGCATTTCTCTCAGTTGAGTTTCATTTGGCAAGTACGAAGGATGTCGAAGATGGTCTAGAAATTTTTACAATGGTTTTCTCGCTGTAACCTTTTGTAGATCATATCATCAATGTATACCTCTATTATTTTACCTAAATGATTTTTGAACATTTGGGAGACATGCTGCTGGTAAGTGACTTCTACATAACTGTGTAACAGTAGTGACTTCTTTCCGTAGCAAATGTTGTCTTTTCTTGGTATTCTTCGGCAAGAGGGACCTGATTGTAACCAAAAGCTATATCGATCATTGAAAGAAGTTTATGCGCTATTATAGAGTTGAGGAATTGACAAATTAGGGGGAGGAGAAAGTTATCTTTTGGTGTGAATTTATTTGGTTCAGTAAAATTGACACAGACTCAGATCTTCCCGTTCTTTCTTGGTATAGCCACGATATTCGAGACCCATTTTGGATATTTCTCTTCTCAAATGAATCCGACGCGGAGGAGTTTATCTATTTCTTCATTAACTTTTTTTCAAAGTCGGGGAGCTAGATTGCAATGTTTCTGCACAACTGTTATACTGTCTGGAAGGAGGTTGAGTTTGTGGCACGCAATCGATGGATCGATGTCGGGCATTTCTTAAAAAGACCATGCAAAGATATTGACATTTTTCTTTAAAAGTTGTACAAGAGTTTATCTTTCTTTAGATGACAGTTTTGGGCCAGTAAAGTTATTTCCTCCTGGCCCATCAAGTTCGATGGATTTAACCGCTTCAGTGTCATGTTACTCGAATGTTGGAGGTATCTCTTACTGTAATTGTTATATATTCAGGAGTTTTTCTATACAAGAGTTGGTGGTGGTGTTTTCGCACATACGTGCTACAGCTTGACTCCCATTGATTTCATAGACTCCGTGATTTGTTAGAAATCATAAGGCCAAATGAAATGTCGCTAGTAATTCCTTAATAGAATGCAGCCAACTTTGACCTAAGATCCCCAAATATTTTGATTCAGCATCTATGACAATGAAATTAATGAAATTTATCTCTGGTCCCGCATGAACATGCAGTGTAATTTCTCTCAAGGCAGATTCTTTAAAACTGTTAAACCCTGTAATGGTTATTGTTGAAGCTTTAACCAAATCTTTGAGGCCCAGAAATCGATGGCTCTCTTGAATAAAACATCTGTTGCGCTTCTTGTATTGATAAGAAGTTTATGCAAGTAGTCCTGACCTACTTTAAGCATTATGATATGTGGGTCATCATGAGGGAACTTGACATGGCTGGTGTCGCAGTCTTCAAAAGATATATGATATAGGTATTAAGCCTTGCTGAAGCTGGGAAGAAATTTTATAGATTTTTCCGATGAAGTAATCTTATAGCAAGATGCAATTCTATCGTCTTTCTTTCTCTTCTTTCCCTTCTCAATTTCGATCATGTAAAGATGGCGAGCTTGGCCCTGTCTCTGCCCTTATTCGACTTCTTTTCTTTTAGTCTTCTCTTCGAGGAACTTCTGGACATCGACTATATAATCGTGAAGTTGTCTTTCAAGTAGAATAAGGTGAAAGATCTGTATCAGAGAGTAACAGCTGTCAGTCACGTGGTTATGCACATTGTTATACTTGCATAAGGGTTTGTTTGATACATCAGGAATTGTTTGTACTTCTCAAAATGGATTATCACCTTTTATCGTTAGTAAGATAGCGGAGAGTGTTGTTATCATAGGAGACAAGACCGGGATGGATCTATCAAGTTTTCCGTCTCTATTCCTGACATTTTCTGTATTCCTTCTGCGCTAATTGGGAATTACATTATTTGCTATTATTGGAGGTGGCGATGAAAATGCTTCGTTGGAATGAATGACTTAGGAGCTTTTCATCTTATCCTTTTTAGACCATTCCAATTCGATGTACTTATTAACAACATCGATTATCTCTGTTATTATTTTGGGCTTGTGCAAACCCAATCTTCCACCTTGCACATAGATTATAAAATTTAAGAATCGATGTTGTTAATAACTATGTGGAGTGCTGAGAATGCTGGAACCATAATTTTAGGATCTAAGTTCCCAATCTTCCTTGTTTCCTGCATGAAACGCTTGTAAAAGGTTGTTAAGGTCTCTTTTACACCTTGTTCGAAAAAGAATAAAGAATCAACCGTTATTTATCGCTCATTAGCATGAACGTAGTTTGATTCGAAGAACCTCTGTAACTTGTTAAAATTGGTGATAGAGCCTTCGAGAATTGTATAAAACCACTTGAGATGTTCTTCCTAAAGGACCATGTTAAATAATCTGCATGGTATGTGATTGAGTTAAGATTATAATCTAACTGCAGCTTTGAAGTGTCGAACGTGTGTGAGAGGGTCAGTGAGGCCTGCATATTGATGAAACTTCAGTATATGAAAATTCTCTGGATGGACATGATTTCAAGATGAGGAGATCTAAGGTTCGTCTCAATCCTATCGGGAATAGATCTTCGACATGGGTTATCAAAGTGTATGGCTTAGATTCCATTATACAGATCGCCCAGGGTAATAATTTACTGCAAAGTATTCGGTGCAGCTACAACTTGAGGGTCAAATCACCTTATCCTTTAGGTTCTAACCTGTCTCTCGCTGGTTGCCTCACTGGTGGTGACAGAGTTTGGTGATGTGTATATCGACTTCCTTGGGTGGTCGATGCTGAGGACGTGAGACCAAAATATTGAGAAGCTCTATCTGGATTTCTAGATCTGGATTGAGAAGTTTGAACTTGTTCCTCCCTTGGTAGGTTCTCTCTCTAAATTATCCTGGAGCGATGATCACTCTGAGCTTGGGGAGGTGACGTTTGCGACTAGTGGGCCAGTCTTGATGTCTTCGCAAATTCTTCATTTCTTTCTGGTGTGTATGAATTTGTTGATCTAGGGCTTTTTTCCTCCGTATCTTTTGACTTGAAGAGGTTGGACATGGATTCGCTGATCTTCAAGCCTCTAGACTCGGTCAGACTTTATTTCCTTCTGAAGTTTTATTACGGTAATGTGTAGATCAACTGTTTTAGTTTAAAGGTTGATCTCGTGGTTTCTCTGAGTACTAGAGGCACTTTTGAGATTCCAATTTATCATCTGACTTCTTAGGATCACAGGTGGTAAAGAAAAAGTGTGGTATTCCCACAGACGGTGCCAATTGTAATGGCATGTTTTCTGGAAGGATAAATTTTCCAATACTTAAGTAGAGAATATGCAGCTGAAAGCATTAGCACACAGGATTTTACGCAGAAACTTAGTAAATCCTGAGAAAAACCATGACCTCGAGGAAGATTTAGGTTAAAAATTGAATAGTTGCTAGTTAATACAATTGTTTGAATAATAAGGACGTAAGATTGTCTTAGTAAATAGAATTTCCATCGGATTAACATATTCTCTGCCTAAATTTATAGTAGATACAGGCTGTTACAAAAATGAAATAATTTCCTATTTTGGTGGGTAGTAGGTAAACTTTGCATATCTCCCTGTAACGACTCAATTTGACCAAATATACCTGAACATGTATTTTAGTTTTCCATATATCTAATTTTGGGTACTTATGTATGTTTGTTTGATTACATCTATTGGAGAAGAATATTTGAAATCAAGCTCTTAAAGTATAGTAAAAATTTCTCGAGCAGTTCATAGCACAAAAAATCAAAGACACAATATATTTGGTATCAAGATTGCAGAAATATATACACAAATATTCTTGGAGAATAAAATCAAATAATATATTGCATCCATGATCCTTGAAGATATTTTATATTGAAGATATATGCAAGAGTTTCCATGAAGAAAGATCTCTACATCACTTAAGGAAATTATATGCAAGAATATTAGGTGATTGGTTATAATATTATAAGATATTATTGTGAAAATATTCTTTAAAATTTAATGTATAGTTTCTAAATTTGGGTTCCTTCTCCTATAAAAAGAACCCTCCCCCCATTGTAATTGGGCATCTCATATTAGAGCAAGTTTAGAAGAAATAAAATCTTAATTTTATTTAATTATCAGCTCTCTCTTTTATTTTCTTTTGTAAATAATTAGTTGTTAATGCGATGAAGTCCAAGATGAACGGTTAATCTCCTAGCTAAGGCTAGGATGAGGCTTCTCCTTGGATGTACAATAGTTGGTATTAATTAGGTAGGTTCTAATTAGTTTTATCTTAGAACTTTATGATTGATAAGTTGGTATATCATAATCGAAGCCTTGATCATAGCTTCGGTTTGGTATACGATAACTTTGGATACAAACAAGTGCTACTAACCGAAGACTTTATTTAGAGATCTAAAGAAGAAGAAACACTAGATAGCTTACTGAGGCCTAGCCATGGTTGAGTTGATAATTCTTTATGACACTCTCCACCATCACTTAAAAGTATAACCACTAAATGTTTGGCAATAGATTTAGTGGTTTATTTTATAACATCGTATGTGTCTTAACACGAATATATGATGGATAGAGATATTAGGATCTAGTTATATATCGATTAGTGTTTTGAAAGATAGAGGCCAAGTCTGAACCTTAGCTCTCTCTCTCATTAAGTTTTACAATTAGTTTTTATTTATTCTTCTTAAATTTACCTCTTATAAAATCGTAATTCGGCCTAGAAAGTATTTGTTTTCCCAAACCTCCTTGTAGATTTGATCCCACTCATCTCTACTACAATTTGACAACCGTACTTTGAGCGGTTATTTTGTTAGAGGCTATAAAAACTTATTATCAAATGGCGCCGTTGTCGGGGAGGCATCGTTGAAACTATTTTTTCTAATACCGAATTTTCTTTGATAATTCATTCTAATACTGTGCCAATGATTTCTAAATTCTTTGTTTTTAATATTCGTTGAAAAGTATAGTAGGCCGGTAATGTTATTATATAGTATTTCTATTTATGTCGTTGTTTCTCTTTCTGTTTCTCTAGTTTAAACTTTAAAAAAAAATTATTTCAGATTTTTGGGGACTACAGTAGCTTTGTGGTTGTTTATAATATTTCTAAATCTTACAATCGTGCTTTTGGAGGTGGTTAAGAAGGGAGCAATAAATTTTTTAGCTGCAATTATTTATCACAAGCTCATCTTAATATATATTTTTAAACTGTGAAGTCTATTCCTGAATTTTTTACTGTTTTTGATCATCTATACTTCCTAGTTGGGAAATATGTATGTTACAAAAGTTTTTGATAATTCAAAACCCTTTACGAATTGCTATGGATCATATTTTTCTGTTTAGTCGTTAGAGAGTTCCAGCCTTTTGAAGCAAAAAAAAAATAGTCTCTATAAAGGACGCCGCTGTTTGTTAATCACTTGTTTTGAGTGACAGGGAAGCCAAATTTTAGAAAACTTCTTTCTTGAACATTTTTCCTTTCTGAATTATATTTCCAAATTGGTATTATGTAATGCTCTCTCTCAACCGAGCTGAAAGATATACGAATTTGAAAATCAGGACATCGTAGACTTGGAAATTTGATTAATATTACTGTCGCAAGTTCACTAATCTTTATTCTCCTGTTTTGCAGGATAGTCACAAAGTTGGCACCCAGAGATCATGAGGAATTTACAAAGTACACTAGCAAGCTTCTATCTAATCCTTCTTGTACCCCCTAAGTGAAGGGACACTTCCTTCTTTTACCCCCAAAGTGAACGGGCGGCAACAGCTTCACCGGGAAACACTTCCCGCAGGTTGGTACCTCTATAAACTTGACATCTAGAAGGGGTTCATATCCTCTTTGCCCCGGCACTAGGAACTTAAAGTCGTGTGAACTGTGCAAATACACGCTGCTCTAATAAAATATTTGATGTGGTTGGATTGACCTATTAACGTGTTTAAATTTTTTTTCATTCTAACTTTAATAAAGGTAAAAACTGTTAGAGACTTGCGAGACATCATCACCCATAAAACTCTCTAATAAGTGGGACCACCCATTAGGGATATGTAGAAATTCGTATAACACGAAAATTGAACGTCCCGGACCGGAAAATAACTGATAATAAAAAAGAGTAGCAAGATTCCCGCGGGATTTCATCACCCAATGGATAGGTGTACCAGACCGGGGTACAAACACAGGTTCGTAGGATACGGCCCCTGCCTAGTGCTACAAAATACTGGTTGTAGGTTTGCGACGTCACCGTTTCGAGTGCTGACGGACAATAAGGCGACTCGCTAGGACGTAAGGACTGAACATCTACTCTAAGCTAGTACTAGTACAGTGACATAGGGGAATGTAGGAATCAAAGCCTTTGACCATCCTACTCTTTTGTGAACATAGAAGAATATAGGGAAGACCTAATTATTTCTTCTAAAAAAAATGTTGAAGTGCCAGTGTTTTAGGCTTGATTGATTTTTTATTGCATTGGGTGTTAATTTAATTGTAAAATACTGTACATGCAAGAACATTTGAATTCATACGGCTTACATTTTGACATCCCCCAATATCCTCAAAATTATTTTCAATCAGCGCACCACCAAAACTCACAAGATGTACAACCTTTCCAACATCATTCCTATATGCATACCCATCAATCCTTCCAGTCACTCAAATAGTTCCCACCCAGTCCACCTAAACCATCTTTGGAAGACACCCTTTCCCTCTTCATGCAACAATCAATGGAAAGTCAAAAACAAGTGTTGTTATTTCAGCAACAAATGATGCAATTCTAACAGCAGATTTTAGTAAATCAAACTTCTATGACCCAATCTATCTTTAGGTTAGAGACTCAGATAACTCAGTTATCAACCATGTGGAGTGAAATAGAGCACAAAAAACTTCTAAGCAATGAAGAAGAACAACTTGAAGTTAAATCCCCTTGTGATTTAAAAAATGATGAATTCAAGCGTAATCATGAATTGTTTTCCCCGTGGGGTGAATGGATACCATATTATGAGATTGATTTAGAAGATGAACATTTTAAGATTGACATTCCTATGTCACAAGAAGATCTTAAAGAAGCGGCTAACATGTTTAATATTTTTTTTCTCAATCACCTCCTAATTTTTCCATCACCATTCAACTATCGATGTCATTATCCATCCCTTCACCGATAGAGCCCCACCAATTCATAAATGATATCATGACAGAAAGTGAGTATTTTTCAAAATTCTTAGATGATTTCTCAGATGATGAAGTTGTTGATAAATTTCTTGAAAGTGTGAATTCAACATCGATCCTTGAGAAAATACGAGCTCCATCTTTATCCCAACCAGTGTCACCTTCTTTATCTCTATTTCTTGAATCCATACCTCCATCGCCTGAGCCTAATGGGGGTACCATGACCATAAACAATTTTGGGGACTTGTATGGAGATCACTCTTGTTGCATTTTTGTTGATGAATGTTTAAATTATTTTGAGGACTCGAATGATCCTGAGATTCATGAAATGGTACAATCATTACCACCTTAAAACGTGTCTCAACTTGTCCATGTCCTTTTAGGCACACAAATTGTAAATGTTTGTTAGAGTCAATTGTTCCCCGATCCCCACATCCACAAATACGTTATATTGTTTTTCTTCTACTAAAAAAAAATATTTAAAAAAAATCATAATTTTGGGGATGCCTCACGGACTTGCTTTGTTAGAACCACCTATCACATTTTTTAGAATATTAACAAAAATATGGGGGTTTTAAAAAATTTCAAAGAAAATATCTTTCCCAGAAAATTGAGTTTTGAATCAAGTACATTTTCGAGGGCAAATATTTGTATACCAATCTTATTATTTACTGCAATACGTAGTAATTATATGATTGTATTGAAAATTCTAAAGGAAAACATGTTCCCTAGGTACGTGTTTGTTTTATCGTGGAGAAAATGGTTTCTTTTATTTCTCTAAAATTTTTAACTTGGAATCATCAAATGATAGGCAAAGTTTTTAGAAAAAATCTTTTTAATAGAGAATTAGTTTTAAACTCTCTCTGGTTTTTACATAATATATCTGCCCAATTAGGGGCTAATATTAATGATCACCATTCATGTGTTATCTGGTTTTTGAAAGAGAATTTACAACCAGGATAGTACATCACCTTTTCAACTTCATACCCTTCCAGTCATATTGAAAATTTTAAGTTTGGGAGTACATCCATCTGGCTAAGGACGGTAAACTTAGCGCTTCTTAGGAGGTAACCCATGAAACATTCAGGTGTGAAATTCCAGTTTTTATCCTTCTTCTTTTTGTATATGCTCTCAAACATTGAAGGCAATGTTTTATTTAAGTTTGGGGGTAGGAAACCATTTCTTTAAATGTTTTTTGAAGAAAAAAGTAAAATGATGGCACTTTAACAATTTATGATATATTTTTGACAAATTTCCAAACACATAAACTGATTTTACCTTGACATAAAAATTATGAAAAAACTTAAGCTAGATGTATTTTGAAAAGTATGCACTATAATATTTTGGATCATCTTAAGCTAGATGTACTATCTTTTTATTAGCAACTAACTCAAGTTTGTTTGGTATATTTTGAAAACATGCAGTTCACTGTAGTTTTGTAATTAATACCTTCAATAGATTTCTGCTCAGTGTAAGGAAAATTTAGCATTTATGTTAGGAATAGTTTGCTACAAGGGAGACAACTACCTAAGAATAAGTTCATTCTTAAGAATAAATAATAAGCCAAATATGTTTTAAAAACTTTTACGCTGCAAGGCTACTCGTATGATTAAGAGCTGAAAGAGGAAAAACTATCACTAATCTTGAGTTTGACCATGAACTATGTAAAATGAGCACAAGAAAATGTTACTTGTGAGAATCTTGAGTCTAGGTCAAGATAGGGTACCACACCCTAACAACCTTAGCTAACTGGTAGGGATTGTCGACCGAAAACTCCTTGTGACGGACGGAGGCTTCACGAAGAAACTCTGTACTCAATAAGAAAAGGCTTACAAAAGAAAAGAAAAAAAAATTATGAAGACGAATTGACTAAGGTACTTGTCGAACTGACCGTTGAATTTATTCTAGCAAGAACTAGATGACCAAAACTTAATAAATTATTCTAGACAACGTATTAGGCGATAAAACTATTTTTACTGTACACTCAAATATAGCTAAAGAAAAATACTTGAATCTCTTTCTAATCTTGAGGTAGTACCTCTAGTTTTGGATAAGCTTAAAATATTCTTTGGTATACTTGGGAGAATAGCAAGTTTAAGGATTTTTTCATTGGTATATTTTTATCACAACTAAGTAAGGATAAGTTCACAGAAAAATGAGTTATGTATATTCTCGAATTGTTTAAAATGTCATTATTGACTTTTATGAGTATAGTCACTGCAAACCCTCATGAGACAACACTCGTCTACCAGGCTAAACCTGGAGGTTTAACGGCTTGTTGCATATGCTAAATACAATCGCGCTCCATGTGAAAGTATTTATTATTTTATTTATCTCGGGATGAGCAAAAGGCAAGTTTATGGGTATTTGCTGAGGGCATAATTATGAACTTTTTAATATACCCGAACATGTATTTTAGTCGTCCATTATATTTAATTTTGGGTATTTATGTGCGTTTGTTTAATTGCCGCTATTGGAGATGGATATTTGAAACCAAGCTCTTAAAGTTAAGTAAAAGTATCTCAAGTAGTTCATAGCACAAAAAATCAAAGATACAATATATTCAATCTCAAGATTGAAGAAATATATTCACAAATACTCTTGGAGAATAAGATCAAAGAATATATTGCTTCCAAGATCCTTGAAGATATTTTATATTAAAGATATATCCAAGAGTTTCTATGAAGAAAGATCTCTATATCACTTAAGGAAATTATATGCAAGAATATTAGGTGATTGATTGTAATATTAGATGATATTATTGTGAAAATATTTTTTAGAATTTAATGTATAGTTTCTAAATTTGGGTTCCTTCTCCTATAAAAAGAACCCTCCTCCCATTGTAATTGGGCATCCCATATTGGAACAAGTTTAGAAGAAATAAAATCTTGGTTTTATTTAATTATCTTCTCTCTCTTTTATTTTCTTTTGTAAATAATTAATTGTTAATGCGATGAAGTCCAAGAAGAGCGGCTAATCTCCTAGCTAAGGCTAGGATGAGGCCTCTTCTTGGATAAGTAATAGTTGGTATTAATTAGGTTATAATTAGTTTTCTCTTGGTACTTGATGATTGATAAGTTTGTATAACATATCGAAGGCTTGACCATAGCTTCAGTTTGGTGTACGATAACTTTTGATAGAAACAAGTGCTACAAACCGTATACTTGATTTAGAGATCTAAACAAGAGAAAACCCTAGAGAACTCACTCAAGCCTATCTATGGTTGAGTTGATAATTCTCTAAGATACTCTTCACCATCACTTAAAAGTATAACCACTAAATGTTTGACCATTGATTTAGTGGTTTATTTTATTAGATCGTATGTGTCTTAACACGAACATATGATGGGTGGAGATATTAGGATCTAGTTATATACCGATTAGTGCGTTGAAAGGTAGAGGCTAAGTCCGAACCTTAGCTCTCACCCTCATTAAGTTTTACAATTAATTTTTATTTATTCTTCTTAGATTTATCTCTTATAAAATCGTAATTTGGCCTAAAAAATATTTATTTTCCCTAATCTCCTTGTGGATTCGATCTCACTCATCCATGCTACAATTTGACAACCGTACTTTGAGTAGGTATTTTTCTAGAGGCCATAAAAACCTATTATCAGACATCTTCTCAAATGATGGAATATCTTCGACTAAGTTCCGTTGGCTTCTCTTTATTAAATCTGGGAAATATGCAACTAACCATACAGGAGGGCAGCCTAGGCATTCGTAAATTGGGGGAAGTTGGCAATGTGCTTCTCTATAAACTTTACTATGCATTTACCCAACAAAGCGAAGACTGAGCATTCTTCATGAACGTAAAATACAAAAATAAAAATGGAGAGGTGATCATATGCAACAAGAAATAAACCACTTAGATGAGGATACAAGAGGTGGAACATCTGGCCGGTCAGCATATGGGTTGGGTGATTGGTAATAGAGAAAAAATTGTCTTCTAAAGAGATTGTTGGACAATGGAAATCCCCCTGTGAGAGTACATTAACCTTCCAGCGAACCTATGGAGGAACTGTACTCCAAAGCTTAGCAGCTTTATAAACAACGAAAGATGGGAGATACCCCATGATATTCTACTGTTATTTATGGCTTTGGGGATCAACCTAGAGAGAATGTACTGTAATCCCCAAGCACAGTACCAACAAATTTGGAAGTCGGACATTCGCAAGAAATTTGCAGTTAAGAACATTTTCAATAGTATTCGCATAAAACAAGATACCGCATGGTGGTGGAGAATGATTTCGAGCAACAGCTTACACCCCTGGCTGAGATCATTTGCATGAAAACTCTTTAACCATACCCTCTCGTTGAATGACAGGGTTACAAATAAAGGCATCAGCCTCCCCTCTGTTTGCTCCCTTTGCCAGCACAATATCAAAACTGAGCAACACTTTTTCTTTAAATATGAATTCTTTTTGGAACTCTGGAATTGGATTTGTAACATCTTCAATATGCCACCGGTGAATGAAGAGGATACTTGGCAAACATTCCTCACCAGAAATAGTCACGTTAACTCTTATGTTAAGGATTTGCGGGTCTCGGCAGTATTCGCAACTTGCAATGGTTTTTGGAATAAGCGTAACAGCCTCAGATACGATGAACGGAGAACACCCAACCAACAGCTACAACAAGACATCCTGCGAGACATCATGGACACATCTCAACTATCCAAAAATAGCATGCACAACAACAGAACGGACCTACAAATTATCAAAGCCTTAAACATCCAGTACCGACAAAGACATACAGCAACGATAAAGAGTTGCTGGTGAGAACTACCGAAACTAAGGGAGATCAAGGCCTATTGTGATGGTTCAGTTTTGGGTAACCCCGAACCAGAAGGTATTGGGATATTTTATAGGAATATAGAAGGGGAGGTACTGGGTACTTTCTACAAAGTACTAGGAAATACCAACAGCTATGTCGTAGAGATTCAAGCCATTATCCAAGGCATTAAACAAGCAGTAGAAAAAGGATGGAAAAAATTATGGATGGTCTCAAATTCCCAGACCACAGTTTAAGCATTCTCAATAGACACACTTCAATTAACTATGGTCACTGAAAGGAAATGAATCAAACAGAAACTTGACTCGTTTAGAATTACTTAAATATGGAGAAAAACAAATATTTCAAAGGATACAATGGCCAAACGAGGGTCCACAAATGCAGAACCCTTTGATGAATAGTGTCCAGGGAGGCTAGCTTTTCTCATACACTTAGTGGACCCAGAAATAGAATACTTCAGATTCTCTAAAAGGCAGTTGAAGGGAAAATTACGGCGAATATCGTTTGAACGAACAGTCGTTCCAGAAGACCAATTCAAACTTTTAAGTGTTTTGTAGGCTATTTTTAAGAGGTCGTTTTACCAAATTTAGACGTCGTTCGAGCGATTCATTGGCAACTTTCAACAAGTTGTTCTAATGACATTGGATGATGTTCGAACGTACTAGCGATCTAGAAGGCCAATTCGAGCAGAGGCATTTCGAAGGCTATATCCAACACGTCGTTCAAACGATATTGTAGGTTGTTCGAATGGACTAGAGCTCCAAGAGGCTAATTCCAGTTGAGGCATTTTCTAGGCTACTTTCAACTATTTGTTAGAACGAGACTGGCACCGTTCAAACGAAATGGCACAAAGGAATGCCCCTTACCTATTTTAGAGGGTTCTACTTCTTTTTTTAAATAATTTTTTTACTTTTGTAGAGAGCCCCATCTGCATATGCACTAGTGACATGTACTAGTGTGTGGCATGGTTGGCTCTTCCTCCTCTTGTACTCTATTCTTTGGATATATATTACTAAACTTTTTGAAAAAAAATAAAACGTTCAAAGGGTATACGAGTCAATTGGTGAAGAATTAAAGACCAAGCCACCCTGTTGACTCGCGAACAATGGCCTTCAAAGGCATAGGGACCCATGATCATGGAACTGTCTGAACTGTCTTCAAAGGCCAAGCCACCCTTTGAGACTATGGAACTGTCTGAATTGTTAAAGCTTGTCTCAAATACCTGGTGTAGCACCAGGCTTGATCTATTGTACTTCAACTATATTTTGGCTCCTTAGATTTCCTCTGGAATAAGGAATGCCTAAAGAAGGCTTCTTAAGGATTTTAACTCATGTTTTGCACTAAGTTCCCTTAGATGGGTCTAGAAATCTAAAAATAGAGAGCATAGTCATTAGTCACACTTATTAGTAACTCAGGAAAACCAAAATGACCTTGTTTAGGTGTTTTAAAATGTAAGATTTTAGCACTTATCAGCCAATGATAAAGCTCGCCGGTAATCGCAAATTGTGAGCCCAAGGCTAGTAGCAATTGCTGGTGGTCTGGCTTAGTCGGTGTTCTAGTTTACTGCAGGTTGCTTGGGAGAAAGAGAGAAGTTGAAATTGAGGTTGATTGCGTGGATACCCCCTCCCCCCTTGAATTTATTGAGAAATACTTTTGTAATTTGAATTTTGAATTGGAGAGTGGCAATATTGTAAATAGGGGAACTTAGAGTTGAGTTGTAGGAAGCCAGCACTTTATCCCATGTTTTCATATGATTTATTCCCATGATTTGAGTAGAAAAATTAAATACTTGGACTTTAAATTTAAACTTGGAGTAAAAGGGTATACTTGACAATTGCTTTTATCTTGACCTTCTAGAAGCTTTATAAGGGTATCCAAACTAAAATTATGTGCACCATGGTCCTAGACCAAGGTATATGTCGAAATGACGACCTTAGCTCTACGAAAATTAGCTCTAATACTGATAAAAAAATTATTACCATCTAAAATGGTAAAAATCACCTTGGTAATCTCTAGCACTTTGGTTACTTCCTAATAAGCACTGAGTTTAACGTCTTCAGTCACACCAATGTACCCCCAAACTTAATTTTTTGCAATATGGTAAAAAAAAGTACATTAAAGACAAGCAAGAAACTATCTGAGTTGTAGATTCTCTTTCAAGAACTAGAGTCTTCAACTGAACTTATGGAAGTGGATATAGTCCATAAGGAATAGGGCAAGTAATTTAGTCAACAATTTCCTAAGAAAAATATTCTCTTTACAAAAATTGCCTATGGCATAGTGATTATATGCCAAAAAATATAAGCGCAACACAAAATATAATTTTCCTAGAAACATAGTTAATATTGCCCGAGAAAATAGTCCTAGAATCCTATAATTACCACGCCGTGTACTAAAATATACAAGATTGTTTGAAAAATATAGTTTCCCAAATACTTGCTCAAAACTAAAATAGTTTCCCTGGGAAGATGTTTTCTTTGAAAACCTTCAAAACCATTATACTATCATTAAGAGTCAAAAAAATGTGACAAATATTTTTGCCAAAATCAACTTGTAAAGTAACCCTAAAATCATAATTTTTCAAAATGATATTTCTTTTGAAGGGATCATAATCTTGGTTGAAAATCACCATTGTTCTTGCATCATCCCAATGCCTATATCGTCATCATTCCTAAAAGACATTTCATACGAGTGGCCACAATGTGGCTTGTTACTTCTTGTGAATCAATTTGCTTATTTATGTTATCTTTATTTGGTTCACTTTTATGATAATGTTGATACTTAGTTGAAGTTGATAATTGGTTTATTACTTTACGAATCATTAGGGAATTCATATCTTGGAAATATTATGTACATTTGTTTACCGTATAGTCACAACTAGAGTTATCCCCGAACAATTCCTCAAAATTGATTATGGCTATAGTACCTATATGTAGTTCAACTAAAAATGGAGATATTAAATTTATAGTAGTTATTGATGAAGGCAATAATGGCAATAAAGACACTACTGTAAATAAGCTAGTAGTTTATTTTGAGATAGGAGATGAACACATTTGAATATCTAAGATTATTTCATCCTCATCATCATCAGAAAAATCATTATAAGTATTGGAAAAATATTCATTCTTAGTCCTAATAAGCTTTTCAACCTACTGGAATCTCTAGGTACTTGGATGAGAAGGGTAGGAAGAATGCTGACGTTAGTAAGTTGGTTTATATCCTTATTAAAGTTGACATCATAAATATCATTATCTAAAAGACATGAGTCATATTCTAAGTTATTCTCTAAGTTTTGGTAGTCCTTGAGAGTCACTTGAGAATCGAATATTGAGTCTGAACATTTTTGGGTCATCATGTATCAAATACATTTAAGGTGATCATTGACATTCCCAAGATATTTCTGACTATTAGATTCGGCCTCAGTATGGTCATTTAATATTTAATCTTCCCTAATGTCATCATCAAGAATACCCTTTGCATTTTACGATGTAAGAGGATGTTGACAATATTCGAATTTATCATGGTCTAGATCAGGTGAGAAATGATTATCATTCCAATTTTCAGGTATGTGCGGTGGTCTAAAATACTTGTGTAAAAGATGGGTGGGCGGTTATTGCTGTGTGGAAATGGAGACAAATTGTCCGATATTAACCATTGAAGAGTATCCATTATAGGTGCCTAATTATATATTTCGATACATATGTCATGATGTCATGAACTTTGGAATTAAAGTATTATTTTTGGTGATCTGTATCAATCAAAGAATTGTATGTTAATATGGATATTAAAAATTGATTGTGGTTCCTTGGTAAAGGTGCACGCTGGGGAGATGATGTTTGGATCATAGTACTATTGAACTACCATTCTGAGGTGTCAAGCAACTCTTCTTTCTCTTTCAAGGATATTGAGAGAATAAATGTATATTTATTGAGTGATTGAGGTAATTCTTTAGCTATAAGAATAGTTATTATTAAACCTTGTGATATTTGGGTGTTGACATACAATTCATTTGATCCATCATGCGTAAACCCTCTTGCAAGGACTTAATGTAGTCAGACAAAGTATTTTTCAAAAAGGTCCAAATAAATTGTTTGGTTGAGTTGGCAGACAATTATTGGATTGGGTAGAGATGTTTTGGTCAGGTTGGTAATAATATTGGTTATCTTGGCATTGGGCATTTGGTAATAGTGAGGTGGAACAAATTAAGTGATTGATTGATCAAATTGAGTATAACATGGTTGGGATTATGGTAGATTTGGGTGGTACCAATGACCGCAATGATTTGGGTGCTACTATAGCACTGAATCCGAAGGTCTAGTTAACCTAAATATCTGAATCTCAACAACTAATATAACGTAGATTTTCGACAAAACAAAGCCATATTTCCCCTAGATTTTAGTTTACCCTAAAATAACATACCTCTCTATGGATTGGAACCCTACTTACCCTTTACTATAAGAATTTCTAAAGTTGGATTTTGATTTGACTAATGACGGTCTATCAAATGGCACTATTATTGGAGAAGTAACGGTAATTTCTAGGTTAGTTAGAAATCTTAGACTGGGCTTAACGTAAGATTTTATAGTTTTCTTATTTTGTAAGCTAAATTAGTCGTTGTTAGATTAAGAATTTTTATCAGATTGATCTAGGGTTAGGGTTTACTAAACCTCAGGAAAACTCAAAAAAATAATCAAGAGACTAAGGTCCAACCAACATGCAATCGCTAATTTTAAGCTTTTAGGCAATTGCGATCGCCGATCAGAGAGCTCCCCTGACTCTCCCAATCTTTATGTTTTGCTCCCCTAACCTAATTTAGCTTAAATATCTGCCAAGTTTGTTTAATTTGTTCTCTTAGGTTGCTGGATAAATAAATTTTTGGTTAGAACCACTCTCTGCTTTCATACTTTAATGGTATATTTCTTTGATACGAGTGATAGAAAGGGGATAAAAGGTTGTTGCACCCCAGCATAGGACTAAATTGATCTCTAATTTTAGTTATTTTATTTATTAAATCATAAAAAATAAAAAAAAATTGTAATAAATTAAACAAGTTTATTCAATGGATGTCGAGATCCTAGCCGAGTACTCTAGCCCTATCCCGCAAGCCAATCTTTCGTGCACCATCTTGCCTACTCTCCCCGAGGAAGCCCTGCAATTTGAGTTTAAAATTGACTTAACTAAAGTACTCTCATCTTTCCATGGCCTTAATGATGGGGACCCCTATCTTCACATTAGACAATTCTTTGAACTTTGTGCTACTTTTTACTATAAGGATTGTTCAGACTAGTCTATTTAATTGCATCTATTTTCTTTTTCTCTCAAAGAAAAAGCAAGACTTTGGATTTGTTCATTGCCCTCTTCCACTATCATAACATGGGATATGATACAAAAAATATTTTTGAGGAAAATTTTTCTTATCCATAAGACAAACCTTATGCGTAGTGAAATCCAAATGTTTACCCAAAAAGAGGGGGAACATTTCTATGATAGTTGGGAGGGACATAAGAACCTATTGCTTTAGTCTCCCCATCGTCAATTCGACAAATAGTAAAAAACACAGGGTTATTATAATGGGTTATCCGAGATTAATAAGTTAATGGTTGATGTAACTTGTGAATGCTCCTATGAAATAGTAAAAAGTCTTCTAACGAAGCATAGGATTTTTTTATAGCGATGAGCTATAACTCCCATGAAAATGATTACCCTGCACAAGCCTGGACTGAACCTAAAATAGGAGGAGCTTTTCAAACTAACACCAATACTACTCTATTAGCAACAATTACCACAAATAACACACTTCTAAAGCAGATGAACGGCGCACACACTAAACAAACTCATGTAATGAAGGAAACCTGTCAGTACTCATAGAATACAAGCAATAAAGTAAAATTACACCAAGGTTATCAACAACCCTAAGAGCTACTCTATCAAACAATTCAAAATCAACTACCTGCTTCGCAACAGCAATAATCATTTCTACCTAGTAAAGAGAAAATGCCTATACTAGAACAAGTCCCCCAAAATTTCATAGAGGCTTATACTATTAGTGCCAATAATGTGAACCAACGCCTTAATCCACAATCGAATTGAAATTAACCAAAATGAAGAAATTAAATGAAAAACTAACACAATTGGTAGAAGAATTTCCCTTTTAGAGCTTCAATTACTCAATAATTTGATTTCATTCAAATTACTTTCAAAACCCTAAGTCTTTCTAACAAAACATGGATTGATCTAACGTAAATTTCACCTTGCCTAGCCTTACCCCTTTATGAGGGTTACAAGTTTTTAGTTAAAAGATAGGACCATTATGCCATTGAAATGCCTAAAAATATTGAAGGAATATGATAATCGTTCGAACGAACCCATGACTCATTCGAACGACTGGCCAAATTGAGCCTAAGAAAAGTCACAGCGTAAATTGGTCTTCTGGGGTCTCTTGGTCATTCGAATGACTTGCCTATTTTTGCTTTAAAATAAACTCAAATTAAATTGGTCTTCTGTGAACTCCAGGTCAAATAGACTCAGTTCGAATACATCAAGGTCGAGTAGACTAAGCATGAATTGGCCTTCTTGGAACTCCAGGTTGAATAGACTCAGTTCAAATTGGTCCAGGTCAAATAGACTCAACGTGAATTATCTCTTCCTCTCATTTCTTGTTCGAACGACTTTAAGGCTCGTACGAACGAGTTTACGTCTTTTGATGGGGTTCAGTCTTCAAATCCTCCTGGATCATGACTCCCCCTTTTGGAGCCTTAAGCTCCTACTCAAGATAGAACTGGAGAAGAGGAAATTTAACCGTTCCCATTTCCCTGTTGTACCACTTCAACTTGTTAGGTAGCTGACCTTTCATCCCAACACAGAACGACTCGATACTACCCCGTCTTGTAGCATGAACTTTTCTTACAAGAATATTATCCTCCTATAATGGATTTTCTCTTTCTATCCATAAGTCATCAACTGATGGTAAGCGAGAGTTGATTGTGGAGTCATCATGTAAAAGAGACAGCTCAAACAGCTTCAAATGCTCAGCATTAATCACCGAATATATTGTTTGAACGACACCAATGTCATTCGAACAACTTACCTATTTTTGCCTGAAAATTGCCTCAGCTTTAATTAGTCTTTTAGGATCTCCAGTTCATTTGAATGACTCCAAATATTGTTTAAATGACTTGCCTATTTTACCACAAAATAAACTCATCAAATTGGCCTTTTGTGAACTCCAAGTCGAATAGACTCAGAATTCATCTAGGTCGAGTAGGCTGAGCTTGAATTGGCCTTCTGGGAACTCTAGGTCAAATAGACTCAGTTTGAATTGGTCGTGGTCGAATAGACTCAACTCAAATTATCTCTTCCTCTCATATCTTGTTCAAATGACTCAAAGGCTAGTTTGAATGAGTTGGCATCCTTTGAAGGGGTTCGATCTTCAGATTTTCTTAGATCACACCTTGATCAACTTGAAATGACTATAAATTTATTGATAAAAGACTTAGGGAACCGAGAACAAGGAAAGCGCCTTAGTCAACAAAAAAGTAATCCCAAGGGTCACACTACACAAATTTTAACAAAATATTATGAATTTGGTCTGTGGTAAAATACTATTTGTCACAGACTAAGGTTGTGGTGGGGTCTTTAGTAAAATGTGCATGGCAATTTTTTTGCCACAGACTTCCTCCGAGCTTAACTTACTATTTTGCCACGAATTTAATTTTTGTCTATTTTTATTGCCATAGACATAATCCATATTATGGGACAAAGTAAGCCACAAACTCCATCTGTGGTTATATAATTACCACATAATAAGTCTCTGGTTATTTTTTTCCATTTAAAAAAAAAACACAAATCTAAATATTACACCTGCTCATCATTTTAAACACTCCAACAATACACCTAATACAAATATAGTTATGTATTAGATCTTATATAATATATCAATGCTTTATAAAAACGACAGTTAATAACACCACTTATTCATTAATAAGCAATAAAATATCAATGTACAGTAGATTGCATGACGGCTGAAAAAGAAAAAGAATATAATAACAAAATAGAATAAAGAAAATTACAATGTCTTCAAAGGCGAAGGGTTTAAAGGACATAGTTTTAGTTAGGATAAGAACAAAAGAAGTTTTGGTCTAAGTATAGGAAGCCACCTACAAAATAAGTAACATAGCAAATCAATTATGAAGCTTAAACATATTAAAATTCAGATCTTCAATGTAGAAAAAGAAAATTTTCACAAAATCTATAAAAGTCTGCAAGAAAAATAACCTAGTGAGATGGGCAGAATATTAATAGAACGACATTCATAACATACTTGTTTATAGCCATGGTAGAAGCAACCCCATCGAGTATAATTTGTAGGATCAACCATCTTTAAGATTTCACGAGCTATAAAAATTTATCCAGTTAGTACTAATTTGTATTACCTTCTTCAAGAAAAATAGTACAAAAATTAACTTTAGTACCTCAACAATAAGCATTTTACATGTAAACTTTGGACTGAAAATATCAATGAAAATCGTCTAAGCTCCTTCAAGTTTTTAATATGTATAAAAAGCAGAAAATTTATTCTCGTTCAAACACCCTAACACCAAGGGATACAATAAAATGCACCTTAGCCATATCATATTAGGAGAAGAAAGAGTTAGAAAAATGTTCACAATAAAAATCCCTAGTACTAAGTATAAGGCCGCATACATCGTAATCCTTATTGGATCTTTATATCTTTATAATCTTTGTTAATTCTCCAAGGACTGAGATAATACCTTCTCATAGACAAACAAACAAAGAGAATGCGGGATAAATGATTGTTAAGCTCTTCCAAGCATACTAAGAGAAATAATCAAAGGTGGAATCAACACCAACGTACTAACAAAGCTAGACTTATGAATAAAATAAGGCCAAAAAAAATCTTAATAAGCAAGAAGAAATCACTTACCCCGAGGCAACTCTGATTAGTATGATAGAGAAATTCTCATGGAAGCTGGATTCTAACCTGGACTCATACTGCAAAATCGAAATATGCTAACATTAAGAAACTTAATTAAAACATAATCTTCATGAAACTAAGAATGTAAGTATTTGAAGTGATTATGAGAGGATATTTGATTACCCATATCCAAAAGAAATATTTTATCTGAACTGCATTCTGCACAATAATGAGGCAAGCAAAATTGTATTAAAATAGTGAACAAAATCTTATTAGGCCTATAACATCTCGACCAAAATTTAATTTACCCTTCAATTATGTAAATGAAGGTCTTAAGTAAAGTATATATCTAGTTTGGAAAGGCCAAAGTTCAAAATTTTATTGCGGGTATAAATAAAAACTAAGTACCTGAACAGAGCGAACAAGCGCTGAAAGAAAGAGTTACAATAGTAATCATGTCTTGAGGATTGGGTAACCTTAATTAATCCATTACAAAGATACAAAAGAAAAAAGGAACAAAATATATTTCTTGTGGCGTACTGTAGTCATAAGATACAGTCCCCAGCTCCCAAACCATCCAACAACAAATCTGCAAGGAAAAACAATTGCCACCGTGTAACTTATAGGTTAAGGTTCCATTTTGAGCCTTGAAGCTTCAAATACTTACAATAAAAACTCACCTTTAGTTTTCCAAGGAGCATCGCTATTGTACTATATACTACATGAAAGACAACTAAGAAGAATATGAAGATGTACAACTGCTGCAATCTACTTAGAGATATAAGCGGTCGTATCCCTGGTGAAGAAAAGGGTTCCATAAGAAAATAGGTATATCAAAGTTAAGAAATTAATGCTGGTAACAGCAGAAAAACCGACCAAAATAATGATAAAATACTATTGAGAAACATGGCCAGCATGAGCATCACAACTTTCCTTTTTTTTATAAGTATAGGATATAATACATATAAATACTATTGCAAAACCTAATAAGAGAAACAGCAAATAATGTCCCAAGAGGCTAAGGAAATAAAACCAAGAAGTAATCAACTATATAATATCAACTATGATACCAAAAGTTGCCACCCAACAAGATATGTAAATCTAAATACAAAATAAAAGCAGTGTCATCCACTTTCGAAAAGCATCTATGTAACCAGGGAATAGCCTCTATTACATTTTATAAACTGTTTATTCCATTAAACAATAACTAAAAACTAATTATGCATAAGGTTATCCACGTTTGGCATGAAGTTAAACAAAAAGTCAATGGGAAGAATATATAAACCTTGGAAGAAACACCATTTTCAAATTTATGTCCAAAATTTATGAAGCCCTTATAATAATTGTGAACCCATCCACTATCTCAAGGGTGTAACATATCTTTTAATAATCAATACAAATGCAAACCCGCAAACTGCTTATCTTCTAAGTAAATAATAAAGATAAATGCCAATGACCAAAAAACTATATTACAAATTTGTAAATAACAGACACATCAGCAGAAAAAAAAATGGAGCATTATCTACAGGACTCCCCAAAAAAAACATACGTAAAGAAGGACAATTGTCACATTTCCAAAGGAGCTGCCAAATTAGAAATTTTACTTTACCATTGGCACATCAACGGTACACAAATATTTCCAGATCTATTCATAAGTTTCCAGAACTCTCTAAGTAGGGGTAAAAATGATTCAAAGTTTCGACATAGTTTACACTAAAAGATGGTAAAGAAAAAATATGTCATAGTATGTATGAAATGCATGCTACACAGGCCTACAACAATCACTGTCGGAAGGGGTGACTTGTGTGTATGTGTGTGTTTGGGAGGGGGGGTTACCAATAAATTAGAAATAGGACCAAGGGAATGGTTCTCATCATAAAATGAATCGAAGATGTTTGATCTTTTTACGTCTGGGCATGTTGATCCTTAGCTTAATACGAACTACAACCACCACTAGTACCTACCTATGTACCACTTTGCAGTCTGGGTCTTTAAAACATTGTAGTTTAAGCATTGGGGTATTAGTTCTATGAAATTCTATAAAATCCCTAAATTGAAATGAATTAAAATAAAGGGCAAGAAATGGAGCAAATCAAAGGTCCTACTCTCCCGATGCTTTTCCAATTGAAATAACCAACAATCTTTCAAATAAACCTACACATTTACTCAATTAGTGAGAAAAACTGAAGTACAAAGAGAGAGAGAGAGAGAGAGAGAGAGAGAGAGAGAGAGAAAAAAAAAAGGTTTACAAATGCACATTTGAGAACAACAACCACAAATCATAGGAGAAAGGAAATCAATCTAGAAACTTAATCAGATCTGAGAAATAAATTAGCAATACAACATTGTAGCAAGTCGGAGGGAAATTTGAGGGGAGAAGCCATCGATTAAGTTAATTTTAGGTGAAGGGTAAAGAATGAAGATTTTTGTTTCTGAGAAGCAATTCCAAGTTGCAACTCGAACAAACAAAACCCAAAAAATGATATCAATCCAAATTACCATGAAAAACTTCTATTTAGCACTGGATATCCCCATAGTAAATTTACCACACTAACTACCCATGGCAAAACGTAAATTAGACTGTGGAAAATTCATTATTCTGTTGTAGTGTCAACAATATGGAACAGAGTCTAATCTAGGGAAAAATTTTGTCAAACAATCCAATGCAATTACTACTCTTCGGAGTTGTAAGGTAGTCGATAATAATGTCACTATGGCCAATGAAGAAACTATTGAGCGTATACCCAAAGGGGTAGAGGAAATATCATCTAGCAAACAAACAATTAATCCAGTTCTTAAACGCGCTAAGGTAACACACCCTCTAAATCATATGAGCCTCCTATACCTCATCCTTAGAGATTACAGCGGTCTTGAAATTATCTTTGAAAATATACCATGCCATGAATGCCTTGCTATTCCCTTGTGAAAACCACCACCAAATAGGAAAAATGATATACTTATGGGTTTTTTACTGTCTCATCCATGCCAAGAACAAGGTAAGTTATTTCCATTGTTGCATTTAAAGCATTAATCTGGTACAGAACTAATGCGATTGTAATCAATGCTAAAGTTCATTTTGTTACTGTAATGGCTTATTCCGCATCGCGAGCTCATGCTTCATTCTTAAACTACAGATGAACTTTGGGCCTACTCTACAGAGCACGTGGCACAATCACAAACCTTTACAAAACGAGTTTCACAACCAATACCACTCATCCCTAGCAACACCTCGGGCTATCGGTTTGAGAGCCATCCTGTAATAGCTTATTTCGTATCTTAGACTCAAACCTCGCCCTCGATCTCATAAGCATGCAAGAAGCACTGCTAAAGACAAAGCCAAACTTTCCCCAGTTTGAGACTTCACTTTCGACCTCTACACTAGCAGTTTGACCTGCGCAAGCCACACAGTCAGCAATAGAGCCGTTGTACAACAGCAAAGGTCGGAATGTTACACAACCTGGTTAAAGAATATCTTACACTTACTTTGTAACGCCCATCATTAAGGAACTTTATGGTCATCAAACGATCATATTAGAGAACCTATAAGAGGAACTGGAGAACTAGAGATGAGGGATGAAATGATCAGCATAGAAAAGTTCCTATTCTATCATCCTATATTCCAAATCGTTCATTGTAATAGACTAGTAATCCCAATAAGATCATCTTTTTCTCAAAATCCTCAGGAGAGGTCGTGGTTTTTAATCTATTCAAAGGTTTTCCACGCTAAACTATCTTGTTATTTATTGTCTGTTATTCTTGAACGTTCTAAATATATTTGGTGTAAAGGCTAAGTCTGTATCTCAGAATTAGGCTATTACATTTGGCACCGTCTGTGGAATCGAAATTCCCAAACCCATTATCTCAAACGCCGTTGATCACCTTTTCTCAGAATGTCTTCTCCAAGTCAAAGTACACCGGCTAAAGGGATCCACAACAGATTACAGAAGAGCCCAATCGCCCAAGAGCTCTTAAATGGGGAAGTCCCCACCGGGTTTCACACTCCGAAGATCTGAAAGTACAAAGGGACCGATCTAGTGGAACATGTTCAGGAGTTCCAGGATGCTTTAGGGCTACATTTCACATCTAACCACATTCTATGCCAGCTCTTTCCTACCAGCTTGTCAGGCGAGCCCCTACGATGGTTTGACACATTGCCTAAAGGATCCATCACAACTTTTGAACAGTTGTGCGAACTCTTTATTTAAAATTACTCGTACAATAAAGATAAAGAAGAGAACTTATATTCTTTTTTCAGCCACAAACAGATTCCCAGAGAAAAACTCGAGATGTTTACCAAAAGTTCTTGGAGTTAGCCCAAAAAGTTGACCGACTCGACCAAAAGATCATTATTTCTACTTTCACCAATGCCTTACTCGTTGATGGCTGAGCGAAGGAATACATCATCCTCAACAAGCTAACAACATTGGAAGACATGATCGAAAAGGTCAACGGATGCATCGGTATAGAGCAGATGGTGTCCGATAGGAAGAAACTTTAGAAGTCAACACTGACTGATCAAGAACAGTCAAGCCATTCCAACTTAAATCAGACATCAGATCAAGGAAGAGACAGAAAATGTACAAAAACCAACGACGAGCAACCTCGGAAGGGGAGTAACTTGCCTAGACCTTACCTTCCAAAGATGAATGTGACTATAACCAACATATATCATATATTACAAAAAGACGGATTCTTCCAAAATGCGGAGTGCCTTCAACCGAATGAGAACAAACCATACTGTATCCACCATTAGGTCCAACATCATGAGATAGAGTAATGTTTTGCCTTACAATGATTGTTGGAATACATCTTTACAGATGGACGAATACACGATTATATAGCAGACGTGGAGAGTTATAATGACGGGAGTTACAAAAACCCCACTGAAGCTGTGCAAGTCGACAAGCCCGCAGCCGAAAAACATTTGTACCATATATCATTCTACCATCTCGTAGAGACCCAGGTCATCAAAGAATCTAACAGAAGTAAGTGGAGGCATGTCACCCAATGTCACAACTTATCCATGCAAGATAAAGAAGCTCGTTTAATTTTGGTATCTAACTCTTAGCGAACTAGCATCTCTTTTGATGATTGCGATGTTCGACACGTCAACTATCCTCACCATGATGCCTTAGTGATCATGTTGAAAATGCGGAACATAGTGCTTCATACGATGATGATAGACACCGGCAGCACTATTAAGCTCCTTTTTCAGAGCAGGATTGATCAGATGGGTCTGGCCGATAAAGTCCAACCCAGCGACGTTGATATATGTGGCTTCAATGGGTCTAAGGAAGAGCGCGTAGGAAAGATCGTACTTCTGTTACGTCGTCAATACAAAATCCCATTATCTGGGGATCATGGGACGTTGTTGGTTACACAACAAGTATGCCATTCCATCAACCTACCACTTGGCACTACGTTTTGAGTGGGAGGGTACCGTTTACGAGATAAAAGAAAGTCATAAATTAGCACGAGCGTGCAAAAATTTTGTCGTCATCAGACCGGAACCATCCTATCATCAGCTCGCATAGCAATTTCAGAAGATAATAGGAAACATTACAGAGTATCGACCCGAACATGGCCTGCCACAAACTCAACTTGAAGGAAAAAGTCATAGTTATCAAATAAAGACAGAGGACTTTAACACCTAGACTTCACGATGAAGTCAACAAAGAGATCGAAAAACTCATCGAAGTCGGTTTTATTCGCAAGGCCAATTATCCAGAATGGATATCAAATATTGTAGTGGTACCAAAGAAAAATGGGAAGATCAGGGTGTGCGTGGATTTCACCGACCTAAACAGGCATACTTTGAAAGACAGTTTTCTACTCCCTGACATAAATAACCTGCTCGGCTCTACGTCGGGGTACGAGCTCCTGTCTATGATGGATGTCTTGTCAGATTACAACCAGATACCTATACTACCTGATGACCAAGAGAAAATAACTTTTATTACAGAGTACGGCCTATACTACAACAAACTCATACCACTCGGTCTCAAGAATGCTGAAGCTACTTACCAGTAATGTTCAAGGATCACCTCAAATGTTCAAGGATCACCTCAAAAAAACAATGGAGGTCTATATAGGTGATATTTTGTGCAAAGGTCTAAAGAAGGAAAACCATATCACAGATTTACACACAACCTTTGATATCCTCCGTCTCTACAAGATGAGACTCAACCCTGACGAATGCCAGTTCGGGGTTCAATTAGGAAAATTCTTGGGCAACTTAATCAGCAAGAGCAGTATTAAAGCCGATACGGATCGTATTAGCATACTATTATCTATGTCTTCCCCCAGAATGAAGAAAGACGTCCAGAAGTTAGCAGGAAAGATTGCCGCAATAAACCATTTTGTTTCAAAATTGTCTAATCACTGTCGATGGTTGCTCAACTTATTACGTGAGGGGATAACAAAACAAAGACATAAGAAAGACCACGAGATCGAATGGATAGCAGAATACGAAGCCGCCTGTCAACAGCTAAAACTTTACCTGGGTTTACCACCAATGATGAACACACCTAGCGAAGGGGAAGAGCTCACCATCTATCTTGCCGTTACTGAAGAGTCATTAAGTTCTGTTCTCATTTGTCTTTATGAGAAAACTGAGAAGCCTGTCTACATCATCAGTAAAACTCTCACTCCAGCAGAATCTCGATACAGCAAGGTCAAGAAACTACTTTTTGTTCTCGTCTACACCTCACAAAAATTGAGACAATACTTCCAAGCCTACTTAGTACGAGTAGTGACCAACTACCCTCTGCGTGAAATACTATCCAAACGAGAAAAATCCAGACGAATCCTGCAGTTGTTAGTCACTCTTGGTGAACATGATATCCGATATGAGCCAAGACATTCTGAAAAGGGTCAGGCCGTAGAAGATTTCCTTGTAGACTTCCCCGTGGAAGATCTTGACTGGGAAAAAGACAGCATAGAAATTCATGAGGAACAGCTCAAAGAAAGGGCAAACTGGATAACACAAAAAGGATAGCATCTTCTAACTGATGGATCCTCAGGACCTACAGAATCAGGCATCAGAATTGTTCTGATCAGACCTTCTAATGATAGACTTGAAAAGGTCATCCGTTTAAAATTTGAAGCTACCAACAATGTAATAGAGTACGAGGCGATGATTCATGGTTTAGATATGGCTCTAGAAATTGAAGTGTCCGAACTGTCCGTATATACATACTCTTTGCCTATTGTAAACCATTACACAGATAAATTTTAGAAGAATGGGAAAATGATCAATTACGCAGTCGCCGTAGCCGACAGAATGAAAAGATTCAAGAAAATTTGTATCGAACAAATATTCTGATTCCCTCGCATATTTCGCCGGAGTCCTTGGCTCAGAAGCTCGGTATCTCAAGATTGAAGTGATTTTCACCCCTAATATTAACATCATAAGATCAAATTCTTTTAATATTTAGGGCATTGAAGAGGATGAGGACGACTGGAGACGACCTTTCCTCAAGTATATTGGTACCAAGAACACATTCGATGGCGAACTCCTGCAAGACCCCATTGAAAGAAGGTGCGTACTTGATAACGCAAAATGCTACATCGTCAAAAATGGTCTCTAAAACAAGATTTTGGTCACAGGGCCATATCTTGAGTGCTTATCTTACAAAGAAGCTCGAAAATTCTTAGACGAATTGCATGAAGGCACTTGTGGTTCCCACGCAACAGGGAGATCTCTAGCCAACCAAGCTCTTACCCAAGGAGTCTTCTGGCCTAAAATAAAAGCTCAAGCAATTGAGCTCGTAAGCCAATGTGATACATGTCAATGCTATGGTCCCCAAATTCGAGCTCAAGCTTTAGAACTACATTCCAACAATGATGTATAGCCATTTAAAATATGGGCTCTCGACCTCGTCGGCGAGTTTCCCACAACATCAGGAAAACAAAAATACCTCCTAGTCGCAACAGATTACATCACTAAGTGGGTAGAAGTAGTTCCCATGTGTCGTACAATAGAAGATGAAGTCATCAAGTTCATCTGGGGAAACATTATCTTTCGTTTCGGCAGCCTTCATCTCATCAGGATCGACAATGAACATCAGTTCGTCGGTTCCAAGGCCGTCGAATTCCTCAATCAACAAAAAATCATACATTCCCCTTCAAATTTGTATTACTCGCAAGGGAATGGCCAAGCTGAGATCACTAATAACACTATTGTCGATGGAATCAAAAATCGCCTAACAAAAAAGAAAGTAAATTAGGTTATGGAGTTACCACATGTGTTATTGGCTTATCGAACTACGCCTCGAGTTTCAACTGGATGTATGTCATTCCTTCTGGCTTACAGTGCCGATGTAATCATCCCTACTCAGTATCATCACCCTATTCACGACCATACCATGACCGATGAAGAAAATAAATTCTAGTTAGCATGTAATATGAACTGGATCGAGGAGAGTCAGGATAAAGCAATCATGAAATTGGGAATGTATCACCAAGCTTTTGCCCAATCTTATAGCAAACGCGTTCATCATAGAGAGTTTAAAAGAAAAGATCTGGTCCTCCAGGAGATTCCTAAACATCACAGAGAGCTCAACGTAGGAAAATTATCTAAAAACTGGGAAGGTCCTTTTGTCGTTATCGGGAAAAATAACCCCGGTTCTTACGACCTTACCACTGAGCATGGCGAACACATACCTAATCCTTGAAACACAAGGAGACTGAAATTGTATCGAAGATAGCACATCTATCACAGTGTACTTGTCTCCAAACCAATCTATCAGTTCGTATGACGAGCTCACATCAATAAAAGATTATTGTTTTATGAACACATCTGAGTACTTTCTACTATGCCACACAGAATTTTAATATACAGATTACAGATCATTTTTTGCTTTGGCCAAATTGATCATCTAATACATTACTGATCGTTTGTTGCTTCGGCCAAACCAATCGATCTAATACATTCGTTGTACGACAATCTTATACTAATGAATGACTTGTGTTTGATTGCCCTACAAAATATCTATGCACAAATTACAAATCATTTGTTGCTTTGGCAAAATTGATCATCTAAATACATTATAGGTCATTTGTTGCTTTGGCCAAATTGATCATCTAAACTGCATTACAGATCGTTTGTTACTTCGACCAAATCGATCATCTAAACTATATTACAGATGGTTTGTTGCTTCGGCCAAATTGATCATCTAAACTACATTACAGATCGTTCGTTGCTCTAGCCAAACCGATCATCTCATGCATCACAAATCGTTTAACACTTCGACTGACCCGATCGCTTATCATGCTGCTTCGGATACATTATCATTGGTACCTCACACGGTTAGTACAGTTCATTGTTCGTATTTAACTAATACTTTATACATCCATATTTCTTTTTTATCCATTGTTTATATACATACAACATATATCATATTACTCATTATTCACTAGAGCTGTCACTTAACTCATTACCCACATTAGAAGGTCCTGCCGCGTTCGTTACACTAATCTTATGTAACTTCTGACACATAAATTCTGGCATCCTCCTCAAAACAATCTTCTTCTCCTCACAAACCATCCTCTGTTTAAATGATCCAATCCTAGAGATCAATGGTTCTAAATATGCAGTTCGAATCACCTTTATCTCACATTCTACACCTTGAGCAGTCTCTTCAACTCAACTGTAAAGAACGATATTACTGCAACCATCCCCCTCTCATGACTACCACCCACCTTAGTTTTTACCTGTTTACTGAGAAGAAGTTTGCTCAGCTTATGTTGCCCGTCATTCAGTGAATCTTCCAGTTGCTTACAGCGATCGTCCACTCATCATTTTCACGACACACATCCGAATTCTGAGTTGCCAGCACGGTTATGAAGTCATCCATATGATAAATTAGAGACATCAAATTTTCATAACCTGCACATTCTACCTACTTCGAATCATAACTTATCTCTAACCGCAATAGATCCTCCTCCAGCTTCGTATTTGCGCTTCGAAGTCTATCGTTTTCGGACTGGTATTCCAAGATATCCAGGTGCGGCATTTGCAAAAGCTGCTCTAGATTACATATTTTATTCCAGTCCTTCTTGATGACTTAATTCTGCTGAGCACAAGCCTCCTCCATCTCCTTTCCCATCATCTCAGTAACCAACCACAATGCTTCATATTTGTGAGCGCGAGCTCTAACATCGCTTATCTCCGCTTTAAGCATATTTACTTGAAACTGTAGCTTCTTTACATTATTTCTTTCAGCCTCTAATGCGACTAGCAGTTCTGCAATTTGGCGGATAGCAATTCAGCACCTTGTTGACTCAGTCGTCCCGATCCACTTCCAACTCCAGCGCCCTTTTTTCTTATCTCATCTTCTAAACTCTCCATCTTTCTCAAACATACAAATATTACCGCTTCTTTCTCTTGAAGTGTTTCACCCATCTCCGCCATCAATTTTTCCTCAACCTTAATAGCATTTTTTCTGGATTCTTGACTCGACCTTTGTTCAGCACGTATTTGTTCCTTCTTGACACGTAATGCTTCACACTGATTTTGTATAACAGTCAGGTCCACCTATTCATAACAGATTATATTTATAATAGCTTTTCATAACAACATAGTACATATAACAGTTAGTAAAACTACATCAAGAACATCGTATCTGAGCAAGTTAGATACATCAATCTGTTCTCGCAAAACACAGATTACATTTTAAAACACTATAGAGGAATAATCACGGGAAAACAAGACTAATATATTTACGACTCTTCCAGACAGAAGACAACTACCGCTTGTCTCTCACGACCTTCTTATTTGACGCATGTATATCTACCAGCATAGTAAAGGTCACAACCTCCTGTTGGCGTTGTGTGCGCCGCATTTGGAGTTTCAAACACTCGACCTCTTCTTCTTCTAACAGTTCCTCCCATGACCTAGGAAGAGGGTGATCACCAACAATTTCTTCTCCACCACGGGTAAACCACAGGTTTTTTACTTTGGCATTTTCCACTTCAAAGTCTTTCCCACATTCCTTTACAAATTTCCTAAATACGTTCGTGCAGCGACTTTTGCTCGCGTTGGGCATAGATGTACCTTTAATATCATTACGCTTTGTGAAACCACTGATGCGTGCTTTTCAGTAGCACACCTAAAGCCCTCATTTCCGCCTCTACCTTCATCCGAGCAGCCACTTCTTTTGACATCCGCGTTGCTTAAGACATTTTTTGCTCCACGTGCTGCGATAACTCATCATGAAACCCCTTTACCTCACCCTCCAATTGCGCTTGAACCTCTATTTACTCTTTCCTTATCCCAAAAAATACAATCCACATGGCCCTCCAATCCTACATAGAGCCAAAGACATCAGACAAAGGTTTTACAGCACCCTATATAACAGACACACCAGCTCGGGCTGAACATTTTTTTGCTTCTAAGCTATGAGGATTGCGTGTTCCTTGAGCTAAAATCATAACTCGAGTTGGGTCTGGAAGTATACCCCTCTCCCTCAAAATCTCTATATAAGCCTCCATCAACCCTCGTTCACTATCTACTTCGACCTCAAAATACAAAGTCAAAACTAATAGCATACTCTGACACCTCGCCTTATCACTTGGGTCGCTAAAATAAACCAACTCTTTCAGTTTTTGAACTAATACCCCCATTTCCTCTTCCTTTCTTAATACCTTGTCTCTCTCTACTTTTATCTTAGCATATTTACATTACATGTCATATAACTCTTTAAAGGTTTTCTCCAAATTTAACTTAAATTACCTTCTCTCGTATTTAGTTTTGTTAAGTACCTATTGAGTACGGGCCACAGAGTCTCTCGCTCTACTCAGTGACTTCTCCAATTCATAGTTCATTTTTCTTAAATGTTCTACCTCCTACACAGATTACAGATATCTTATTTAAATACCGACATTCACGAAAAGCATATTTCAAAATATCACTCAAAATAAAAATAGTGTACGATTATACAGAGTACTATCTCTTCTAAATCAAATGAGCTGACAAACAAAAGACAGGATACCACAGAACATTTAAAGAGGCTTAGTAATGTCTACCTCGGATGGAGATTTCAGCATTTTCTCCAGAGAAAGAACTGTTTCAGAACATTTCAACAGAGGATCTACTGTTTGCTCAATAGTATGGACTGCCTCTGCACTGCCTAGAGGAAGGTCTGAAGCTTTCTCAGGTGTGCCAGCAGTATCACTAGCCACCTCTTCCTCCTCAGTAGAGAGCTCAATCTCTGTATACCTACCAATCCGGGCCAATTTCACATCATCAACACTCAACCCAAAATAATAGTATGAGTTGATTTCCACTAAGACTGCTGCAACTGTATCAGACATGAGCTTGTCATGCTTTGATAGTTTATTGTACTTTTTTATAGCTGCGATAGCATCTGCAGCCCTTTTCTCTCTATCCATCTAAAGTTCACCCTCGAGCTCCATCACGCGAGCTGACTGAGCCACGAACTTTGTCATCAGATCGGCAAATTCTTGGCCTCTCTTGTCCAAACATTGCATGGCCCCCTTCAACATCGTTGACAGCTGCCAATAAAACAAAAATAGAAAAGTCAGTTCACCTGTTTCATTCAGTTCAAAGGTAACATCAAGTTAACAGTTTTTTAACCACATACCGCAAACGTGTGCTCGAGATACTCATCCTCGAGCCTCTGCGACTTCGTCCCGACCATATGATAGTATCTCTGCTCTAACTCTTTCATCTTGGCAGCAGCAAGAGAGTTAGCCCGATCACTGTCCTCCTCCACACGTCGTTTTCTCTTCAGACTCTTCTCAACACTCCCAAGCACAGACACGCTCACTTCAGGTTTTTCCTGCCCGCCACTAACGGCAGGCTTGCTATCTTTTATTCTGTAGGCAAACCCTCAGCCGCTTTGCTATACTGACTTTCAGCCTTTACGAGTAAGCCGCTTGGTAATCTGAGGAACAATAGATGGAGGACTAAGCAAGTCAGCAATGGTCTCTACAACCTTCCCCTCGGCCATAGCTCATTTTTCTTGAGCTCGCTAAACTTTTAGTGCTATGGAATCTACTCTTTTGTGCCTTCGAATACCCAATTCACTTAGAACCTCCGTTAGCTCATCCTGGTCACGAGCAATACAATCAAACAGACAAGTCTTGTCCGGAGTAGCCAACGGTTTGGGATCTGCCAAATAAAAAGAATAGAATATCAGTTACACAATATGCGAACATAGCTATCAACTATTCAAAGGTTGGTCAGCATTACTTACTCGAATTAAAATATCTATCGTTCAACTCAAGCGCTGGATCATCTGGAACCTGCAAGAAACTACCCTCAACCCACACAAGGTGGTCATTCCATAGTCTACCTGCAGACTCAAAATCAAATATTTTTGGCCTAGCCGAGTCCCTATACAGGTAACCACTATTTTGACCCTCAATATACTTAAATTTGTAAAATTTCAAAATATCTTCAGCTGTGAACTACTTCGCAGACCCTTCCTTCCTCTATTTTTTGTTCAGTACCTCACATAACCTCATCATCTCATATACATTCCCATTCAATTAGGCAGGGCAGCACTGTAACGCATTCATAACCCCTTTCTGAAAGTAGGTCAGTGGAATTCTAAGGCCATAGACATCCTGATTCAAGAAGCATAAAAACCCCTATTTGGCCTGATAACACAAGCCCATTGCAGTACGAGAGGCTAACCCCCTCACTAATACCTCTATCCTTATTACACTTTTTCAAAAAGGGAACTTGATAATACATTGCTTCCCCCCTCAGTTTTTTGGAGACATAGGTCCTGAACCAGAGACCTTGGTCCTCCACATACCTACCCCACTCTCCTGGGCATTTCTTTTTATATCTCAAATACTTTTTCCCTATATCCACCCCCTCTGGGTATATGAAAAGGACTCTCTCTTTCTCCCTTTCATTCTCCTTCTCCTTCACACCCTCAGATCTACTGGGCCCCACCACCTATATTGTCGCCCTCATACTATTAACAGTTTCTTCCATTACACTACACTCGTCCCCCCTCCCCGAAGACGATGTTTCTTCGAAATCAGACGAGACTACAAACTTACTAGCAGGAATACTAGGTTTAGAATACATACTGAACCTACAGATACAAAGATATTTTTTTTAACATTATCACTACGTTCAAAACATAACAAACAGACCCACCTTCTACCCAGTCAAAACGTTTATTTTCCTAAATCCTAAAACAAAAAGGCCAAAATCAAATCATTTTAAATTTCCCTCTTCTTCTCCAACAAACACATTTTCTCTCTCTAAAAACAACATATACCACAAATTCTACAATGCAGACTTTCTCTCAAAAAAAATTCTTTTCAAAATACCCTTAAAACCCCAATTTCTAAAACCAACTGTATAGATTACTAACGTCTACAGGTTACTACATAACACATAATACTTACAAAATCAATCAGACAAAAGTGTTTTCATCACCAACACGTACTTGTTGAACAGCAATCCTCGGCTTTACCCGACAGTCTCTTCTAATACGAGCGTTCCTGTTGCCTCTCCGAGAACCTCCTATCACTCAATGCAGATGTCTTTCTCAAAATAAAATCAGCACTCAAACGCCTCCTCTCCTTGACAATAATATGCGTAGCACTTTTTTCTCTCTCTGAAACTGTAGACAATTTATAAGGGAGAGAGAGATGAGTTTTTATACTCTCCCTTGGTTTACGAAATAACGGCTCCTTTTGACACATGTCAGTCATCCCCATTATTGCTACAGGCACGTCTTTTCATTTCACATCTCATCATGACTTTTGTGATAACATTTACCACCATCACGTTTATCTCTATTACCTACCATTACCAATCATACACCTTTTTCAGCCGAGTACCAAAACGACCAATCATCTGACTTAGAATCTACCACGATCGTACAAACTTACCTAAAATAGCTCAATTTTTAAAATTCGAAGATATCCCTACAGTTGTTAAAATCCTACAGCTGTGATACATAACATCAGTAGATAATAAATATAACATAATACTTTATTCAATCAGATCGGAACATCATATACTTTATTCTCTCATGATCTTTCTTATTACACTTATTCAAAACTCTACCATAGAATACTACTACAAAACAGATTACTTTTAATCTCACGACCTAAAGCTCACCGAGCTCCCCAGTTACATCTAAAGCAGCCCCGATGGTTCGGCTGCCCGCACAGAATCAACTCCCTATTTCTTGCCCTTGCATCCTCTTTTGTGATCTTATCACATGCGAGTTGTCGAACAGTCAGTTCTTGTACACAGGGATCCAACAGAGACTTACAAAAAAAGTTGCACCACACGAAGCGATCCTGCTCGACATGCCTACCTTCATCATCCAAGCCAACCAGATTCAATGGCCATTCCAGAAGAAAAGCAAGTGACGAAAATAGCATTCACGGAGCTCTGCAACCTTGATATGAAACCGGCCATCCACCGTCTGCGGCGTACGCTGAGAATGAGTCATCCCCATGCTTGATCACTGCAACTCTAGAACTATACAAGTAACAACATCAAGGAATCCCTACTCATAGACAAAGAAAGATCTCCGCATAATCAATCACCCCACAGATTTTCTTCTAAAAATATTGGTACGAACATCTCTGGAAAAGCATAATATCTATACAAAATATATAGTGACAACTCATTACCCCACAACATAAAATATCTCCTCAAATGCGTATATGTCAACAGCCACGATGACAGCTCACCAAATAATCGCACACACAACTCCATCTCAACCCTGTCACACAGCTTGCAAAAAAATAAGACTTCCATTTCGATCCAACAACTCGACCATCTCTAAATTTTCCCTCACCTCTCACTACCATTTTTCCATTTTATACCCTTGACACCTACTTATCTATATTACCAACGCCTATGGTAAAAATAGAAAGGGAAAATAACCAAGCTCGAAGATACAATATCATCATAACAAAAAAATACATATTTTATTCAGTCTGAAAGTTACTCTTACAGAATACTTTACAACAGAGATTTTACAGATTACTTCAATTTGCATTAAGTTTTAGCTCGAAATCCTTTTCCTGACACGAACAGTTCACAGAAGAAGTAGACCCCAAACTTCGATCCCATGCTGGAAAATGCAAGGAAGTGAGAAATAGTTTTCATAGATGAAAGATCTTCTTCATAGCCAAAGAACTATGGTCCATGGAAGAAAATGATCTTATGCATCCTCCTCACCTCCCCGCATGCTAGAGACTGAAGGAAAACTTCATTTCTTCAACAAGACCCACTCATTAGCAGGATATCGACGAGACTCCCTTGACCGAATGCCTGCCGCCTCATCTTCCGCTGTAATAGCCTCCTCCGTCAGCAGACGAAGGCCATTATGGCATTTTACCTCAGATATTACCAAGTAATGAAAATGTACCATTTGGTAAAAATCATCCTCTGCCTCCATCACTTCTTCATAAGACATACGATGAAAAGTGGGAGACACAGGAATTGAAGTAGACAGATGTAGTGGTTGATAACCAAAATACCTGATGTGCAATTCCTCCATCTTCTTCTAGATCCTAAACTCTCGGGCCTGAGTCCTAGTCGTCACCATTGTCACCACAAGAAAATAATGAGGAAGAAATCAGAGACAAAGGATTTGCTCCTCAAAACTCAACTCAGAGTTGCCTTTTATACACAGATCAGCATTCAAAGCAGACTTTATAACTTCCCAACGCCAAATGGATTGCCCGTGCAACAATATTTGACTACAGTCATTAGTTCTAGGAAACCCAATAGACACCAACAGAGATTCATGAATTGACATTGGAAATGAACCTCAGACATTGCTACAGCATTTAATGACATTTCTCAACCAGCACCACTCGCCTATAGTCATTCTCGTACTGTTAGCTGGGAGGAGGCGGTTGTAGTGGCTTATTCCGCATCGCGAGCTCATGCTTCATCTTCGAACTACAGACGAAATTTCGGCATCAACTACAGAGCACGTGGCACAATCATAAACCTGTACGAAATGAGTTTCTCAACCAATACCACTCATCCCTAGCAATACCTCGTGCTATCGGTTGAGAGCCGTCTTGTAATAGTTTATTTAGTATCTCGAACTCAAACCTCAGCCTCGATCTCATCAGTAAACAGAAAGTACTATTAAAGGTGAAGCCAAACTTTCCCCAATTCAAGACATCACTTTCAACCTCTACACCAGCAGTTCAACCTGCGTAAAGCACACAGTTAATAGAGCCGTTGTACAACAGCAAAGGTCAGAACGTTACACAACCTGGTCAAAGAATATCTCGTACTCACTTTGTACCATCCATCATTAAGGAACTTTATGATCATCAAACGGTCACATTAGAGAACCTTTAAGAGGACTTGGAGAACTGCCGATGAGGGACGGAACGATATCAGCATAGAAAAGTTCTTACTCTATCATCCTATATTCCAAATCGTTCATTGTAATAGACTAGAAATATCAATAAGATCATCTCTTTCTCAAAATCCTCAGGAGTGGTCGTGGTTTTTAACCTATTCAAAGATTTTCCACGCTAAACCCTCTTGTTGTTTATTGTCTGTTATTCTTGAACGCTCTAGATACATTTGGTGTAAAGGCTAAGTTTATATCCCGGAATTAGGCTATTATAATTACCATACACAAAATAGTAATCAAAGAATATAAATTAAATAGGTAATACCTTCACAACTACATTTCTTCTCCAGGGTATGTGTGAAGGGTGTGTGTGAAGGCTAAACTCTTTCCCAGAATGATCAGGTTATTACTTGTAACATGGACATTGTTATTTGTAACACTGACAAGTCTTTTAGCTTGACTTGCATTTATACAAATAAATCTTGCCCCTCAAAGAACTAGTCTTTGGAACTATTTAGAGAGTGTTAACCAGTTTTCTCTAATCTTCCTTGGATCTTAGCTGGAGATTATAATATTGTCCTTTATAGAGATAAAAAAGTGGGTAGTGACTATCTTACATATTCAGAACTTGACCCCTTTCAAAGGGTTGTATAAAAAATTGGTCTAGCAGTTACGAAGAGAAATGGACTAAAATTTACTTGGTCTAATAACCAGCTCCACTTGATAGAGTGTATGTTAAGCTTGACAGAATACTCATAAATGATGCATGGCTAGACTTTTTAAATCTTGCAGAAACAAAGTTCTTACCTAAAATATTATCTGACCACTCACCCGTGAATATTAGCCTTGACCCTAACCAATTCAAAGCTCTCAAGCCCTTCAAGTTTGTCAATGCTTGGACTATACATCCTAGTTTAATGGCTATGAATAAAGAATACTGGGCTCCAGACATTTTTGTAATCCTATTTTCATTCTCCTTCAGAAACAAAAAAAGCTGAAAAAAGACATAAAATGGAGAGATAGCTGATTTGGTAGTCCTAGACATAGAATGGAAGAAATGCAGAAAAATCACATTGGTATTCAAGAAGAATTGGATGGGGATCTTAACAGTCAAGTTCTTAACGATAAGGAACTCAGGTATGCTCATTGGACCAATCACACAAAACACTTCCTCTACCGTAATATAATAGCAATCTTATCCAACAAAAACCTAAAACAAAAAATGCTTCACCACTCTACTCTTGAAGCTAAGAGGATTAGTGTAACGAGTGGCATGTTCGTTTGCAGGGATGTACTCTGGGGATTTGTCCGGAAAATGATAATAAAGTATGAACATGGATCACACTAGGTCAGGTAAAACACACCAAATTCAGTTTGTTTCTTCAGTGTCAACAAAAAAACCAACTTATACAGTTCTCCAACATCAACAATCATTGGCAGCTCTATCGGGCACTAGGGACAAGCTGGCGCCGCATAAATATCATCAAAAAACAACAACAACAAAATATTAGTGTGGGATATACAACAATTAGTATCAAGATCCACGAAGCAGAAATGGATCAGGAGAGAGAGAGAAAAGAGATTCGGGACCTAAGAAATCCTAGATGCTTTAATTTATTAAGAATATAGAAACTTTTGCATAAGTTCAAATAATTAAAGGCTGCTTATTGAGTGGAGACATGACAGGGAGATTTGTAACAATAACCCGGAAGAGAAAAAAACTAGCCCGGAACTGCTTTTCGGCAAACCGAGCACATAATATCTTGGCAGGAAGTAACTGAAGAATGATCTTCTAGATCCATCCTAAATCTTATTTTACAATCAGAGAAGGTCCATAACGGACAAGATGATCGAGCAAATTTTAAACCTTTATCTCTATATATTTCATTTTGTTTCTCTTTTCCCAAAAGCCCCAAAAACCGCAGACGGAACTAACCTCCAAGGGAACCAACTTTCTGAAAACAAACTTACTTAGGTCAACAACATATCACATCACCAACTGAACTTTCTGTTGACCAGCCTCAATAGCCAAATCAAGAAAAATTGCTCGTCTGTCATCTGCTTCCCGCTAACAGTTAGCTGTTTTATGTTCTAGCGAACGTTAAGGTATTGGGAATCAAACAATAAAGGGAGCGTCAACTTTTCAATCTAACCCTCTCTGTTGCGCTTATATATGTTAAGATTACGGCTCAAAACTGGGAAATTCGTTCGAACGAGTGTGGAAGTCGTTCGAACGAAAATAGCGCTTGGGCCAAAATTCTAGTGGATTGTTGTGGTCGTTCGAACGACCTCATAACTCGTTCGAACGATTTTAGCTCTGTTTGTTTGTTTCTAAATTCGTTTTGAAGGGAATTTGATCCAAAGCGATGGATTATCTCGTGATGCGTATTTCGGAGATGACCTAATGGAAAGCCTATAAATAGAAAGTGTATGTTAAAGGCCTCTGTACAGGAGAAAAGAGTTAGAGATAAAAAATGGAGAAATCTAGGGTTTAGCTTTGGAGAGGTTTCTTGGGTTTTCTTTCTAGGGTTTCTTGCTGAGATTATCTGTAAGGGTAGAGGTAAGGTTTGAGTGATCTCTGTAACTTCTTGTAACCCTTAGTGATAATATATTGTAGAGATGTAGCCTCTATGGTAGACCTTGTAAAGAGTTGGTCTTTACAATGAAGAAGGTGGAGTGTGTTGTTCTCTTGGGATTTGAAGGTGAGAGGGGAAGTACCTATTGGTTGCTAGGAAGATAAATCAAGGTAAAGAGAAGATTGAAGGGTTTCAAGAAGAAGGTATGCAACATGGTATTTGTTGAGGTAATCTTCGATGTTCTTGATGAATCTCTTATGTTTCTTTTGTCTCTTGTAAATCTATGTGAGGATTATTACGAGATTAGGGATTTCCATGTTTGTTGGAATCCCTTGAGTGATTGTAATTGAACTTGGATACATAGTGGATTTCTAGCTTGCTGGGGGGGAGTAGCCTTAGGGTGAACCTCCGGTAAATATTGTGTTTTGGATGCATGTTAATCGTTTCTAGTTTCTTGATTGATTATTTGAATGCCATGAGAATAACGGAGAAAACCAAATTGCGCAGGGGCGATGTATTCTCCACGTTCAGCCCCAACAATTGGTATCAGAGCGAGGTTAAGACTTTGGGATTATAGTTCTTAAAGATTCTTGGGTTCGATGATTAAGTCGAATAGTTGAATTTTTCAAGATGAATTTGGTTTCGGTTATTTTGGCTACATAATTTTTACAAGCGGTGGAGTTTGGGAATAAGAGATTTATATGAAAATGATTTTGTACACAATCATGGCAACATGGTTTATGTTGTGAGAAAGGGTTGAACATGGTTCTTTATTCAAGGTAGAGCGGTTTCGGAAAAGCTTCAAAAGTTCGATAAGGGGGGATGGCTTTTCTCTAGGACCGATGTTCGTTAAATTTGGTAATCGTGGTGGCACCTCAAGTTATTTACCATGGTTGATTACCAAATTTGTGGGTCACAATTTTATGAATCATGGTCGCAAGTTATGGTTCGTGAGGTGACAATGTGTGTCGATGTGTGGAGACTCCAGGCTTGCGACATAGAGTCAGATTTTACAGGTTTGTTCGACATGGTCGGGTTAGTGTGTAGTGTTTAATTTTTTCCTTTCTAGATTAAACATACACTGGTTCTGATTTTACTGGTATAGGCAAAATTGTGTAATTTCATTGGTATAGATGAAATTACTGTTTCAGAGACTCTTTTCTGCGATGGAGTTCAGGGGTGGACTTGATGGTGCTTATGGAGATGTGTTCAATGCAGAAGTTGGACCGGTATAGTTTCATGGCTGCAGGTAAAGCAAGCTCGGAAGTATGGTTTATCATGGAGAGAAAAGAAGCTAATGGATGTTCGTCGGTTTTGACGAAGGTATCCGATTTTGGGTATGAAAATATTTTAACGTAGGTAGCGGATAAGAAGTAAACGAGTTCAGCGGGTTTTTTTGTTGATGGGTTTGTTCGCGCTATGGATGGTCAATGAATTGAGGTTTCGTCGAGGTGGATATTGTTAGGATTGCGACTTAAAACTGGGAAATTCGTTCGAACGAGTGTGGAAGTCGTTCGAACAAAAATAGCGTTTGGACCAAAATTTCAGTAGATTGTTGTGGTCGTTCGAACGACCTCATGACTCGTTCAAACAATTTTGGCTCTGTTTGTTTGTTTTAAAATTTGTTTTGAAGGGGATTTGATCCAAAGCGATGGATTATCTCATGATGCGTATTTCGGAGATGACCTAATGGAAAGTGTAGGGAGCTAACTTCATTTGGACGGGGAGTTGGTTCTTACAAAGTAAACTCAATCCTCAATCAAAGGGAACAAGCAATTTGCCGATGATAAGATAAAACTAAAGGCAAATACTTGCGTAGAGGCCCGAATGTGACTCTCTACGACCTCTTATGAGGATTTTTAAGACAGATAATATTACTGAAGAGTAAATTAGAGGGTTCGAGTACAAATTTTATGGGTGGTCGAAGGTAAAGATGTAAAGGCCGGAGGATATTTTTCTAACCCCCGTTTGTTTCCCCTCTCCACTATTTATAGGTGCATAGGAAGCTGAGTCACCAGGCGTGGGCCCGGTTTACATGATTATGTTGTCAGAAAATCCCGGCGAGTGACGGATGTCGGTCTTGTCGGTACTGTTACTACTGCATTTTTTGGTGATGGCTCTGAACGATGCGGTGGTTGGGGCTTATCGCTGTAGATGGACAGGCCAATCAATGCGCTGTCTTATCTGATGAGGTAGTTATCTGTCTTATCCTGCTTCGACCGCGTGATAGTAAGGTCGAAGGATATCTACTGCTGGGACATTAATTCTTTCTCAAAGTTTTATCCGGTGAGCTGGCTGTCTGTCATATCATACTTCCCCCGTATGTAGATAGTGAGGTCGAAGGATATTGCTATGTCTGATTGATATTGAAGACGAATATAAGCGAATACTCTTATAATCGCGAGGTACAATGATGAGCTCGAAGATAATGATGAACGAAGGTTAGTGTTATCTGGTTATGATGGTCATAATGAATTATAGTCGAAGGTATGATGAAATGCTGCTTTGAACTAAACGATGGTTGTGATGGTCGAATGCTCGATGTGGCTGATGTGCTCGAATGGAGGTCCTCGGGAATGAGGTTTGTATACATGTACCAATGAATCAGCTACGTCTAGGAAGTTGGAGAGGTCGCATGTTGACTTTTTAAGGTTTGAAATGAAAGGTTGTCATTAATTCGGTTACAGAGGAGGGAAAGTTGCGGTGGGTCTGCAAGTATAAAAGGAACAGTTGTAGAGATTACTTCTCACCTTTCTGCATGTTTTTCTTGTTGTTCTTCTTCGTTGCTCGTATTAAAATGGCGGCAGATATTCCCGATCAAGAGGACCCAGCTGCTGCGAGAGTTAGGCTCATACGGGAGGCCCTGCAGGGGCTGCGACGGCGGTTTGGCCTGGAAGAGGACATTGACGCGAAATGTCGAATATTTTTGAGGTAGAACCCGAAGCTCCAATTCTTGAAATGCCATTCGCATACTGGTGGGGGATACTGCAGATGATGGGGACATTCCCCGATCATCGGATGTCTCTCCTCGAGGGCTTCGCAGAGGATATTGTTGACCAAAAGGATGCAGATACTGCGGCCGTTGTCGAAGAGGAGCAGCCTGCGAATAACTAGGGTCCTCTGAAATATGATTGTGTTGTTGTTTTCATTTCTTTTGTTTCTGTTGTCTCTTGTTTGTTATTTTGTAAGAGGGTTGAAATGTTAGCTGTTTTTTGAATGAAAAATGATTTCTTTGAATAACTCGTGTTGTCGAACTGTGGGTAATAGTAATAAAATCTGATATGGAATGGATGATACAGTTTGTCGAAATATTTAGTTTGTGTTGTTTAAAGATATTGTCGAAGGGAAAAGTAAACTGGGGCGAAGCTAAAAAATTTATCTGCAAGCCTGAAGTTTTTGACTGGTCGAACTTACGACTATATTTGGTCGAAGGTTCGAAACTTTTGAGTTAAGGAGCGTGCTGAATGTCGAAGGCCAATATATTAAAAGGAATTTTGTTGAGGCTAGATGTTGATGATTGTTCGAGGCGTGAAATGGTCGAGTACTCGAGTGCAGGAATGTGTCAAAGATTGAGTTTGATTTGATTTGCTACTCTGACATCCCAGACGGCTGGTCGGTCAGACTGGTACGAATGCCTGGGGCAGTGTGCAAAAGATAATGATGTTGTTTTTCTTGTATGATGGAAAAAGGTAATGATTGGCTGTTTGGACTGGACTGTTTGGCTTCGAGTAAGGGAGAGAAAGGGTTTGAGAACTTCGGTTTTTGCGAGCAGATGGTAGTAAGGATGTTGTGCGCACGTGGGAAGTACGAGGGGTAAAGTGGTCAAATAACATTAGAGCCGAAAAGCCAGGGTAGTGGGGTCGTGGTAATGATAGTGGTGAGTAAATCGAGACGGTTTAAATTTTTTTGAAAGATATATAAGTGAGAAGAGAGTGATTACTGTGTTATCTTGTTGTGAGAATCAAAAGATTGGGATAAGAGAACATAAGTTATTTTGAACGTGGGGGTTGCTGCTTCTTTTGCTGGTTTGATCTTGCTCGTTCGAGGAAAGGGCTGTTAACCACTGGTAAGTCACTTGATCTCTGTCATGTTTACTCTGTTTGAGGGGGTGGGTAGGAGATTTTGCATTTGGAGTGAAGAGGTTATTTTCGGGAGTATGGAGGCTTGTTAGAACTGGGTTTCGACCCAATCAGAAATTTGGTGAGGGTTTTTTGTTTTGGAGGAGTTATTGTGTCTGATATTTTTGGTAGGAGAAATATCTGGAGGGGATAGATGGGATAAGGGTGATAGACACGGGTTTGTCAAATTTTCCATCCTAATTGTGTGCCTATTCTTCTGTAGGCAAAAAATGCATAACCGTCGGGCATCGAGGCAGAAACTGGTGGATGAAGAGGTTGACGAGGTCGAAGCTAATACATCTGGTTGAGACCCAATGGGCGAGGGTAGCAATTTAGAGGTATTAGATATTGTCGATGATTCTGCCGGCTGAAGATAATACGGTCACGAAACGTCAAAGGACGATAGTGACCGAAGATAGTGATGAATAGTATGGGGAAGGGATGTGGTGTAGAACCTTCAGGTACTGGGGAGGGGGATAAGGTGCAGGGGGATAATATCAAGGATTCGACTGAGTCAGATAAGATCGAGGATGCCGTTTCGATAAAATATAGCGTTAGGTTAGATCAGTTTGCCACAAAATTAAAACTCTCGAAGGTGGAGGTGAAACTGAGTGTGGCGGGGCAGGGTTGACTTTCAAATCGGACCCTGGAAAAGGAATTATGGCTTATAGGGGTAAAATTCAATTGGAACTGGAGTTGCCTCTTCGGCGACTGGTGAAAGAAGTGCTAAATTTCTGGGGGGTAGCTTCGGTGTAAATGAACGGTAATTTTTATGAGATGATGAGGGTGATAGAGGGGATGAATGTGAAATTGGTTGGTGAGAGTCGAGGTTTAATTAAATGGCTTGACATTATCACCTTTTATTCGAGGAAGGCTAGTCAAAACCCAGCGACATATCATATCCAACGTCACCCAGAGAAGCCTTGGTCCTTCGATCTGTGCTCAACAGGCCAGGGGTGGAATAAAGATTTACTGATAGTAAGGGGTAACTATGAGAATGTAGATAACGATGACCTGTACAAATTACATCATAGGGTATTTAACATAATTAAGTTTGTTGTCGAAGGGTTTGTGGTTGATGTGCTTCTAAAATAAGTGATAACTGTGTTTTTGCTTTATTTTTGCAGGTCTGAAAAGTTCGTCTTGGGATAATCTGGTGAATTACATTGATACTCTGCTTCAGGCTAGTGACGACTGGGTAAATTTGGTGTTTGATAGTCTCAAGATCAAGGCAAAAGAGAAAAAAGATGGATTCCCAGCTTCGAGACGTACCCGCTACGCCAAAGCGATCAAAGAGAAAAAGAGGGGTAGGTGTTTTGAAAGAAAAAAATGAAATGGGAGGGGAAGAGTTACTGAGGAATTACCAGTTTGTGCCGAGGTCGCGGAGGGGTACGAAGCAAGCGGCGCCAGTGTCCGAAGGGGGTGGAGAGGCTTCGATGATAAAAACAAAACAGGTTTCTTCTCAAGCTGAGAAAGGGAAGGGTCGAGTAGTGCCTGAAGCCCCTAAGGTGCAGCAATCGAAGGTTATTCAGCTTAAGAGATGTAAGGTTCTTGGGGAGGATGATACAATGGAGGAAGATGAAGAAATGATGGAAGTTGAGCGACAGGAGCAGGTTATGGCAAAGCAGGCGTCGATGGTCGAGCTCTGGGAGGATGACCCTGACGAAGCTTCGAAGAAGATAAAGAAACACATGTCTCAGGTAACTATATATAGCTTTGTGTATCGATATTTCAAAGTTTTTTGCAAATTGTTCGAGTTTTGAGGTTCACTGATATCTTGAGTATTTTTAGCAGACGGAAGTCTGGGTAGAGACTTGTAACAAGACGATGAAGTCGGTGAAAGCGAAGCTGCAACAATCAAAGGAAAATCTAGATTTGTCTCGTGGGAAGGAGGCATCATGGGTATCTTAAGTCAGGAAGCTGAAGCAAGATATAGATGTGCTTACTGACTCTTATGATGAGAGGCTCGAGCAACAGCGGTCAAGGCTGGAGCGAGAGTGGTCGGCGAAACTGAAGGCGTGTGAGAAGGCAAAGGAGGAACAGAAGGTGGTTTTCCAGGGGCAGTATGATAAGGAATACATGGAGAATATGAGGTTGAAAAATTTTATCGATGGTATGGGGTATGATGTCGATACGCTGCAGCCTTATCCTATTTCTCTGAAACTTCTGGAGGGGGATGAATTGCAGATGAAGGGAGGGAGGTGAACGCTGTTGAGGAAGCACTTGGGGGTCCTGGGGGTGATGTTGAGAGCGTTCTTTGTGTAGCGCCTATTGGTAGAACTTTTGATGGCCTGATCGAAGGGTTGCATGAGGCTGCTGAGGTTGGTGGTACTGGGGCGACTATAGAGCCAGAGGGTGCAACCGCGTTGACGTGAGGTATTTTGAGGTAGGATTCGCATGTCTTCTTTTGCTAGTTGTGATGTTAAGTTGTAATATTGTGAACGATGTTTGTGGTTTTCTGTTGGTATTGGAACTCAATAGGGGGGATTAATTTTTGGTTTTGCTATCTGTTGAACTTCTGCGGTTAATGCTGAACATATTGATGTTTGTTTCCTGAATATTCTGATTATGAGCTTCTGACTTGGAATCTGATTTGCTGATGAATTATGTTATTGTAGTCTGACCTTGAATTGCCGTAATTTGATGTACATGCTGTTGATTTTCCTTATTTTTAGATTCTTGCTGCTTGATTTTTGAATTATTCTACAACTGTTTCTTCTGACTGGTAATATGCTGAGTGTTCTCTACATTTGATGGCATTAGCGAGTGTTTTTGTATTTTTGAAGTTAACATTTGATCTGTTCGATATAGGAAGTTGATCTGTTTGATTGACTGTAGTATGAGCGAAGTCTGAAGAGTATCAGAGATATATAGATCGAACTCTGAATGTTCTGCTGGACATCGAAGGCCAAAGCCACAGGGATGTTGAAATTTAAAACAACTTCTAGGTCGCCGCTGAGTATAAGTCAGGCCGAGGTGACGTGATACCTAGAGGAAACCCGAAAATGAACTGATCGCCTCCAACGCAATCCTGAGGGTCCGGTCGTTCGACCATCATTGCCCCTCAAGTTTGCTCAAATATTGGAAACTTGAGCAATTCACGCTCACCCCCAAGTACCAGTCGGGGGTAAATCAAGAAAAGGACTGGACTTCGACGGTTTCAGAGCCTGGACGAAGTGTATCTGATCGCCCCCAATGCATCCCCGAGGGTCCGATCTTTCGACCTTCCTTGCCCCTCGAGTTTGCTCAAAATTAGAGACTTGAGAAATTCAAGGTCGTACCCAAGTATCAGTCGGGGCGAGGGTGGAGATGTTACCAAGGTTCAACCAGGAAGAGGAGTAGACTTCGAAGGCTTAGGCCACAGCGAAGCAATATCTGATCGCCCCCAATGCATCCCTGAGGGTCTGGTCTTTCGACCACCCTTGCCCCTCGAGTTTGCTCGAAATTAGAGACTTAGAACAATTCAGGGTTGTCCCCAAGAATCAGTCAGTGCGAGGGTGGACATGATACCTAGGTTCAACCAAGAATTAAAAAATGAAACAGTAGATGAAGTCAGAATGGAGCAACTTGTTTATTGAATATTCTGGGTTACATCAGTTGTACATGATTGTAGATATGGCCTGTTGTAGGAGGCCAATTGCATTGTATTCTAGGGGTGCGGTAGGGGTTCTTCCTCTTCCGTCATTTGGTAATGGGAACCCTTGTCTGTTTTATCATAGACGATGTAAGGTCCTTCCCTAGATTTGTCTAGCATGCCAGCATTTTGAGGTTTCGAAGATTGATTGACATGTCGAAGCACTAGATCTCCTTTGTTGAAACTTCTTGGTCAAACTCTCTTGTTATAGGATTTTTGAAGTGAAATGTGGCAGCGGCCAAGGCTGGCGATAGCCCGGTCTCTGGTCTCGTCAATCCATAACATGTTGCACGCAAGTTCGAACTAATTATCTTCGTCTAGGAGGTTAGGGTCTCGGGTGGGTACCTTGAATTGGGTTGGTAGCACAGCTTCGGTCCCATATGTCAGGAGGAAAGAGGTGCATCCTGTAGATTTTCTTGGTATTGTGCGATAAGCCCAAAGGAAGTGTTGTAATTCTTTTGACCCATCGCCCTTTCTTTACATCGACTCTCTTGTTAAGACCGTCGACAATTATCTTGTTGATTACTTCGACTTGACCGCTGTCCTAAGGATAGTAAGGTGTTGATGGTGAGAGAATAATGTTGTGTTTTTTGAGGAAGTTTCTAACTTTGCTTCCAACAAATTGGGGACCATTGTCGCATCGGATCAGGATCATATGGGGGCAGCCGAAACGAGTGATGATATTTTCCCACAAGATTTTAATAACTTCTTCTTCTCCGGTTCGGCATAGAGGAATAGCTTCGACCCATTTAGTAAAGTAGTCGGTTGCGATAAAGATGTTTTCTCTGCTACCTGAGGCTTTTGGGAGGGGTCCAATGAGATCGATGGCCCATTTTTGAAAGGCCAGGAAACTTGGCTGACATGGAGGTCTCTAGAGGGGTAATGGATGTCGTGGGCTTGACCCTGGCATTTGTCACATTCTTTTGCATAGTATGAAGCTTGTTTCTTCATATCGGGCCAAAATAATCCTTGGGTAACAACTCGAAGGGCCATAGAGTGACCAGCAGTATGAGCACCGCAGGTTCTTTCATGAAGTTTAGCTAAGATCTGAGAGGCTTCGGTTTGGGATACGCATCGAAGGAGGACGCCATTTGGGGATTTGCGATATAATTGGTTTTTGCGGATGATATATCTGCCGCAATTTTCTAGGATATGGCATTTGGCTTTGGGATCATCTGGGTAAGTAGCCTTGTTAAAGTAGTAAAGGAACAGTTTCCGCCAATCATCGGGATCGTGACTCTCGCCCCAGTATTGATGGTGTTGATTTCCATCTAATTGATACTTGGGCATTCGAGTACTTCGATATGGAGTGTTCGTGACTCTGAGTGGCCGAGTATAGCTGCTATGTAGGCGAGGGCGTCTGTATGTTAATTTTCTCCTTGGGGGTAATGTTTGATTGTGGATTTTACAGGGAACCGGTCCATTCGTTGTCGCACAAAGAGGGCGTAATCAGCCATGAGACCTTTAGCTTGGTTTTCTCCTGTGTAATGTCTCTGAATAAGCGGGGAATCTGTGAAGACTTTAAGTTTGGGGATGCTGAGGTCGAGTGTGAGGTCGAGGCCGTGGATCAAGGCTTCATACTCTGCTTCGTTATTAGAATATTCAAAGGCAAGTTTAACGTCTTTCGCTATGCGATCATTAGTGGGTGTTACTAGAATAATACCAATTCCTGAGCCATTAGGTCCTGTTGATCCGTCTGTGAATAAACGCCAACCAGTGGGAGGGTCTCACAGATCTACTTCTTCGGGTTGATAGTCTGCGAGCTCATCTTCGTGTTCTTCCCAATCTACATCTTCGACCGGGAAGTCGGCTAGAAAATATGCTACTACTAGGCCTTTCTGGGATATTTTTTTCTCGAAGGTAATGTCGTTTTCGCCAAGGTATACGGACCACTGTTGCACTCGTCTGGATTTTTCTTTTTTGCTGAGTACTTCTCGAAGGGGGTAACTGGTAATGACACGAATGGGATGAGCCTAAAAATATGGTTTGAGTTTATGAGCTGAATAGACAAGTGTGAGGAGTAAAAGTTCGAGTTTTGAATACTGGGTCTTTGCAGGGGTGAGGGTTTTGCTGATAAAATATACAGGTTTTTCAATATGGGAATCAAGTCGAATGAGCACTGAACTGATGGAAGTTTCTGTAACAACGAGGTATAAAGAGAGTGTCTCGCCTTCGATAAGGGTACTGATAATAGGTAGACAGCCAAGATAAGTTTTAAGTTTAAGGAAGGCTTGTCTGCACTCAGGGGTCCAATTGATTTCAAGGGTTGTTTTTTTTTTTATTTTGTGGGTACCCTGATCGCGTAAGAGAGAAAAAGCCAAGCACAGCGGTCAGATGATTTTGAAATAAAATGGTTAAGGGTTGTTATCCTGCCAGCTACTTTTTGGACGTCTTTCTTTGTTCGGGGCAAAGGCATGTCTATGAGGGCTCGAATGTGGGCGGGATCGATCTGTATCCCACGTTTACTGATAGGCCGGATGACACGCCAAATTGGCACTTATCTGGGTTGAGTTTTATATTGTACGTGCGAAGTATTGAGAAGATTTCTGTTAGGTCTTGAATATGAGTATTCTTATGGAGACCTTTGCATAACATGCCATCGATATAGACTTTGACTGACTTGCCAGGCAAGGGCTTGAACATAGTTGTGACGAGGTATTGGTAGGTGGCACCGGCATTTTTAAGGCCGAATGGCATAACATTGAAATAGTAAAAGCCTTGTTCGGTTATAAATGTAGTTTTAAGTTGATCTTAAGGGAGGAGGGGTACCTGAATGTAACCCAAAGCCGCGTCCATCATTGATAGGCATTCGTGTACAGCGGTGATGTCGAGGAGTGCTGAGATAGTTGGGAGGGGGAAACTGTCCTTCGGTGTATGCTTATTGAGGTCAGTGAAGTCGATGTAGATTCTGATTTTGCCATTCTTCTTTGGTACTACCACGATGTTTAATATCCAATCTGGGTACTTTACTTCTCTGATAAACTCAACGGCTATGAGTTTGTCAACTTCAAGGTTCACAGCTTCTCGAAGTCATGGTGCCAATGTACGTTTCTTTTGCTTTACCTCTGAGGAATAGGGGATGTGATCAAGGCGATGGTACGCCAGGTTGGGGTTGACGTCGGGAATCTCCTGAAATGTCCAGTGAAGATATCTTTGTTTACTCGAAGGAACTCAGAAAGTTTGAGGTGTTCTGACTCGTTAAGGATGGTTCCAATAAATATATCCCGACCAGGACCATCGAGTTTGATATAAACAGTGAGTTCAATGAATTGTGCGGTATCTGTCAAAGTTGAAGGTATAGGAAGATGTTGTGATTTCTATGGGCGGTTGATAAGTTCTCTTGTTTGGTCGATCTTTGGGTGCTCGCATGAACGGGGAAGGCATTGAGAACCTGTCAAGTTCCAAGTACCCTCGTGATTGCTGAATTGAAGGGTCTGATGATAGGTCGAAGGTATAGCGCGTATGGCGTGAAGCCAATCTCATCCGAGTATACCAAGGTATTCGGACTTCTGGTCAATGACTATGAAGTTGGTTTGAAGGCTAATGGGACCTATAGTGACGGGTAGACTGATGCAGCCAACAGCGAATTCTATTGATCCATTAAAACCTTTTAGCTCGGCGTTAGCTACGGTTATACGGTCTGTTTTACTCATGGTTTGGACTGTTTGGAGAAATAGGACGTCCGCTGCTCTCCCAGTATCTATGAGCATTGTATGAAGAACGAGGTTCTCGATCTTAATCATGATGACTAATAAATCGGAATGGGGAAAATGGACGTGTGAAGTATCATAGTCGATGAAAGAGATGCCTTCGAGTCGAGGGTGACGGCTAGTTTCTGGCAAGAGGGTGGGGAATTTCTCCTGATAGGTGAGCTTGTAACATTCTTCTGCGCGCTTTCGTTTGCTCTTGGAGAGTCGACTGTCTATATTGTTGATTGTTGACTTTGATGAACTTGACTCTGTAGATATGTACCTCGGCTGGGTCAGTAGTAGGGGTGGATAGGGATTTGAGGTAGGACCCTTCAATGTAGCTTGGTAGGTCGGCAATATATTGGTGCAAACATTCTACTCTGAAGATAAGTTCGAGTGAGCGTTGAAGGGCAAAGCATTTATTGGTATGATGACAATTGCATTTGTGGTTGGCGCAAAAAGATTCGCCTGGTCGGACTTTGATGGGTAAAGGAACGTGCCAAATGGGGTCTGCCTATATGTGTGGTAGAAGGGTGTAGAGGGGAGTAGTGAGTGTAAGTAAAATAGGCTTTAGTCGCTTCTTACGCGCTTCGGTGCTGTTATCAATCATGGGGCATTTGCGGCTCTCAGTCTCCTATAAGACAGGAGCGATCAGGGTGTGGGGGCAGAGTGGGTATGTTGCCGAGGTTTATTGAAAGTTGTTGTTTGCAGAGGCTAGCTCTGTTTGCGGGACTCTTGAAGGCGTTCGAGGTCAATATAGCCGTTGACTTTCGAGAGCATTTCTTCAAGTATTTTGGGTTTGCAGAGAACGAGATGTTCTTTTACTCGGCTGTAATCTGTCAGAGCGTTCGAGTAGGCCAAAATAGTATTCGAGCAGTCAAGGTTTTCAATTTTACGAGATTCGTCGAGGAATCTTCGGGTGAAGGCTTCGAGGGTCTCATTGCCAGACTTTCTAAAATTGAAAAGAGCGTCAACTCTGACCTCTCTATCTTTGTTGAAGGCAAAATGGGTGATAAAAAGTTGTGAAAGTTACTCAAAGTTACGAATCACACCATTTGGGAGGTTGTGGTACCATCGAAGGGGGTTATCGGTGAGGCTCGTTGGAAAAAGGTGACATAAAAGATAGTCAGCCGTGGAGTAGAGGCTCAAGGCATTTTGGAATTCGAGGATGTAGGATTTAGGGTCTGTATTACGATATTTGCTGAGTTTGGGAGCGCGAAAGTTAGGGGGTATTTTGATAACCAAAAGTTTAGGGCAAATCGGGTTATTGAGGCGGCTCTGGAAGTCTGTAGCTGGACACGCGGTAACACGGATGAATGGCTATATTTTATTGTCAAAATCCTGCTGTGACACGTATGGAGGATGAGGGGGAGATTGGTGGAGTCGAAGGTTGTGAGGTCGAGTATGTGGCATAAAGTCAGCACTGTGTTCCCCGGGCCGTTCTCGAGCAGGATGGCGTGTAGGTTGTCTGGAGGAGCGAAGGGTTGAGTCAGAAAAGTCTTTGGTGGGATGAATACCAAGGTGGATAAAGCCGGTTGGGGGAATAATATGGGGAATACCATCGGCCCTAACATTAGCTAGGGGTAACTCGAGGTTTGGAGGAGGGCTAAGGCGGGTGCGGGTAGAAATGCGCGATAGGTCAGGTGCCAGGGACGGATGAGCAAGTTCAAGGGTTGTAATCTATATAGCCCTCGGACAGTTTTACGCAGCTCGTCGATTGCTCTGGTTTGTCAGTTTTTGTCATCCAAACAGCGATTCCGCTCTATTTTCAATGCCAAACGATGGCTTTCACGTTCCTAATTCAGTTGGTTCTGGTGGCGCTCCTCTGCTTGAGCGACTTGTTGAGATAGTAATGCTATTTGAGCAGCGACTCCGTCGATGGAATTTTTAGCCCGGGTGGAGTTGGAACGGCGTGTGGGTGCCATTCAGGATGATCTGCTGGTGTGGAAAACAAGGTGATGGGAACAATGGAGGGAGAGTGGTAGGGTGGGAAGCACAGATGGCGCCAATTGTAGGGAACTAACTTCGTTCGGACGGGGAGTTGGTTCTTACAAAAGGGAACAAGCAATTGGCCAATGATAAGATAAAACTAAAGGCAAATACTTGCGTAGAGGCCCGAATGTGACTCTCTACGACCTTTGATGAGGATTTTTAAGACAGATAATATTACTGAAGAGTAAATTAGAGGGTTCGAGTACAGATTTTATGGGTGGTCAAAAGTAAAGATGCAAAGGCCGGAGGAGATTTTTCTAACCCCCGTCTGGTTTCCCCTCTCCTCTATTTATAGAAGCATAGGGAGCTAAGTCCCCAGGCGTGGGTTCGGTTTACATGATTATGTTGTCAGAAAATCCCAGCGAGTAACGGACACTGTTCTTGTCAGTACTGTTACTGCTATATTTATTGGTGATGGCTCTGAACGGCGCGGTGGTTGGTCTTGTCACTGTAGATGCACGGGCCAATCAATGTATTGTCTTATCTGATGAGGTAGTTGTCTGTCTTATCTTGCTTCGACCGCGTGATAGTGAGGTCGAAGGATATCTGTTGCTGGGACGTTAATTCTTTCTCGAAGTTCTGTTCGGTGAGCTGGCTGTCTGTCTTATCATACTTTGACCGCATGTAGATAGTGAGTTCGAAGGATGTCTACTGCAATGTACTAATCCGTTCTCGAAGTTATGTCCGGTGTCAAAGGTTCGTCTCTGGGGGGATCTCTGAGGAGCCTTATTTTAAGGTTTGAGAGGGCTTCGATATATTCTAGTAGGCTATAAAGTGGGCTTCGGCTGTCTGTTCAAAGGCTACAAGTAGGCTACTACAGAAAGCCTACAAATAGAGAGTATATGTTAAAGGCCTCTGTACAGGAGAAAAGAGTTAAAAAGAAAAAAGGGAGAAATCTAGGGTTTAGCCCTAGAGAGGTTTCTTGGGTTTTCTTTCTAGAGTTTCTTGCTGGGATTATCTGTAAGGGTAGAGGTGAGATTTAAGTGATCTATGTAACTTCTTATAACCCTTAGTGATAATATATTATAGAGATGTAGCCTCTGTGGTAGACATTTTAAAGAGTTAATCTTTACAAGGAAGAAGGTGGAGTGTGTTGTTCTCTTGGGATTTGAAGGTGGGAGGAGAAGTACCTCTTGGTTGCTAAGAAGATAAATCAAGGTAGAGAGAAGATTGAAGGGTTTCAAGAAGAAGGTATGCAACATGGTCTTTGTTGAGGTAATCTTCGATGTTCCTGAAGGATCTCTTATGTTTCTTTTGTCTCTTGTAAATTATGTGAGGATTATTACGAGATTAGGGATTTCCATGTTTGTTAGAATCCCATGAGTAATTGTAATTGAACTTGGATACATAGTGGATTTCTAGCTTGCTGGGGGGGAGTAGCCTTAGGGTGAACCTCTAGTAAATATTGTGTTTTGGATGCATGTTAATCGTTTCTAGTTTCTTGATTGATTATTTGTATGCCATGAGGATAACGGAGAAAACCAAATTGCGCGGGGGCGATGTATTTCGCACGTTCAGCCCCAATAATATATGAATTGCTAGGTTTGGTTTCCAGAGTTAGCTAAGCCAGATTTTTAAAGCTCAAACACCATTTTCCTAATTCCTAATCCTTTTAGGACGACAATCAAAAGATAAAAGAAAGACTTATTTCACAAATGCACTAAGTACAATGATCTATTATTCTAAAAATCCTTTCGAAGTTTTCCTTTTTACACTTTCCTGCCGGGTCATTGAAACAGACTGAAGTGACTAAATCTAGTTAAGAGGCAGATAAATTTTAAGATGTCTCACCATATTATAATTCCTTCTTTTAGTTCAAACATGTTCCACTTTTTCAATTATATTTGAAATAAACGACTATAAGAAGTTGATGTGAGTAGACATACCAACATGGTCCAATTAACTTGCCAGCTTCGATCTTTCCTACATTTTCTGTAAATGAGAAACTAAGAAAGGTAAGAAAAAATAAATTAAAGTCAAGTTAGGCATCAAAAGATTCAAAACTCTATAGCTACACAAAATGATACAAAAAATACTGATTTAGAGACAGATCACTGTAAAGGGTACCTAAATCATGGGTTTTCCAAGAATTTGAAATAGTGGTTTGCCCTCAAATCTCAAAGAAGCATATCGAGCAGGTATGATCCATGATTTGCAACTATTACTGCTGCTTGATTCATTAGAAGTCCGATGAGGGTTACACTCTCCTATAATATTGACTGTAGTAGCATATTCCCCAGATTCGACAAGAGTGTCAGCAAAGTATAGTCGAAGATATACAAAGACAATCCTTCATAGGCGAAGACAGCTCAGCACTCGTAAAGCCAGCACGGAATAGTCGAAGATAGCTAAGCATTCTAGAAGATACTATAAGTCCTTGACCTACCAGAAATAGCCGTTGAAGCCTGGTCAAGAGAAAACTGTTAGACATCTGCGAAGTTTACCTACTCCACCCAGAATAGGAAATTGCTTCTTTTCTGTAAAGCTGTATGTATTTACTATAAATACAGGCAGAGAATAGATTATTTAGGACAAAAAAATCCTCATATGTTACCAATTATAACTTCATAACCCTACTATCATTCAAAAACTCTGTAATAACTAGCAACATACTGGATTTTATATTAAAACCCTCCTCGAGGTCGTGATTTTTCTCAATTTCTACTAAGTTTTCCACGTAAAATCTTGTCTATCTAGTTTTATTGCAATCTTTACGAAGAAGTATTAACGAAGACTTTTCCTCTCGGAAAATCCGCCACTACAATTGGTGCCGTCTGTGGGAGTACCTTACTTATTTCTACCAATTCTGATCTGAACACCATCTGATGACAAACATGAACTTGAGAAGCCATTCTAGTACTGTAAGATATCAGGATATTCCAGAAGCTATTGATCTACACGGTTAAGTACTCGAGCTTTAAAAATAAATGGCCGTAGAAAAAACCCATAGACTTGAAGATCAGCGTGTCCACGCTCAAGCTCTTCAAATGGAGCATAAGAAAGAGAAGGAGAAATTATGGAGGACACAAGATCGATTTATTGCCAGCCAAACATCACCTCCACTCGCTCGAAGTGAGTATCAATCAAGAGCGATTCGGCGCGATGATCAGCCAAGAGAGAATGACCAACAAATTCCTCGATCCAAATCAGAAAATCCAAACAGAGCCTCTCGACATTTTGGTTTAACTTCTTCGGCCTTGACAACCCAAGGAAGTCGACGCACACGATATCAAACCCCACCGCCAGAAAGAAAGCCCGTCAGAGATCGATTGAGACCAGAGAAACAAGACAATTTTGTTCCTCAGATAGCAGCACATTCCTTTGCAACCCCTCGCGCCGTATTAATTTCGATCCGGGCGAATCCCAAAAATAGGTCAACACGGGCGAGAGAATCGATTGTGACCAAAGGACAAGGCGATTTTGTTCCTCAGATAGCAGCCTTGCCTCTTCCCCTACAATAGTTCATCACCTCAGACGAACTTAATAACAAAATCCAGGCCAATAACTCTGACATCCCAGGCCGATGATCTGCGCTTGATAGAATCGAAATGAACCCCATCTCTCCATATCTCAAAAACATGCCTACCCTAAAAAATTTCCATATGCCCAAATTTATTTAATATGCAGGCCTCAGTGACCCACTTACATATGTTCGACATTTCAAAGCTGCGGTTAGGTTATATTCCAAACTCGACCATATACTATGTAGGCTATTCAACATGAGCCTAAAGGAAGAACCACTTAGATGGTTTCATACTATCCAAGAAGCCTCCATCACCACTTTTAGCCAGTTGCAACATCATTTCGAATCCAATTACGCTCATGCTAGAGAGCGATAAATCACTGTCGGATCTTTGTTTTACTTCGAGCAAGGCGCGAAAGAAACCTTGGCAAACTTTTATAAATGTTTCCTCCAGGAAACACGGAAGATTGGGAATTCAGACCCTAAAATTGTAGTTCCAGCGTTCACCTCCGCCCTGCACAATGACTCAAAAATTCAAAAAGAACTTACTCAGCACAAGCCGCGCACAGTCACAGAAATGATTGATGTAGTTAATAACTACATCGAACTGGAATGTTCAAAGAAAGATAAGATGAAGAGCTCCTCTGTCATCCATTCTCAAGAAACATCTTCGACCCCATCCCAACGAGCAGTCACTACTAAAGCACCTAAGCAACACGACCGAAGCACTGGTAACAATAGAAGGAGGGAGACGAGTGGCAAACCCTGCAGACCTGTCCCAGTTCTACCACCAATGACAACAACCCTCCCTGCTATCCAGCCAACAATTAAGGGAGACGAGTGCTATAGTGCGCCACAAGCAATTAATGATCTTCCCAATAGGCCTTTATGTCAATATCATAATATGCATAGTCACGAAACTGACAGCTGCTACATCCTCATAGGAATCATTCATCGTATCCTATTAGTGGAAGACTCCATAATTATGTCACCGAAATCCATAAGTTTATCGAGGATCAAGAAAAAAACAAAGAAGTCGAGCAAAATCATGTTTTAGGACAAGCTCGCTACTTGTATATGATCAAGATTGAAAAGGGGAAGAAAATAAAGCAAGACGGTCGTATTACGTCTTGCTGCAAAATGACCTCTTCAAGCAAATCAGCAAAACTTCTCCCAAGCACAAGCAAGTCAAGGCATCCTTACCAAATAACTTTCGAAGACTGTGACACCAGCCATGTTAAATACCCTCATGATGACCCTCTTGTTATTATGCTTAAAGTCGGGAAAGATTACCTTCATACACTTCTCATCGATACCGGAAGCGCCACAGATGTCTTGTTCAGAAGAGCAATTGAAGTCCTAGGCCTTACAGATTTGGTAAGAGCCTCGACAACAACAATTACAGACTTCAATGGTTCAAAAGAATCAGCCACAAGAGAAATCACTCTGCCAGTTCAAGCAGGTTCAGAAACTACATTCGTTAAATTTCTTGCCATAGATACAGAGTCCAAATATTTGGGAATTTTGGGACGGAGTTTGTTACATTCAATCAAGGCAGTGCCATCAACTTATCATCCAGTACTATGTTTTCCAACGGATCACAGAGTCTATGAAATCAAAGGCAGCCAAACAGTAGTACGAATGTGTGAAAATACCACAACCAACCCTCATACAATTAAACTTCGCAAAACATAGCAACTATAGCACGAGGAGTCCATGGCATTCGAGCAGCATGACACCGAAATGGTCGAATCTGTTGAACTAGATGGTCCACGGTGCACAACCTCATCGACTCCAAATTATTAATCGACAAAAAAGAGGCCATGATACAGCTACTTCGGAAAAATATCGTCATCTTCGCCTGGACTTTCCATAAAATGTCTGGAATTGATCCTTCAATCGTTTGCCACCGACTCAACTTCATCCCTACTTTCAGGTTCATCATATTAAAGTCATCACCAAATACCCTCTCAAATTGGTACTCTCAAACAAGAAAAATCTCGCAGAATCCAACAATAGTCTATTTTTCTTAGAAAATATGATATTTCCTTCGAGCCTTAAATATCAATCAAAGGACAAGCAGTGGCCGACTTTTTGGTAGATTTTCTTGTTGAAGACCTCAAAGAAATCTTCACAGATGACTCAATTGTAGAGCCAGACGCATGGTCCAAAAGCTCAGGTTAGCGATTTCTTATAGACGGGTCAGCAGAACCACAAGGATCCAGAATAGGCATAGTTCTCGTTGCGCCTTCCAACCATCTCATCGAGAAAGCTATCAAACTCAAATTTTGTGCCACCAATAATGAGACCGAATATGAAGGAATCTTACACAGTCTCGATCTTGTACTTACTCTCGGAGCTGAAGAATTTGCAGTATATGTCCTTTATTACTATTTTGCATTCACACACTAAATTATATTGTTTTGGTCCCACTGACCATTTATTACATACTTTCACTTCACACAACATAATTTAAACAAGATTTAACATTAAGAGGGAGATTTTTCTTCATTTAAGGTACCTTCGGGTACCGGCGCATCTGCTACTTCTAAAGGACGGGAAACCTCCACCTCCATCTCCAATTCCTTTTCGATAACTACAATTGTTCCACGCACATCCGGAGTCTAGGGTACATCATCTTCTAAACTATCATGGCGTGCCAAAACTGCAATTTAACATGAAATTCAAAGTCCTCATCAGCCTCTTTCACCTCTGCCACGCTCATCCCTTTATAATCAGGCTCCTCAAGATCTTTCATATGCATGTCACAGTTCCGAGATCTAAAATATCTGGTGTACGGCACCCAATACATCGCCTGAACACGTCTATACACACCATCCCACACTTGAGCTCCCATCTTCCCCATCTTGTATGAATGCCTCACCCCTGCAACACAAAGACTCATTTATACCCCCTCCAGTCCTGGTTCAACTCCCTACATTTACTCTGCCTTAGAACTTGCAATTTTAAAGTCTAATAAATCAGCCTCAAAATCCATTTTGGGGCCCACTCAATCAACTACATTCGAGATGCTCTGATATGCATCAGTATTTGCTATGCATTCAAATTCGACATTTCACATTCGTTTATCTAACTACATTTGATAATCAAATTACACATAAGAAAGATATCGAAGAAGTTAACTTTATTTATTATGAATAAATTACAAATTCATATTCGACAACTTCATCCCTCGATTAAATTACATCAAGCTATAATCTAGCTTACAAATCGACTTAAATGACTAATCACTTTAGGTCTTTCTTTTCACCAGAATCTGACATTAAAGCCTATTTCTAGTCCTCGAAGCTTAATGACTCTCAAGTCACTAAACTTTTAAGGGATGCTTCAGTAGGAAAGAGACAGCAACATATTGCACAATGCCTCCCACGTACGGCAAGATCCTAGGACGCCCATCCAAACTTTATATCTTTATCATCAACACATACAGTTATCCCTTCTCCCCCACATTGATGCAATCCATAACCTTTACCCTCACATGATGATACAATTTTTTCTAACAGATACACATCTTCCCTATTTTGACCTTATTCCCACTACAACATCATAACACGATCACATGTCGGCTTCACTCCAGATGGTTTGCACCAAATTTTTCCTTCAAAATGGTCACCGTCTTCAGCCCCATACAATGTCATAGACCACACTTGGGGCGGCATCTTTCCACAAATCACCACCACTTCTACCCTCCTAACCCCCTTTTTATACCCAAGTTCAACTCCGTCAGGTTTACTGAACTGCATTAATTGTGCCTCGGGAATGATTTGACCAAATACAGTTCTTTTAACCTCGAAAATGACACATGCGATTGATCTTTTCATTCAACAACCTCTTAAGATTCCAAAATTCTTCTCGACACAACCACAAATGCTTTTGTCGAGAATGGGGCGATTGTAGTAGCATATTCCCCAGATTCGACAAGAGTGTCAGTAAAGTATAGTCAAAGATATGCAAAGACAATCCTTCATAGGCGAAGACAACTCAACACTCGTAAAGCCAGCACGGTATACTCGAAGACAGCTCAACATTCTAGAAGATACTATAAGTCATTGACCTACCAAAAATAGCCGTTGAAGCCTGGTCAAGAGATAACTGTTAGAGATCCGCAAAGTTCGCCCACTCCCCCCCCCCCCCCCGAAATAGAAGACTATTTTTTTTTATTAAACTGCTTGTATTCACTATAAATACAAGCAGAGAATAGATTATTCAGGACCAAGAAATCCTCATACGTTGCCAATTATAACTTCATAACCCTACTATCATTCAGAAACTCTATAATAACTAGCAACATACTGGATTTTACATCAAAACCCTCCTCCAGGTCATGGTTTTCTCAGTTTCTACTGAGTTTTCCATGTAAAATCTTGTCTATCTAATTTTATTGCAATCATTACGAATAAGAATTGGCAAGGATTTTCCTCTCGGAAAATCCGCCACTATACTATTAAGGTAGAAACGAGAGTAATTACTAGTAGAACTAAAATGAAACTACAGTAAAAGGGTACCTTCTTTATCCCAATTAAATTGAGTTTATCATCAACACCAATTCCAATAACATCATCAACAGCCATTGTTGTAATAAACTCCTTTTCTCCACCAATGAGCTTCGAGGAGAGTGTTGTTTCAGCACATTTAGCCAATAAACATTTCTTTTCCTCCAGACTTTTCCCCTCTATGCTCACAGTAAGTTCTTTAACTTTATTAATAGCCTGAATCACATTTTAGAATTCATAATCCCTAAGAGATTTTCGCGCTTTGTTAGCTATGCCTATATGATGAACCGCAATAATATATAAGTGGAATGTTAAGGCTGAATCAGAATTTTGTAGATTTGGTATTAGAAATCTGTGCAGAAACACAACAAAACTTTACATAGGTTTAAAAGCATATTAAAATTTTAATGACAATTATGCAAAATACTTTTGGAAGACAAAATTCAATCTCTAATTCGATATCGAATACATAATTATTAGCATAGTTTAGAAAAAGGCATTGAGGCTTATGCCTCCAAACCACCTTAAATTGTTGGGTTTTCCAAACTGAGCTATAGCCTCACATCCATAAATGAGGCTAAAGCCTCATATCACGAAAGTGGATTAGAGGCACATTGAAAGCGGTTAAGGGGGGCGCAGAAAAGCGGCAAAGCAAAAAAAAATTAATTTTTCATTCTCTTTTCCACCTAGAAATAAGACTTTATGGACCCCTATTTCTATTTTTTTCTTGGAGAATCGCTTGATGGTTTAGGTTTTTCTCGTTCACTAAAAATGAGATTTATCCTCAATTCTCAACAAAATCAAGTTCTGTCAATTTCTCATATCTTCTTCTATTTCCTCTAGCTTATTATCTTAATTCTCCAAACCTCTTAGCCATGAAGACCTGACCGATCAGGAGACGATGTTTGCTAACGTAATTCTTAGCATCGAGTATCCATTTTTGTTTATTATATTGGATGCAGATTATAATTTTTTTCTTAATTAACTTAGATTGTTTTCAATAGCTTTAAGATTATTACCTCACTAAGCCCTTACCGTCTCCACATTTAACTTTTATTTAGACTTATGCCTCACTAAGCCATGACCGTTTCCGCATTTAACTTTTATTAGTTTTCTAATAAATGCATCAAAGTTCGTGCGATACTTATGTTATAGCAGATCCCTAAAGGTGTGTTTCAAGTCATATTACTAAGATCTCTAAATTCAGTTTTCATACCAATAGTATTTAAAGGACTTTAATACAAGAAATATTTTTGAAGAATTACGTTTCTATGGTAGCTGGAAAACTAATAAGCAAATGGGGTTAATAGGAAAGAATATATAAGCATCAATAAGTGATATTGTACGTCAGTCTAACTAAGATTTGCTATGAAAGTTGACAATTCATATCAGAAAAAAGATACATACCAAATTGGATGTCGTCCGGTAACTCTTGATTAGACTTTGTGGATGAGCACCATCTTCAACAAAAGGTTTGGCCTCCTTTAACAACTTACCAGCAAGACGGACTATAGTAGTGGTTCCATCACCAACCTGAACAATATAAAAGACATTGAGACATCAAAAATGCATTTTCACATATTGCTCTTCTGAACAATAAATGCAAAGGTAACCAATAATATCAGGAGAATGAAATATTAAAGCATATAAAGAGTATCAGTACAAATTTTCTCTAAATTAATACAATAAATTTGCAAAACAATATTTACAGATACAGGCAAATGAAATGAGACAGCATAAACTACTTTTCCCCCTGGGAAACTGTTATCTCCACCCCTACACTCTGGATAGATCCCTGATATTTTAACTCCCATCTTCCTGGTTTTTGCTCTTGCTTGTTGATGAACGTTTTTGCAAGCGTTAGTTAATACCCCGCTCAAGTACGGATTTACCGTTATAGAAATTTTGGAGTGGGGTTGTACCACAGAGAGTGTCAAGATGCAAAAAACTAATCCTAGGCCGATTTATCAGTGATTTGGTATTTTCTTTAAAACTAAGAGAAAACTAAGGAAATAATATCAAATTAAAAGAAACTGGCCATGACTAAAGTTCCACCCAACAAAAATAACAATAGATCAAATAGTTTTTCTAGTAGGATTTATGTACCAAAAATCCCGAGTACGGTATTTTTAGTGTAAATGATAACCCTAGATCCATGGTTAGGCATCCACGGTTTAATCATTAAGTTTAACTAAATTGAATTTGGAAAAGAGATTCAACCAACTATGGTTAAGCTTGAATGGATTTCTTCTCACACGTCTTTTCGCTTTATTTCCCTAAAATTTGACTTAGTGGTTATAACACCGAATTTTGGCAAAAGAGACTAAATTCACTTTCTAACTGTGGTTCAGCTTAGAAGTGGATTATAGCTCTTAGAAGATATGCTAAAAACGAGCTATTCCTAGAAAACTATATATAACTATCGCTACTTAGGTAGGGGCTTCCTTCTAATCATAGCTAGAAAGGGATTAGCCTCGCATTATCCCTAAGATCGTCGCATTAAAATTAATAAAGTAAATAAAAGAGAGAGAGTGATGCGTGCACAAAAATTATTCTTGTATTTCTTCAATTCCTTCTAATGTGAGATGCCCAATTACAATGAGGGGAGGGCTCCTTTTATAGGAGAAGGAACCCAAATTTAGAAACATTTTTTTTTTTTGCAAAAGGTATGATTGTATAAGAGACGAAAACAAAATACACAAGAGGGGAGGCAGATCCTACTCCCAAAACAAAATTACATTCTATGAAACTCAAAAATATTCTACCAAGGGGTCCTCAATACAGGAGATGAAAATAGGTGTTCCCAGAAAATCTTCCTTCTCATAACAAGTCAGAGAGATCCCTTTTTTGGCAGCTTGAGCCACGGAGAAGTTCCCTTCCTTCTAAATAGATGAGATGCGCAATGAAGTAAATGTGTTTTGCAAGCCCGCCCATTTTGTACGATGCTTCCAAGGAACCGCGTTAGTGTTAAACGATCTTACCGTAGCAGAATAGTTGGCTTCAATCCATACCTTCTGCCAACCCATATCGGCAGCCCAACTTATGGCCTCCAAGATAGCACAACACTCTACATCCAATCTGCTCATAACTCCCATTCCTTAAGTTCTAACCCCCAAAACTTCACTCGAATGATTTCTTGCAATCACCCCCAACCCAGCCTTGCCAGGGTTCCCGAGAGTGGAGCTGTTACAATTGAGCTTGATCTCATACCAAGGCAGCGTCCATCCGCAGCTCTCAATGCATGGAGTAGGCCGAGCTCAAACTTAAACCCCCAACTTCGATATGATTTGCAAATTAGTTACAGCTATTAACTGAGAGAGAGGCAGCTTCCTTGAGCAGAGCCAGCAGATTTACTTAAAGCTTGTTGCCATTAAACCTCTCCTCTTTGAATATGATCAAATTCCTAGAGAGCTAGATGAGATGCATAAGATTAATCACAAAACCTCTCCAAAGATCTTTGATGTACATGCTCAACTTT